>OZ037992.1:50299822-50339822 GCA_964035705.1 Porites rus
AACCCAACCTTGTTCTGACACTGGTGCCAAATGAAATCAATCATACAAGTGTTATCACCACGTTGCTTAATAGGAAATTGTTTATCGAGGAAGAATGTATTAAGTTTTAATGCGCTAACCTTCATATTCCTGAATTCTAATGGTTTATAGATCATTATTTTAGCGCCAATATTTGCTATTGTTTGCTATTGTGTAGACAGAATACTGAAATCATGTTGGAGTAATGTGAAAACCATAAATTTGTACATATCATCATTACTCAGTTGTGGCATTTCCATCGAAAATGGTCCAAAAGTCTTCGGTGTTATCATTCTTGTTTTCCCGTTCCAGTTCTCAACATCGGCTTCAATCATTACCTGTAACATATCCCTTTTACCAGACATTCTATTTAATCGATCATCAAACAAATTTTGGAATGTGGTATTTGGAGAGTATCGTGATGCTCCACTTTTGGCAATCTTATCATATCTCATATCAGCAATACTAACGGGTTTTTTATCTAACAGTATAATAGGAGCATCATTGTTTGTTTTGTTTTCCCAGCAATTGATTTTATCCTTGACCAAAGCTTTTGCCGCTAAGGTTTTCAAGGTTGGCGTTAATTTACTGGGTTTAGGTAACACGGCTGGTCGTTTAATTAATTGTTCGATCTTCTCAGCGGCCAGGTGTACTATAATGATTTTGGTTTGGTAGACAAACTACCATGTGGCGTAGTAGACAAACTACCATATGACCTAGCGTTTAAGCTCGCCATGCTGCTTTTATTCTGAAATTTCCCCATAGGGCGTTTGAGGAATCCCACCCCGAAAGCCCCAATATTACTTCTATATATAGATTATATTATTATTTTTCTATATTATACTATAATCTTTATTCTCTTAAAAGCGTAATGGTTCAGTCCAAATATTCGAATCTGTACCTGTAGTCGTCGAATTTTGATCGGGTGGTTTTTCGTAATCCTTCACATACTAATTGTACCAATTTTGGAACAAAACCAAGTTCTTTACCAGCGCTGTTCATACTCGGAAAATAATGCCGCTCACTCGTTGTGAGATTAATTGCTACTACTGGTCGTGGTTGCGATCTTGTAAAACGATTTTTCCCAGCTTTTATATTATTTTCTTTATATTATTTTCTTTTGCTTAGAAGTAAATCACGTAATTTACGGGGCGAATTGATTCTTGTACAACCCAGAGTTATCACCACTAAGTATGGTCTAAACACCTTTAGGTACTACGGACCAAAAATCTGGAACTCTCTAAATGATGAACTAAGAGCTTCTCCGACCCTTAAAAAATTTGTAACACGCATCAGAAAGATCACCTTTGACGCATGTAACTGCTCTTTATGTAACTGTTAGACTATCGTTAATATTGTACCTTTTAGAATCATTATCTGTAAACAATATCGCATTATGATGTAAATAGTTTAAATTCAGTTCATTTCTTCTTTGTTTGTTTTTAACCTCGACTCATTAGCTACTTAAGCTAGGAGCCTACTAAGCTCCAGACCCTCGAGTATAAATAAAGTTTTCAGTTTTCAGTCAGTAATTGCAAATTACTTAGTCTGTTATCAATCTTATCATCATTAATATGATCGATCACTAAACCATCTGGTATAATCCCATTATAACATTCCCAAACAAATCTATGCGATAATACCGTTTTTCCTTTTCTAGTATTTTTAGCCCGAACCCAGCACACTAAATAATTAGAATTTAAAGGACTTCCTAACAAAATAGCCTCTCGGTCAATATTGACAATCTTACCACATTTGCTAGCAGCATATTGGTCATAAACAGAATGAACTCTAAATTTGAGTCCGTTAACATAAATTTCTCTTTCGTACTCCATTACTATATTATATCGCCTTCTCTTTATAACACTTTCGTTTTTTCCAATTAATTAGCAAAAATAACAAGTCCAAACCGGTTCAAACCGGTATCATAAATGCTGACATCAGCAGAAATCTCGATTTCAGGTGGGTGTGACTTTCAGGACTTACAGCCACACTACTTTTTTGGATCTCGCCCTTGCTTCGAGAATATTTTACCTGTGTTTGTCAGTGGTAACCAGTAAATTGTTACCTTCTTGTTTCAATGAGTATTTTAAATTTACTTCTTCTCAGTTCATCCCTATATGCAACGCGCCAATCATGCTCCATGGTATATCTTTATGTATACTCTGTCCGCAATGCCACCCAATATGCATGGTTACGGTCACTCGTCGCTGGTTCAGGCGCTTTTGGAATTCCTGACCAACAAATATAACTAACTTAAAAACTAACTAAAACTCTCTTACACTATTTTGTAAAGCCCTAAAGAACTCGATCTCTGCTTTATTGTTAAACTAATTAACCATTCATCTACCTTAGCAACATAGCGTGACGTTTTTAAAAAATGCAATATTCTATCAATAATTCTGAGGGTACAGTAATCGTATTTTGGAGGGTCTATTCTACTCTGGCGGTTTGGAGGTTTTAGCCAATTTTGAGTGTCGGTTGGCGGCCACAGTCGTATTTATGTGGCAGTTTTCCGGTTAAGAAATCATCGGGCGCTCGCGAAAAATTACAACTTTATCCCGCGGTTTTTGGATTTTGCGTGTTTGCTGGCGGTTTGTCCATGTTGCAGTATTGTCGTTCATTTGAAGACTGTTTGAAAGAGAGTAGGAGGTTTATTATTTATTTACCAGTTAGGTCTGTCGCTCAATACTGAGCATTTTACACCGCTCTAGAAAGGAAAACAAAAGTGTCTGAAATGGTGCTTTTAAGCCCAAAGTGATGAAGTGTTAATAAATGTTTGAAATTGCATTTTTAAAAGCAGCCTGAATTGGACAATGCTGGTGCCCTCAGGAGTTTGAGGCCTTAAAGATTCTACATAAGGCTGGTGCGATTGATGAACTTAACTCTTTTAAGACTCGGGGGTGTAAGTTATCAGGACCAGGAGCTTTGTCAGGATTAACTTGGTTAGCAGTTTTCTGATTCCATTTACCGTGATAGTAATGGAGGGCATAATTCGAAGGTTGGTTTGATCTGCTAATAGATTTCTTACTGCTGCGTTAGCTACACGCTTGAGTTTCATAGGACTGGACTTAGAAAAGATACTCTTAAAGTGTTAACAATTCTGCTTTATCTTTGGCGTCAGATACGACAGAGTTCCCCCATTTGAGTGTTGGGATTCCCCTCTTGCCAGGACGGGAATGCTTAATGAAAGACCAGAGGCGTTTGCCAAGTAGGGGTTGTTCCTCTCTATCTCCATCGTTGAAGATACTGTCAACATAAGTCTAGTAAGATTGGCGAATCCTTCTTTGAACTTCACGTCTGAGAGACTTGTAACGTTAAATATCTCTAGATTTGTGAGTTTTGTCTTTGATTTTAAAGTGTTCAGTCTAATGCCCCGATTACAAGCGATTAAAATTAGGACTAATTGCCCATTCAGCCTTGAGGAATAATTGTTAAATAGCTTGATTTTTTCAGATTCACAAACTTGCACTTTGCGAATTCTCTCATGGGCTCACAAGTTTATGATGTCAGTTAAGAACCAAAAAGGAGCTGGATTAATCAGTTTGGTCTGTGTAAGCATACCAAATTTGGAAAAAACATAAATTAGTCGATATTACAAAACCACAAATTGCAGGCCTGGGGAACATGTACAAAGAATAAAAAATGCAACATTAACAGCATCACACGTAAATTCCGTTGACAAAGTACCTTCTTCCTTTGTCGTGGCAACAAACTCATTCTTGAGGTATTTCAGATTAAATGCTCCTTAACTCTGGGTAATGGAGAGTTCAAAAACCGCCGCCAAAACAGGGAATAAAAACATCCTGTAGAAATTACACCACTTCAAGTGCTATACAGTGCTCCGCCCTTTATTTGTGAGCTGTTATATTAAGTTTCCACTTCTGTGAAACGAGGAGTTTAAAAGTGTTGCCTCCTCAGCAACTAAATCACTTACCCTGGATACAACTTAAGGTAAGCCAGTTAAAAACTCAACAAAAAAACTGAAACTTTTACTCGGAGGGAAGGTAGAGGTTTGCTCTTTTTTGCCCTAGCTCCCTAGCTTCTGTTTTCATGAAATAGGCTATTGTGTCATTTCTCTGTTTATTATTCCTTTCTTGCTTGTTTTGTTTCTTTTTTGTTAGTAACAGACTCTATCCTAGAGTATATATACTTTTATTAATTGTTTGTACCATGCATTTATACACTTTCAGTATATACACACTCAGTGATCTTGGTGATTTGAGCAATCTGATCGGTTCGCTATCTCGGACTATTCATTAACAATATTCACCTACTAGCGAGTGGATAATGTGTGAGCTCGCTTTTTTTCCCATTTTTTTAGAGAACGATCTTTTAAAAGTCGACAAAATCCTAGGGTTGACTTTTTTTTAGGCAAGAAAAGACTTCGAAGGATTCAAAACGGCGTTTTTCCATTTACTGTAACTGAGTTTTGTGGTCGATGGATTGTTTACAACTCCCGTTTATTCGCGTAGAAGAGGCCGTTTCGTGAACTCAGCGTTTCCTTTTAACGGTTCCATTAACAGTCCGGAATATCCCTAAATTTAAGGACAGGGTCAACTGGTCACGCGACACTTTTCAACCAATGAGAAGGCGCGCTTGTGTTTATCAACAAACAAATCAAAACATCGCCCCAGTGATCAAAAATTTTCAAAACAACGGACGGAGTCGGACAGAATTAAAGATAAGCTTACAGTACTCGTCTAGGTTGCACATTTAATATTTCAAAGAAAACATGTCATGTAAGAGAATATAGAGCATTAATCATTGCAAGGAATCATTGGGGTGTTCGAACTGATTCCGGACCGATCGCAGAGGTCGTGGCTTCACTGGCATGGCTTACAAGATTTTTGATAGAAGCAAACTCGTCCCGTGTAAAAATAGCCCTAGGGAGAGTGTGAAAATTTGTTGAGATCGTACAAAACAGCATTGGTCTTAAATTTAGGGATATTCCGGACTGATTAAAGCCATTACGCTGTTGTTTGCGAAGTGATTAACTTGTGAATTGCAATGTTTGAACATTCTACAAAGATCTATTTTTAGACTTTCGCGTGATTTGATCTGTCAATCAAATCGTACTTTTTAATGGTTTCCCTTTCTGATTTTGTTGAGATCACTTCGTGTGTATATACTAAAACAATTATTCATTTCAATCTCGGTGAATAGTGGCTTTAGGAATATTTACCTCCAGGCCCGTAGCAGGGGGAGGGGCAGGGGGGGTGGGGGGGCTCGAGCCCCCCCAGAAATTTTCAAGGTTTTTGCGCGTTTGTAATGGAAGTCTTACAATGTCTTCGAAACAGCCGCCGAAAAAGAAATCCAAACAAGACGAAAATAAGCAGGGAACACTTTTATCGTGGGTAAAACCATGCACTAGTGACACCGAGCCTGGTGTAGTCGAAGAAACAATCCGAATCAAAGAACAACCCGAAAGTAATTGTTTGGCAAATTTTCCGCGAACGACATCCCAAACAAGTTCTCTACTTTGTCAAAGTCAACACAAACGGAAAATTAGAGACAAGAACAAAAGGTATTGTAGACAAATGTAGTGATCTGACATGTACTTTAACCGAGGGACCGAAGCGGGGGGGGGGGGGGGGGGAGAGAGTTAATAGTTAATATCGGCCACTCGCTCAGCCCCCCCCCCCCCCCAATCATTTTTAGCTTGCTACGGACCTGGCCTCGCCGCTTTCGCAGCTCGGTAAATAGACAGCCACTATTCACCTCGTTTTCAAAGAATAAATGCTAAACATACGTGATCTAAAGCCACTCACTGAATGGCTTACTAGTAAACTACGGTTTAACTTCACATTCACTTAAGCCCCCACGTCTTAGCTGATTGAGCTTTAGTTCTACATGAGGTCTCATTTAATGTAAGCCTCATAACAACAGATTGAAGCAAGTCGTATATTGATTCCAGCACGTCTCGTCCAAGAGGGCTATAATATTAAGCTGTCAAGTTTCCAGGACAGATGTCAGCCCATCTTATTAAGAAATAGAAAACAAGGGACTTGGAGGATAAAACTGCATTTATTTTTTTAAGGATCCCTTTGCCTCCTTTGAGTCAGTGTAACAATTTTCTACATGTTTCTTAGGTTTACAGACATTTTACTTCAAACCTAGAAACATTACTTCTGAATCATCGTTATTAACTTCATTGTCTTCGTTTAGTGGATCAGTACCAGTCATTTAAAGATGGTATCACAATTTGTGCCGCTTCTGTGCTGTTCATTTGCTCTTTTGTTGGTAAGTTGTTTCCTACTTGTATTAAGTTTGATTTCAATGTCCTGATCAGCAGAGTCCATGCAGGCTTTCACTGCAGACTCATTCCAGAGAATCTAACGGAACCCAGATTAATTACCTCCCGAAATTCACTCAAATTACTAAAGTACTGAAAACCAAATATACTTAAAAAGAAGAGAACCAAACGTAACCCAGATATTGGATTGCTTTGTTGACACTATTGTATCCGATTGTTTAGGGTATAGTGAAATTTAGTCATTTAGTCTCGAAGCCATTTTATGCGGCTTTTGTACGGCGGTTTAACGTCCTTAGCTGATCAGGGGCACCCAATGAGAATATAGTTCAAAACCACTTAAACATAGCATTGTTGAACGTATTTTAGTATTTAAACGGTAGATTTAGGCATATTTTTATCCCCTAAAAATTTTTCATCTGTTCGGATTTCCCAGCTGAAAGTCTAATGATCCGAAAATTATAGGGATCAAATCTTATCTTTTCGAAAATTTCAGCCAGAAAAAAGGCTCCCGAAAACCCTAGGTGACCTTTTTAGGGTAAAAATCCATTTAAAATGGGCAATTTTACCATTATTTAGATGTTCGAAAATCCTAGAAGAGGCAGGCAAGCAAGAAATTTTACAATGATAAATGTTCCGAAAATTGTAGACCTCAAATCATCTTCCGAACAGATATTTTCTGAAAATTGACGTTGGGTGCCCCTGGCTGATGTCTTCTTGAAAAATAAAGTACTTTTTTCGGATCCTATTTAACTTCATAGTGCACCTGAATTTTAATTGAACAGTTCTTACCTGTCTCCTCGTTCTGATTACTAGTAACACGAACATTCTCTTGCTTTTTTTAAAATTAATTCTAGGGAGCAGCGCTTGCTTCATCTCCAGAGGCGAAATCTCGTGACAAGCGTACAGTAACGATTCCCTCCAAGCATACGGTGGATGATCTTGTTCTTGAACTGGCTAAAAAACATGTGAGTTTAAACTCTAAAGGAGCCTATAAAACAGTTTCTGCATAATTAGTGAGTTGAAGATTCAACAACGTACATTTTTCAAGTATGTCGTATTGTTAAAACAAATCAAGAAATAAACCGCAAAAAAAAAGTGGACGAAGATCCGACCTGCTGGTCTTCAACGATGGATATTAGGAAAGATCTAATTACCTAAAGCTGTTTGAAAATAAAAAAACGAGAAGTCCAAAAACTACCGCAAAGCTGAAACAAAGCTCAAATTTTTACAAACAATATTTATTTCGGCTGGCCAGACCAGCTTTCGTTAGGTTTTCAGGTGTTACTAATTACAAGTAAAAGTCGGTACTATTCTAAACTCCATCTATGTCCTTTATAGTATATAATTACCTCTAATGTTTTCTATATTACAAATCAAGCTAGTATTTGGAGTGTTTTTAAAAATATAATTTGAACAAATAATAACTCTACCGTGGCAAAGTCGTCGCAGCAAAAGTGGCGTAGAAACTGAGAAGATTCGATGAGAGACGCAATTAGGACGCGGGAATTCTTTTCTTTTAGTAGTTACATTTTTCTGTTTTTAAAAAAACAACATCGTATGGGCTTGATGCACTTTGAAACCTGTTTGAGATGCATGCTAGTTCGAGGGATCTACAATGAGTTTTATACAGTATTAAATGTCACACTAGATTTTTAATTCACCGATTTAAATAACTGATATTTGTATTTTTCAATTTTTGTCTTTTTCTTTACAGCTGATCAAGATGATCTTTGAACAACAAACAGACTTTCAGCACAGTCTCGCAACTTTGCAACGAGGTGAAGAAGTATATTGGGTTTAATTTAATTTGTTGCTTTTAGACAAACATTAAATACCAGTGAGTGACAATGCAGACAGAAGCATTACCAACAATCGAAACTTATTCAAAAGAGCACTGTCTAATTATTTTGCTTTTACCTTATCCCATCCGAGAGATGGGAAGGTTTTTCCCCTTTTGTTTTTTTTTTGTGCAGAATAAGGCATTGTTTGTTTCTGTAGAAATTTTAAAATGGTGCATTAAGAGTAAGGGTTGAATGAAGTCCGTCAGAGAACTTTGTTAATGTCTTTGTTAGCTTGACCATTCACAACGTTTAATTGCGCTCCTGTCATTTTGAACTAACTAACAAAAAGAAGCGTGCCACTTATGTATTAAATCACACTTTCTGGGCCAAAAGTAAAGATTGTGCCTCGGATCAGGAGGCTCCCAAAATAATCCACAACTCCTTTGTATTAATCTTTGATTTTTACCAGCATTCATACAGTCGCCTCTACTAACTATTGTAAACAAAGAAAGGAATGGTAAAACGAATTTCAAGCAAAAAATGCACTGTCTCAGAGGGGAGTGACTGATTTCTCTTCCTTGCATCTTGGCGTGATTGGAGAGAGTTTTGGAAGGGTGGAGGAGTGTTCCTAGGTGTTCCTAGAATCTTTTAGCAGGCTACAATCAAACCCCGTCCTGACAGGAGCCCATGGGATCTTAGTTTTCGAGTAATAAATGAACAGGGACTATGGTTGCCCATGATCTGATCAATTCTGATTGCGTGCACTTAACAAACGAAGAGACTTCCAAGCAACAGCAAGCTTTGCAATGCTGTATCATAGCATTGCAAAAGTTATTCATAACTAATCAAGCCTTTTGATAACTTCCTGTTCTGTGGTTTGTTGCAGACAGTTGTACAAACATCAAGTCCGTTGGTTCGCCTGTGACTCACAACACACGTCAATATCAGCAAGGAGCCTGGATGAAAGACCCGTTAGGCATCCTGGGAGATAAGATATTTGTTATGGAGCATTATTCTGGAAGAAAAGTGCTTGAAGAATATGAAAACATTTTCAAGTTCAAGGCAGGCATAGTTCACAAGAAGCATACGTTGCCTTATAATTATGACGGAACAGGAGCGGTGGTGTACGGGCCATACCTTTACTACAACAGGTGACGTTTACATAGGAGTATATAGGCAATCACATGATTTTTCTCGTACAATTTGGAATAAATAAGCACTAGTAAATTTTGCACTTTGTGGTCTTTGAAAATTTACAAGTGTTTCTTTATTTCAAATTTCACAAGGTATGAGAAATACATTGGGAAATGAAAGAAATTCTCGACCTGAAAAATATGTTTTTCAAAAAAAATTCTTTCGTTATTTTGTAATATAACAACTGACTTTGTGAGCTCTTGAAGCGACCCCTTTCAAAAATTTGTTTATGTGTTAAAATAATAAGCAGAACCAAGGGTTTTTTTATTGTGTGGTAGGAGATGTGTCAGTTTTATTAAGTACATGGCTGAATCTGCGGGCGGGCAAAACGAAGCGAATCCTGCATTCTGATTGGCTACCCGAGAGGGCAAGACGGGCCCATCTTTCCCGCTGGGAATGTCCCTGGCTGGTTCCGCAAGTAAAAGTTCCCTTTTTGGCCATATAATAAATCCTTTATTGGTCTTTATTGACCAAGCAGCAATGATATTGTAAGTGTGTTTGGCGAGCGGACGTGTATTTTTCAGCTCCGTCAATTTGTAATGTTTTTCTCTTCGCATTTCTTCTACTGGATTTTTGTCTTAGCTTAAACATTTCTATTAGCATTTTGTCTTAGTTTAAACATTTACAGAGGAATTATTTTCATGGGGAAACCAAAGAAACATCAATCGTCTGATGCTGCAGCGGACGAATTGAACTTGGAAACTCTTAAAGATGAAGGAGAATAAGTCTCCATTGCTACACTGAAGCAAATGCTTGATGTTCAGCAGTCCATGCTTAAAACGCTTTTCGATTCCTTTATCTCCACCGTCAATGCAAGAGTCGATAAGTTGGCAGACTCAGTCGCGTCTCTCAAAGCAAGCCTTGAATTTACACAAAAGGATGTCGGAGATTTGTCGTCCTTAAAATCGAAGCTCGTGGGCGCCGAAAAGGATATTGTTGAAATCAAAAACACTGTGGAGCTTCAGGGAAACAAAATAGAGTACCAGGAAAACCAAAGCAGACGGAACAACATCAGAGTATTCGGTATACCAGAATCGGCTGGCGAGACTTGGGAAATGGCTGAAACGAAAGTGAAGGAAGCCATCAAGGAGAAGCTCAACATTGAAGTTGACATCGAGCGCGCTCCCCGTGTTGAGCGTAGAAAGTCTGGAGGAATCAATCAACACCAAGCTGATGCAAAGCCTAGAGTTATTGTGTGCCGACTGAGTAGTTGGAAGCAGAAAGAAGCTGTAGTAAGAAAGGCAAGAAAGGAAAAACCAGAAGGACTGTTTATTTGCGAAGATCTTTCGCAAGCGACGCTTGAAAAGAGGAAACCTCATTTGGAGAAGCTCAAGGCGGCCAAGCAAGCAGGAAAATCAGCATATTTTATCTTAGATCGTTTGATCATTCGTGATAAGCCCTCCGGTTCTTCAAATGATTAAGAAAAGTATATTGCAAAATGTCTTTTGTTCGACTCATTAATGGAAGAATTACCGTTTATTCATTTAAACGAAGAAGACTTTCGTTTGGCTATATTTGAGCAGTTAAATGGACCTATACGTTACGATCCCGATAGGTTAGCTAGTCTCAGGTTTAATCCTTTATTATCTGAAACATATAAAAAATTTAGCCTTTCTAGCTATCATGATCCTGATGCTAATTTCTTCACGGAGTTAGTTGACTGCGAATATTATACCGAAGAAAACTTCAATGAAATGTTGCATCAGAAAAATATATTAGAAGTCAATAATTGTTTATCGCTTCTGCATCTTAATATTCGTAGCCTTCATCGTAATTTGGATAGCTTAACCACTTTGCTAAAGTAATTTTAGTTGGTAGATTATATTGGTAGTTAATTAATTAATCGATACTTTTTATTACTTTAATTGTAGGAGGGCCATTATGAAAACTACTGGGTGACCAGTGATCAATGTCTTTACCCTCGTTAAATAAAGTTATTCCTTACTTACTTACTTGCTAAAGAATTTAGAGTTGAGGTTCTCTTTTATTGGTATAACTGAGACCTGGCTTCGAGACTCATCGCATCATACCGATATCTCAGGTTATAATTTTATCCACAATCCACGTAAAGATAGGACAGGTGGAGGTGTAGGTCTATATTTAGCGGACAATTTTGATTTTAAATGTCGACCTGACTTAGTTTTTTCTTGCACTGAATGTGCTGAGTCTTTGTTTGTGGAAATCAATAGGCCGAAAGAGAAAAATATAATTGTAGGTGTGGTTTACAGGCCACCAAATTTACGAGATTTTATGAATAGCCTGGATTCGTTGCTTGCAAGTATCTCTAAGGAAAACAAGATTTGCTATGTTTTAGGTGACTGGAATCTAGACTTAATCAACCGCCATTGTCACGACACAACTAGAGAATTGTTAGAAACTATGTATCCAAGAATGTTTTTTCCATTGATCACACGTCCGACAAGAATAACTTCTAACACGGCTACGCTAATTGATAATATTTTCACGAATAATTTAAACAATTTATCTGTTAGCGGGCTGATGTTTTGTGATATATCTGATCATCTTCCGATTTTCACACTGCTTCTTGGTCAAAACAAGAACTTAAATAAAACTTCTTGGCTTTCTTTTCGTGATAAAAGTGGAAATAATGTCGCTAAGTTTAAAGATAGGCTTGCAAACGTTTATTGGGGTGAATTAACTGAATGTGAAGATACTGATTGCGCTTATCGGTGTTTTCTTGATAAATACACTACCATTTACAATGACTGCTTTCCTCTCAAAAAAGTGAAAGTAAAGAATGTTACTTTGAGCAAACCATGGATAACTAAAGGTCTTCTTGACACATTCCCTTCGCGTTGCTAAACGTCTCTACTACAATAAAAAGTTAGATGAATATAAATCAAATGCAAAATCAACTTGGAAATTACTTAACGATCTTATTAACAAGAAGAAAATTAAGTGTAAGTTGCCTTCCATCTTCAAATCTAATGAAGAAGAAATATGTAATCCTACTCATATAGCAAACCGTTTTTGCGAGTATTTTACGAATATTGGACCTAACTTAGCTAAATCGATTCCGGCGTCTGACAAATCTCATCGTTCTTTTCTGAATGGAGGCTTTATTAATTCATTTTTTCTTCAATCGGCATCAGAACAAGAAGTCACTGAGATTTGTAGCAGCTTTAGATCCGGTACCGCTCCAGGATATGATAGTATTTCAATGAATGTTGTTAAAGAGTCTTTTAACTTAATCTGCGCACCATTGACGTATATAATTAACTTGTCTCTTAATTCTGGAGTTGTGCCCCAAGAGATGAAAATTGCACGAGTTATTCCATTGTTTAAATCTGGTGATAAATCTTTGTTCACAAATTACAGACCCGTATCAGTGTTACCAGTTTTCTCTAAATTCCTAGAGAGAATCGTCTACAATCGCCTCATTAATTTTTAAATAAATATGATATTCTTTCCCGGAATCAGTATGGATTCAGAAAAAATTATACTACTGCACATGCTTTAATCCAATTGTATGACAAGATCTCAAATGCACTTGATAATAAAAGGGTAACTTTAGGCCTATTCATTGACTTATCTAAGGCCTTTGATACAGTAAATCATGAAATTTTGCTCGACAAATTAGAACATTATGGAGTACGTGGTATTGCTTTACAATGGTTTAAAAGTTATCTATCTTGTCGAAAACAATTTGTGTAATATAATGGTTACAACTCTTCATCATTAGATATCACTTGCGGAGTCCCTCAGGGATCTATGTTAGGTCCCCTGTTATTCTTAGTATATATAAATGATCTATGTGATGTGTCAAAGGTCTTAGAGCTGATACTATTTGCTGATGACACTAATATCTTCTTTTCGCATACTGATGCTTCCTATCTTATGGAAGTTGTAAATTTAAAATTGAAAAAGATAACGTGTTGGTTTTATACAAATAAGCTATCTATTAATATTAAGAAATCTAATTTTATCATATTCAGACCGAGACAAAACAGGCAAACACTTGATTTAGCTTTTAATATTAGTAATTATTCGATTGACCGTGTTAAGGAAGCTACTTTTCTTGGTGTAATTTTGGATGAACATTTAACATGGAAATCACATATACATAATGTTGCTAGGAAAGTGTCTAAAGCCATAGGTATAATTTATAAATCAAGTTTTTGCCTTAATAATTCCTCCTTACGGATGCTTTATTTTAGCCTTATCTACCCATACTTATTCTACTGCGTGAGCGTCTGGGCATCGACCTACCCATCAAACCTCAGAAGATTAATCACACTTCAAAAACGGGTCGTAAGAATAATGTCGAGGAGTGCTTTCGATGCTCACACTGACCCCTTATTTAAAAATTTAAAAATTCTGAATCTTGAGAGTATCTACAAACTTCAAATAGGAAAATTTATGTATCAATACAGATCTGGCTTACTTCCTTATAGCTTCAATAACATGTTTCTGGTGACATGCCAGGTGCATTCTTATGGCACTAGAAGTTCGGAGCATTTTTATTTACCACAATGCAGGACTAATATAAGAAAGTTCTCCATCAGTTTCCAAGGTCCTAAATTTTTTAACTCTCTTAGTTTTGAAATTCGAAATGCAACAAGTACCGCTTCCTTTTGCTGTAAGCTGAAAGCATTCCTCTTATCATAAATAGTAATTTATATATATATATATATATATATATATATGTATATATATATGTATTTTTTTTTCTTCCTTTGCTCTTTTATTTTCTTTTGTTTTGTTTTGTTTTTTTCTTTTTGTCATTTCGCTTTTCTTAGCCTAGAACTATGATTAGTACGACTATCTAATATAATTATTTTAAGATTTACTGTAGCTCTGCCATTGATTTTCCCGTGTGTAATTATGATAATATTTTGTTCTAATTATCTAACTGAGGGAGCCCATTCCTTATAAGCCCGGTGGCTTCTCTTGGGCTTCCTCGCCATGAGAGTTAAGGTAATTAGATTTTATTTGATTTGTTTAATTTTTGGCAAACAGAGCAATAAACAATAAACAATAAACAAGCTTGTTCGGTCAAGATGGCTGAATATTGGCCTTGTTCCTTTTTGCGTTTTAAATGACTTCAACTTCGTCTCGGCCAATAAAAAGAACAAAAAAGAACAAGGCTTCTTGCTTGGTCAATAACCCATATGTATTAGACGCCGGTAAGACATTTAATTTTAATGGTGCCAGGTCTAGTTTAATCACGTGATATTTGAATGTCCTTTGCAAATCAACAGAGGAAATTCGCCTTACATCGTCAAGTACAATATATTGACAAGTAAGCAAGAGGCCCTTATTAAGTTACGCCGCTTTCAACAAAGGAAGAATTATTACCAATGGAATGGCTACACTGGTATAGACTTGGCAGTCGATGAACAAGGACTATGGGCTTTGTGGGGTGATACTGACAATGCTCGCCGACTTTACGCTTCTAAAATTGATGTGTACAGCAATGCTATTATTTATACGCGCGCCTTGACTACAGGTACGAGCATATGCGTGATTCATTTATTTTTAGCTCCTATTTATCAATTTTTGTGAAATTTAATTTCAGCGATTTTAACAACAGAGAACAGCAGAAAACAACCCTCACCAAATTTAAAGGGGTTGTGTCGCGGCTGTCATGCAAGTTCATTTCGTTATTAACGCCAATTACACGTCCTTTTTTGCTAAACGAAAATTGCGAAATTGCCTGCAGATTACAGAATCACAGCCTCGTCCTCAAACAAACATGTCTCCCAAGTATTATTTCAAACGTTGCCGAAACAATAAAATAAACTTTGAAAACTTTTAGGCAAACGAGTTTTTGTCCATCCGTGCCTCCGTTTGTTCTTACCGTGTTATTTATATCTTCTTTTCAGGTTGTTAACGGTCATTTTTGTTTCACTCAATTTGGTGGCAGTTTCCACTGTTTGAATTTTGAAAAAATTCGTGACAACGCGACATTCAGTTCCCTACTGCTTTTTGGAGACAGAACTGCATTTCCCTTCTTCCTTCTCAGTTTTTTGTTTTTTTTCTAGTTTTTAATTTCTGTTTTATTTTGTTAAATATAGAAAAAATGAACCTCATGGGGAATGCATTTGTGGCCTGTGGTGTGGTCTACTGTATCGACAGCTATAATGCAAGGTCCACAACCATCAACTTTGCTTACGACTTCAAAACTGGGCGTACATGGAACCCCAACATTCAGTTCACCAATCAGTACGGCTATAACTCCATGGTGGACTACAACCCCAGAGAAAAAGTGTTGTACGCTTGGGACAACAAGCGTTTGGTCACTTATCCTATCACTTTTGAACCACATAAGTAAAAAGGAAACTGCACGAGCCCAAAAAGTTATGGAAAGAGCTAGGGACATCTTTTATCGATGTGTCAGTTACGAAAGACAGTTTATGTGCTAAATTTTTTCGGAATTTTTGGTTGGTCGGTGTGATAGTGTAGAGGTAAGGGAGAGAGATTACGATAAGAAAGGCCCGGGTTCGATCGCGAGCTCCGGATCCGACCCTGGGTTGCGATTTTCTTCCTATTTAATAGAAACACTCCAATAACATGTCAGACATTTTCTCATTGTCTACAAAAATTGCAGCGAGCGTTTAAGAAAGGGACAACTGCGGTGGCTTCACCCACGAGTTTTCTCAGTTTTCTAGCCTTTTTGAAACAAAATGTCTTTCCTTTAGAGACTTCCCTAGAAGCTGTTTTTTTTTTTTTGAAACCTTTTGATGAAGTTTAGTGATAATCAGTCGCTATGGTTACGAGATATGAAGTCATATGGCGCTTGGGTTTGCTGCAATCTTTTGGCAAAATATTTCTTTGCAAAACGTTTTTGACATTCAACGTGAGAGGCACGTAGTAGTTGACGTTCTATTTCGATATATCTGAATTCTCAATGAAAATCAAGTAAACGGTCAAGATGAACGCCATTTTGAGAGACCTCAAGGCGGTCCCCTGCACGTTGCCCGGCTAACTGATTACCACACAGCTTCTTTGGCAGGTCTAAAAAAGCTACATTAGAAAAAGAATAATGTGTTTCAGCGATATGAAAACTCAGTAGAGTTCGGCCTTTAGTCACACGATTTTGTAAGATCTGGTGTTTAAAGTATCGTTATTCAGTAAACAGGGTAAAAAAGGAATTATTTAATTTGAATGGTGTATGTAGTTAGGTAAAAATAAAAGGTGCAGATGAAAACACTTACATACGGAGTTTTATATTTTGTACCTGGGTTCTAGGTAGAATGTATTTCGTAGAGCGCTCAATTCATTTGATTGAAGAGCATTGGTTAACCTCACAGGAGTTCAGGCTGCAGGAGTAATCATCGTAAACGCGATGATTCCTTCTGAAGCCTGAAATCCTGTGAAGTTATAGTTAAGAGTTTTATATTTCGCATATACAAGCTATTCGTACTCACCCAGATACAGTGAAAACTTTCGTTTAAATTTGGGAAACCTCTATTCAAGGGCACTTCCATTCAGGGGTCACAAAAATTAGTACGCAAAACGTCCACATATTCTTTGTATCTGTTAACTCTTCTGAAGGGACAGCCCTATTCAGGGGAAAGGGGCACGTTTTCTCATCCGGGTCCCGAAACCTGGGTTTGACCTCTATTCAGGTAGACTCGATTACCAGCTGCTGTTCGGCAAATGAGCCCGCACTCCTCCCCCAAACAGACGGCTGGACGCATGAGTTTGCTATTGTCAATTACCACCAAGCAGATCGTTGCCTGCTCAAATCGAGGAGGCAGCATAAATTTATTTTCCTGGAGCAGATTTCAAACGGCGGATGTAAAGGTGTTATTTTGATGTGGCGTGCAAAGAAAAGCAAAATGTCAAGTTGTGACGTCACAACTGCTGACGTCAACAAAATGGGTTAAATGCAGTTTTTTTAACAACCGAAATTAAAATTAAAATTTATTTAAAAATGATATTTAATAATTATACCTGGATTTTTGAAAACCGGGCTAGCAAAAATAACAACTCATTCTACTACTTAGCAACTTAAAGCAATAAAACTCGATCGTTCAAAGGCCGATTAAAAGCCTTTATCTGACGCCGGGCAGTAAGTTAATGGTCCCTAGAAGCCATCCAGCGCGTCCAAATTTAAAATGACGCAATTTTTCGAACATTTATTCAGTAATCTGACTTCGAGAAGTTTCAAACCGGTGTCATTTCAGTCTAGAAATTTTTAAGTTGAGTGAACTGCAGCGAAAAAGTGGCTGGTTAAGGCTTAAGTAACAACTTAAATAGTTAGCAAAACACTACTTTTTTCGCGGTCCGATAAACAACAGGATTTCTCATGGAATAGACAACAAACTGAATGAAACATAGTGCACAAATTATCACCTTCTTATCTGCAAAAAACGGCTTATGGTTCAATGCCATTAGAGCCCGCTGAAACTAGACCTAGATCCAATTTTCCTGAGTCGATAGTTTTTCGCCTTGTGATTGGTCAGTTTGCGGTCCGCAACTTATTACACGGGCCAAAATTTAAAAAACATGCTCATTTCGCAGGTCTAAATCTGTTTAGCTTGAAATAAAAGATTTAAAGAAAGTTATAGGACTGTCTGTAAACCCTGAGGATATGAATGTTGACTAATAGTCCTTCCAAATTTTGAACTGTGGCGGATTTGTGAAAGACGCTGATTAGATGAAGAAGCTGAATCGTAATCTTATCGAAGAGAGTTCCAACAGTACACTGTTACAGCTAACGTAGACTGGCAGAGATTCGAGACTTTGCCAAATTAAAAAAACAAGTGTTTTCTTGAACAAAAATGATAACCGTCAGAAGTAGCTGCACCTGATCATCTAGCTTGACAAGCTTCTTTGCCATTTGCCGGTTTCAATTGTTTTAATACGGCCAGCGAAAGAAAGATGAAAGCCACTTCGAGCCAGACACAGTGTCTGTTTTTAAAAGACTCCAGCGTCACATTGGCGAACTAAAACTCATAGTGCTCCTATTTTTGACCGAATACACGTTTTCAACATGGCGTATTTACATTTTTATTTCACTTTCACAGCCTTGCTAATGTGCTATTTTTTCTGAGAACCAATTACAACTCTCATTTGCTGACGCCTGTCATTAGACTGTCAAATCACTTGTCCTGCACTTGTTTCCAGTAGGGGTTCATATATATACATATATATATATAGCACTTGCTGTTTTGTGAAGTACTTTCTCCCCAAATTAAATCATGAAAATCTCCCTTTTAGAGCCAGATAATCAGGATAATTGCCATTGCTTTCCGTACACTTTTTTCGTTATCATTAAGCAAAGTCACAACTGAGGAATGTGTCTTTTAGTAGTCATATTATACAGATCAATATCATTAATGGGAAATTAAACAATCGCCATTTTGAAAATAAAATCAACTCTTGAAAAATAAACATCCCCAGTTCTAAAGCTGGTACATTAAAAATAGGCTTTGTACAAAAGTGTTAGCCAGCTGTCAACTCTGACAATAGCAGGAAGAAAAACCTAATCAATCGATGCAAATTGCTATAGTGATCACTGAACAGAAGCTTAAATTGTTTTTAAAAACGCTTCTTGCTTGCGATGAATCCTCCTCGACCAGCATAACCAGATGCCTATTAAAATGTCCTAGATTTAACCAGCAACAAAGAAACGAAGGAGGAAAGATTTTTACAAATCAGCAATCAAGGAAATATTTCGCAGGTAAGTGTCACTGTTAGCTTTGACGTGGCTTTTCGCTCACCGTATTTTATCAGCATTGCTCGGTGTTTTCTTGTTATGTATCGCAACAAAGAAAAATCTGGTGTGATTTTGCCTTAAAATTGAACATAATAATAAAGAAAAAAGTGTACGGAAAGCAAATTGTGATTTATCCTGACTATCTTGCTCTAAAACGGAGATTTTCTTGATTTAATCTGGGGAGATTATATAGTCGATTGAAAATTAACATGCCAATACATAAATTCGCATACATTTTTCAGATTTTCTTCTTAGTAAACAGGACAGTTTTCTAACAGATTTATTTTACCAGGATTTGCTAATCTCTATATCACTTTAAAGGACGTCGAGCTCAGAATTTTCCAAGAGCTCATTCTGGTTGCATTTTTTTTTTTTTTCAATTTTATATTAAAGACTTTTTCGTAGCAAGTTGCCTGACCTGAGTTAGAAATAACAGCGTTGATTAAATCTTTATTTCACACCTCAAAACGGGTTTCGAGGGTGGAGACAGGTGAAGGCTTACCCAGTGGTTATAACGCAAACCTGAGGTTTCCATGACTTCAGAATTTTAAAGGACTGTATCCGAAGCAACTGTTACGACCTCCGTGGTGTAACGAACTGTAATCGCAAGGGAAAGAGAATGACTCACTTAATGTAAAGAAAACTTTCATACCATGTTTTGACTTCTCGCAACGTTCTGGAAACAGGAAAAGAATTGTTATAACGTAGCAGCATGATGCAAGGTTGCATACGCTACTTACTCGATTCAGTCTTTTTTCAGTTATAATCCCTCAAAAACCATCAAAGACTGACGAATAATACTGGCTCTTAAGTCAAGTATGAAAAACGTCTGCTTGTATATCAGATATCACGTTCAAAATTGAACTATTAGCAACGTGTTTTCAGACTTTCGTCACTTTCGTGTAGCCGAGCCGTATCACATTGTATTCACTCCTGAGGAGATATGATGCCGGTCCATAAATTTTAGTAACATGCAAGAACAAGAAATATCTATATATATATATATATATAGACGATTACTCCTAATAGTGTTTTTTAGTTTATTCAAGTCGACGTTTTTTAGTTTATCTAAGTCGATGAGTCAACAATTCGTTAAACAGTGAATATTAATTATATATTTCAACATCCGGCATGTGGTTCAATTTATGCCTCAAAAAATCTCACATGATAAGGAAACAAAAATAAAGCTGACAAACTAGAACAACAAAAGGACTTCAAAAACGGAAAAAATCTCGATTATTTGGGAACAATTAGCTATTACCATACGACTTCGAGCTTTCTGTCAAAAGTTCACAAACTCAAAGCGACGAGTTGACTAATTTACTGTTAAAAACCGAGAACGAGTAGCTAGTCTAATAGTTTTTTTAAAAAAAACAACTGGCATAGACCTTCCATTGTATATATAAAAAACAAGCCTTTTTTTCACACAAACTTACTCTGACGAAAGCAGCCGGTGTTCGCTTGTAAACAAAATTCAGTTTGCAGTACCATTTCAAAGGTTCCAACATACCATATCGTTGTATGTCGGCGGTTTTTAAGTTTTTTTTTTTTTTTCTGAAAAGGTATCCGTTATTTCATTTGCTCTGCGAGGGCCTTTAAGCTGGACATTTGCAAAAATATGGCAAGAACATGAAACTTAGCAGTCATTCATTCTTCACTTTCAGGACATTTTGAAAATTAATCACGTCAACTAGCTGCATTTTTACAAATCAAGAAAATATACATTTACTCGCCGTGATTTGCACATTAGCGTTTTTTCTACAAGACGTCGAAAATAAGAAAGTTTTCAGTTACTGGATTAGTACATAGTTCTTGCGACGAATTAGCGTTAAACCAATTACCTCAGGAAAAAATAAAAGATTCGTTTAATTTTCGACATATCCGAAACTAACAAAATATACGAAGTGTTACAAACAAATGTTATTAAAATATAACACATTTTCATGAGCTCTCTTGTGGTCGATAAGTTTTAGCATCTTGGTAACTATGGGTCAGTACGTAGTCCGTTTATCTTCTCAAGTAAACTTGGTGTAGCCCGCATTTTGTTAAGGTTTGATTCGGACCGGCTATTTTTTGAGAAAGGGTTTTCACTGCTTGTTCCTGGTAGCCGTGTATCTTGCACTGCTATGTTAAGCTAGTTACGGCCACAAACAAACATATATTCATCTAAATTTGGATCTTGTCAACAAGTTTACGGCCACAAACAAATATATTCATCTAAATTTGGATCTTGTTTTAAAACCGCCTCTGTTCAGCCGGCATTTATTCGGGGCCCTGCCGATTAAACTTAATTTATCTTTCTTACATTGAGTTCGGTAATATGTGAGCCACCCTAAGTGCTAGCGTACTTATTCTTGGCTAGATTTAGTTCGATGTCATTCAACATTTCCTTGAAAATAATGGCAGAATAAAATGACTGAAAGTTGTTACTACTGTATTAGAAACTGACAAAACGTTTCAAAGGATAAAAATTCATTCTACCCTACAAGTAGAGAGTTGATTACAGCACTAAGAAAATTGCAGCAAATTCTTTTTCTTTTTGAGGTCGGAAACTCCGTACTCCTGATAATTTGTTTTAATCGTTGTTTGATTTTCCATTGCTCACCAGGCCGACAAAGCTTATTTTACAGTAGAAGGAAACTGAAAAAGGCACAAATTTTCTTAATTTTTAATCAATCCTAGGCCACGACGGCATCCTTTCCTCTGTAGCCCCCGTAGCTAGTGGGATAAGCGGGCGAGCACTGTAGTTTTAGCGGGTTGTCAGTAAAACGCGGACTCGGGGTTGAGGTCTATTTTTTTTTTCTTTCTAAAGAATGCTGTTCTAGAAAAGCCTGAATGGGAAATTATAACCTCTGTTAAGCGGCCACCTATTGGCTGTCAACGAGAGTTCTCCCAATCATTGTGCTGCTCTGCCCGCGTGTTTTATTCAAAATGGAGTGATGTTTCTGCTAAAGTTTACGCTAACCAAGAAAATGAGTCGAGCTCATTCTCTCTTGTGCTAACTTATGACGAACCATTGTTGAGCGGAACAACCTATAAGCGACCAATTTTTGGCTATGAAGAAAAGAAAAAAAAAAACCGATTCGAGTGGCGGTTCCAACTCCAAGAAAGTACCTCGAGTACCCTGGGCAAAGTCCCGCCAGCTAACGGAGAAAGCAAACGCACCGTATCTGCTAGACTTAACAATAAAAATCATTGTTGTCCAGATCATTTTTTCAAGCCCATTTTAGTTAAAATTTGTATACAGTATCTTTTTTATTCGGTACTTACTGGTTTCACTTAAGAAGGAATGAACGCCACATCAAGTTGCCGTCCTTTTCTTAGTTTCAGGCGCGCATTGTGACTTGAATAATTCGTGACCACCCAGGGACCATTTATGGTCTCTTTCTTATTTTAAGAAAAAGAAAGCGAATGGAGAAAAGAAGCACTTTCTAGTATGGTCTCAGTATTTGAAAAAATGTCCTATGCTATGAATTTTCAGATTTTCAAGGCGTTGATCCAGTAGACTCCTCGGTCCAGTATGAACTTTATTTCTTGCTTTACGGAGAGAAATGAAACATTTCAGTCGTTTCTTAATTATCAACTTGGTGTTTCCAGTATCATCACTTGATTATTTTCCACCAAACCCTGAACTCGAAGTTCTCCACTTTCAGAATACAACAGCGAGTACATAGTACCACATTTAATGTAAACGCTAAGACCAGACTGTAACATTCCTTCCTTTTGTTGCTTATCACGACAGTTACATCATTCGATTTCATCCTGTCTTTATTTGATATTTTTTGACCATTGCAGTTCAGTTTCTGCCTCGTTAACAAGTACCAAAAAGCCAATTCAGAGTATAGCTCTTAAAATGCATGGTCGGGAGAGGCGTTACTGTTGGGGCGTTACTGTTGTTCCTACAGAAGAGTTTAATTATGTCGGCTTCATTTTATGACGAAAAAGGTTAACTAGTGGTATCTATTCCCATGCTATGAAGGCGGTCACTGAGAATGGTCCTCTCAGTAAAGGCTACATAAACCATTAAGGTAAAAACTACAACTGAAATAAATTAACGTGAATAGAAACGTTTCTTCCTTTTTAAAGTTATTAGCTTCTGAGAGTTGTAGGAGCGGGATGTAAACAGTGATTACCGATGATCTTTGTACCCAGATAAGGCACTGTCATTAAGGGCAGGACAACCAAGTTGACGCTTGTTGAGCCCGATTGCCATCAATGAAGATGAAAACTGGTTGCAGGAGGACCCAACCAAAAAACACTTTTAGAAGGTCAGACTACGTCGATATTAATGTTAAGAGTAACTGGAGTATATTCCCACAAGGCTAATAATTGTTTGGGCTTTTAAGAAGACCGAGGATTCCTCCTTTACAGTTGTCAGGCTGCGCTTTTTGTTGGTCTTTATTAAGTTGTATTGAATTTTAGAAATGTTGTATAATAAAACCCTCGCTGAGACTCCTAACAAAATATGCTTTGGCTAGAACAATGCAGATCTTGATAATCTCCGCTCGAATGTATCCTCATTTATCACTGATTTGTATATAACAACTAGCTCTCCCGAGGTTTGAATCTAGGTTCCCCGCGCTGACCGCATTCAGATTGTGAAAAGCACTTCCTCCGCTAACGGACGACGTTCAGTTAAAAACCTAAAGAGCACCTTAAAATTACCTCTTCCAAAAATAACTGCAACTCATCTTGAAGTAAAGTAGTTTTTAAATTATAAGCTATTTCTTTCTTTCCTATTTTTCTTTAACTGGGGTGGCTGCCGACTCCTTTTAATTTTTCCTTCGCGGTTTTTCCCCGTTTTATTAATAGCTATTGTAGATGGGATAAATATCCATTTCTTTACACCGAATTCTCAGAGTCAATGAAGGCTGTCCTATTTTATTCAGTTTCGACTCTGTACAATCACAGGACCTTGAAATAACAATTCAATTCAACTACACAACAGACTTCACTGCCAAAAAGACAGTACACGTACCGATGTCCAGGATTGAACGCAGTCGCAAAGAGTTGCTAGCAAATTGTTTAATTCGCAATTTTGGCAAAAACGATTTGAAGGAAACTGCTATCAGGAATGTAAAGAAGAAATAGCAAATATAGCAAGAATAACAAATTCAACAAGGACTGCCAGCTGTAGTCAAAATTTTCTAACAGATATTTGGTACTTTTGCGATTTTGCGAAATTTGCGGCCCTCTTTTAAGAAAGACGCAAATTAAGAAGAGCCTTTCTCTTTCCAACTGTAGAATTTTGTAAATTTGTTGTTCATGCGATATGTGTTACCTTGTCCTTTTTGACAAGGATATTTTACTTTTGCGATTTTTGCGAAATTTGCGACATTCTCGAGGCCCTTCTTTACTCTTTCTTAGTCTAGAGGCTTTGTTAGATTGGTTATTCTTGCTTTTTGCGATATCTGTTACTCTTTATTTCTACAGATAGCGAGAAAAATTCTTGTTACTTTTGCGATTTTCAGTTGCGAAATTTGCGGACTTCTCGAGGCCCTTCTTTGCCTTTTCTGCTTGTAAGTCTAAAATTTTGTCAAATTTGTCAATCTTGCTATTCTTGCGATATTTGTTACTCAGTCTTTTTACATAGCAAGAAAAATTCTTGTTTCTTTTGCGAAATTTGCGGACTTTTCGAGGCCCTTCTTTGCCTTTTCTCTTTCTAAGTGTAGAATTTTGTTGAAAATCTAATTTGTCATTCTTGCTATTCTTATTGCGATATTTTCAAGTATATATAGTGTCTCACAAAATTTCTTGTGAACCATTTTTTCTGCTAAAATTGTGAAAAAAATGGGCTCGCACATTTTTCCGACTACGTCCAATCCTGGACATCTCAAAAAGTACTGAAAGTATACTGAATAAAATCATGTTCAATTTGTCTCTGACAAGTACTGATGTAACATAATATTGACCCTCTCAAATAAACACAGAGTTTTGATGTCTTTGATATCCTAATTCGAAAGCGGAATCATAAATTAGTTCAAGAAAACGAGAAAAAGTTCGCATTTTTTTAAAACAATACATGGCGGTAGACAAAATAAGCAATGAAGGAAATAAATTAGATCCCTCTGACTGCCAATAGTCATTCTCTTGTTAACCCTGCGGGGATCTGTGTAAGAATAACTAAAAATACTGTTATTCTCTTGCTTTTCAGGCGAAGAAGATCATTTTGAAAAGAGATCCGTGAGGATTAAGTAAGTAACATTCATTCTTTGAAACGAAAACATTTTTTTTATCAACATCTGCAACATTCATGGAGTTATCCGAAGATTTTTTATTTCATCCTTTGGCTTTTAAATTAATAATTCTGTTAATTTTCATTGCAGATTCCGCGTGAAACTTGAAGATGTTTCGAAATCGGCTATTGTTATGGTTCATGGTTGGTCATCTTCTCGTAAGTTTACTATTGACTCGTGGCGCTAGTTAAGAAAATTCACTTGCTTTAAAAATAGGAATATTAATACCATGAGAAAACACAGGTGCCCTTATCTGTGAGGAAAAACCTGCATCCTCGCATCCTCGTTTATAATACCAGGTATTTCGCATGAACTCTTGTGAAACCCTTTTACAACCCCCTAAACTATCCTCATGTATGCCTCCACACTGTACTTTTCCCCACCAGATCTTCTGAACTCCGATAATACCCCATGCACACGTTACTATCATGTACTATTCACTTGTACTCCTAAGTCATTCCCCTCCTCTATCTCATGTATTTTCTGGTACCTATTGCGTGCGACGTCACGAAAGCGCAGTCTAAATTAAACACAATGTGCAAGAATCCTGGGCCCGAATATTAAGCAAAAAAAAAATGGCAGGTTGGTTGGGTGTGAGATACTGGATACTAAAATACGTCAAGTCGTGTCAAATGACTGATACCCAGTCCAATGTGTTTTCATTTGGCCCCCAAAATGAAGCGGATTAGTAAAAGGCGAAGGCGTGGAAAATTCATTGGTGTTCTGTAGTTATATATGCGGCTTTCCCCGCGCGCTAACAAACTCTCAACGTGGCTTGCCTTAGCTCACAGTCAACAAGTAAATAAATAAATAATAATAGTAATGATAATAATAATAATGATAATCATAATAATCATAACAATACCAAAAATAATAACAACAACTAACTTCACTGGGACAGCTATGTTTTTAAAAAAAATTTTTTTTTTGGCTGCATTTTTGCAACAAAAAAAAAACATCGAAAGCAAGAGTACTATTAGAATTGCCGGCAAAATTTTTTCTTCTAATGTGCAAATGACTGCAGACAAACTGCTAAAGAAAAGCTTCAAACGCCATTTTTCGACTCAGAGTTCAGGGGCAAATTAATGAGTGCCAGTCTATTTCAGTACCTGGTACATGTCTAAGGTCTGACTACATCACCAGGTGAACGAGCTAGGAAATTTAAATTTATTCCCGATTTTTCCTCTATTTTTTATACGAAGTCATGTTTTTTTTTATTTGCTCTTT
Organism: Porites rus; assembly: GCA_964035705.1. Lineage (NCBI taxonomy): Eukaryota > Metazoa > Cnidaria > Anthozoa > Scleractinia > Poritidae > Porites > Porites rus. The sequence continues at coordinate 50,326,223 of OZ037992.1, forward strand.
TTACTTTTTTACTCTTTTACCGTTCCCTGATTTTTTTTTTTCACTCTGCTGACCAATGAGTTCCTCGTCGAACCGGGGTTTCTAATTTTGAATTATTTCCGTTAAAATTAAGGACCCACGATAGATTCATGCCTGTAATTAAAGGGGCACATGCAGTCAGCTATGAGACCGCGCTGACCTGGAGACTACTTTTGCCAGTTTGGAAAGAGTTTACCTCAACCCGAAATCAAATGTACGCGTCGGCTACATCTAGAAATCCGCTTCAATCTTGCCTAGTGTTTCATTCGATCCTCGATCTTTTACAGAAAACCTCCTTTTGAGAAAATTTAACCCATCCTATGACGTTATTTTATCATATTTGGTTAAAAACAGTGTCCAAAGGAGCATGAAAAGAAGAGGTGAGAAATGCGTAGGCGCCGGGCGGAAGAAATCGCTTTCGTTTACCAAAATAACAAAAGAAATGAATCAATAACATTGGCGAGCAAATAATCGTTATATGTATTTAGAAAATCGATGGAAAAGGTTACATATGTTAGCATTATGATTATTAAAGGTTACATTATGTTAGCCTAGAACTATATAATCAGTACGACTATCTAATATACTTATTTTAAGATTTACTGTAGCTCTGCCATTGATTTTCCCATGTGTAATTATGATAATATTTTGTTCTAATTATCTGACTGAGGGAGCCCATTCCTTATAAGCCCGGTGGCTTCTCTTGGGCTTCCACGCCATGAGAGTTTAAGTAATTGCATTTTATTTGATTTGTACAATTTTTTGGCAAACAAAACAATAAACAAAGCAAAAAAATCAAGCTTTCTCGATCTTCAACCTTTTCGACAATGATTCACGCATGCAGACTCCGTGTCATTTCTTTTCTCTACTGTTGATCGAATTCAGAAGTATTCTTCGATGTTCGGCTTTTCCCGGACAAATCCATCGGTTAATTCTTAATGGTATATAAATAATGTGTGCTCTCATGTGGCTTAGGGTCAGTATAATCACGATTTGGGCTTGTAACTAGTTAAACTCTACAAAGTTTGTTTTGAGTATTCCGGATATGCTTCTCACTTTCTTTTTCACGCGCGTGTCTTGTGACATGCAAATCAGCTAACAAATAGTATCTAATGCGCATGTGCAACAGCTGACTGTGTCCCTTTAATTTCTGTAGGGAGACGCAATCCTGAGTAATTCGTTGGTAAAACCACCCAGCAAACGTACCCTGTCATGGTATCGTCAGTTTGGCCGAAACTCATCTCTTAAAGACCTAGCTCTTGAGTTGGCGAAAAAGCATGTGAGTCTCATTATAAATTTAAATAGGAAATGAGCAGGTAAATCCTATCCAAAATAATTCTTGTGGATGAATCTGGCACGAAGCTACTTTTGCATATAAACAAAAGAGAAACAGAGGGAAAACTTGGACTATAGTTCCTTGCCCTACTGCATATAGAATAGAATAGACCATTTTATTTTCGGTATATGATTGGTGATCTGGTCTTGAGACGGGTCTTCAGTGAATGCTTTCCAAACAAAATTTATCGCGCTGGAAGTTAACATATCGGGCCAATATTACCCAGTTAAGTTTGACCGCACAATTGTGGAAAACTAACTCACTAAATTTCTTTAATGAAGAGAGTTCCTTGATAGCTTGATTTCTTTTTTTTGAATTTCTCTTTATTTCAATTTTTCAGTTGCTTAAGATGATTGTTGACGCGGAACACGACTTCGACAAAACAAAAGAGAGCGTTTGTGAAAAGCAAGGAGGTTTGTGAAAAGCAAGGATGTTTGTTAAAACTAAATTCCCGTTTACTTTTGACTTCATTTCAACCTTGAATTATTTAGGTTTTTCTGTGGACTTGACCACAAAAACTTCAGACCAAAATAGCATCTTTTTTTATGCTTCTGAGACTTTGTGTAATTTGCTTGTCTCTCAGGTATCTGTACCAACATTAAGTCGGTTGGTAAACCTGTGACACACCACATCCGTAAAATTAAACAAGGAGCCTGGATGAAAGATCCGCTGGGAATAATGGGTACTGAAACTGTATTCGTCATGGAGTCTACTGGAAGAGATGTGCTTGAGGAGTTTGAGAACATGGCTAAGTTAAAGTCAGGCACAACTCGTAAGACGTACAAACTTCCTTATAAGTGGGAAGGAACAGGTGGAGTGGTGTATGGACACCATCTTCATTACCAAAGGTCAATAATGGAGAGAGGAAGCCATCCATATCAGAAGCCAGCGTTCAACCATAAATAGAACTCGGGCTGCAAACAAACTTTTTCAGTTTTAACCACTTGTTATCAAGCCACAAGACAAATAAACAGAGGTCACTGACAACACTAAGCCAACTTACTGGATGAGGAAGAATGTAGACGAGACAATCGAAACTTTGATGCTTGCAATTTAGGCATTGTAATTTTATCAGAATGTCTCTATTGGACAATCTTGATGCAAGGACAGTTAAAAATTTTAGCTTGTGAAAGCAATTGGTCTGATCTGTTCGTCTTCTAGACTGCTACTAATTTTCGTTAGGCCAAACAACCAAAAGTTCGATCCTATTGTAATTTGTAAGGGATACAGGAATATTGTAAAGGTTTTTTCTTTGCATACTTCGTCGAACTCAGTGATAGGGCACGTTGTAAATGGCATCTGATGGCCTCGAAATATTTATGTCAAATCGCTAACTCGACCCTCATTTTGTCTCCATTCCTGTTCCCTAGTCCCTTGGGTCACTTTCTTCTTGCGTTGAATGAAAAAAACTGGCCCGACCTGACTCTACAAATAACAGAAAGCTTATCTGACTTCTTGTCCTTCCTTGATAGGGTTAATACGAACTACATTGTCAAGTTCAATTTGCGAACGGGGCAACAGGAGGCCCAAATAAGCTTAAGCGGTTACACACCAAGGAAAAACTACTACGACTGGAGTATATATAGTGGAGTGGACCTAGCCGTTGATGAAAATGGATTGTGGGTATTATGGGGAAGTACTGGAAACAGCTATCGTCTGTATGCCTCTAAAATCAATGTGCGCACGAATTCCATAACCCACACCTGGAACTTGGCTACAGGTATGTGTTCTACTGGAGTAACTGTTATTTGTTACTTTCAATAATTTACCATTGAAGGAATGAAAAGAGCCAAATGTTGTTATTTGATTAATCTTTAGGATTTCTTATGAACTTCCTTAAATCCTTCCAACAACAACACCATGAATAAAACACCCCGTTACTAATACAACATAGAAGTTTCTGAAGGCTTCACTGCGACATCGAATTTTGTCCAAATTATTCTTTAAATTTTATTCGGTGTGAATATAGAACATGCCTGACCCTACGATAATATTTCCTTCTTATTTGAATCTTCTCCCTTGTTTCCTATTAAATTCAATTTTGCAAGGTCTTGGGAAACTCTCAACTACGATAGACCAGAGAAAAGACAAAAATTTCGCCCGTTTTACCGATTTACAAAAATTGAGAAGAGAATAATATTTTAAGCAGGATAGTCCTCCGTTCCGTAAAATTGTTAAAGTTGTCCGGATTGTTCTCTAAAAGGGAATGGTCAATTTTCCCCTTTTTTCTTGTTCCCCATGACCCCCACCGTTGGGAGGCCATTGATGATGATGATACCTTTATTATAGTATCAAAACTGTAATAGCGGTGTATAACCATTAAGTGGGGACACTAAAATAAGTTTCAAAAGAATAAATCAATAAATTAATTAATTTTAAAAAAAAACAATATAAGATTAAGAAAAACTATGTACAGTATAAGCAAATAAGAAATTCGGGAGAACTGTATACAATATGTACAAATGTATCCGTTATCTTACAAAAAATAAGAAATAAAAAATTAAGAAATGCAAAGAGAGCAATTAGAGCAGTTATTGTCATCTAATAGCATACTAAGATCCACTTTTCTGATGTTATACTTGAAAGAGGAGCTCCATGCCTTTGGGCCCATATACCTGAGCGAATGCTTTCCAAAGAAGATTGTGATGAATCTTGGTATAGTGAAGTCATGATTGCGCAATTTATACTTAATTGCAGGCTGTTCAAATAGAGTGCTAATGTTTGTTGGGCACATGTTCTTTTTAACTTTATACATGAGAATAGCTATGTCCTGTAGTCGCCGGTTGTGTAGAGAAGATAGCCCGGCCATAGATAGTTACCATTACTGGTAACGAGTTTTAAGTTTCTGCGTGTTCTTTCACTAGGAGTGTACCGCTTCCAAAAAATCGCAAAAATTAATTCTTAGCGAGAAAAACCACTTCACACAATCACATACAGTACTAAAGTTTAGGCGAAACTAGAAATTTTGTAATCATTTTAACAAATGTGTTTGGCGTGTACGCTTAATGGCTAAAAGCTTCTGATATTTTGAATACGTTTGTGAGGATTGCCTTAATATTTCTGGTTATTATTGATACTCACAAGGTCTTTGTTTCCTCTATTGATTTAAACAATGGCCTTCTGGTCAGATGGGGGACTAATTTGGGCCCCATATTTCGGTCGCCAAGGATTGCGGCTCGCCATCCACTGTAGAGACCACATGGCAAAGTTTCAGAAGTTTAGGGTGTAAACAATGATCACGTTAATATTGCGATTTATCGGCAACGCAGTCTTCCTCTCAGGTAAGTTAAGGCCTGAGACCAAATCTGTTTTATAAAAATAAGTAAAGGGGGTGGTCTAAAACTTGATCCACTTTATATAATCCTGATATCGTTAACAGTAATAAGTTGTGAAACCTTAAATGCTGTTTTGGATCATATATTGTCATATATATATTGTCAAAGTTATTTTAAGCTCAAAAACAACACTTTTTATCAGAGTCTGGTGGCTGCATTTAGGTTTATAATTAGAATAAAAGTCCGAGAAAAGAAGCCGTTTTCATTGGGGGACTATGCACTAGGACCTATTTAACAAAGGCCGAGCACAATATCATTTTGACGTATCTAATAGTAACAAACTTAAAGGAGCGTAAGCATAAACTGTTGCCGTTTTTCCTTTTGAATTTTTTGGCCGTAGCATGTCACGTGACCTTATTTTCATACGTCATCCACATCAGTATAAACAGATTTGCGAACTTATTAATCTGCAAAAGTTTTAGGTCGTTATGAATAAAGTTTCAAAAGCTAGACCACACCCTTACTTTTTTGTGCTATAAATGGCTTGAATGAATCGCGCCCCGTGCCTTAATTCACTTGAGTTTTGTCATGTTACTGTAAATTTAAACCGTCCCACCAGTGCTTATGATCGAAATACTCGCAGTTTAAAATGTGTATATTCGACCAGGAGCTTGTAACCTTCTGATAAGACCTACAGAACTGATAGAGATAGATGTTGACGTTTCCGCAGCGGACGTGACAGTGAACGTGAACGTGACAAACTCTTTCCCAGCTTTTCTCACGAGGTGGCGTGAGTGAAGGCACGCATGAAGTTGTTCAAAGTACTCTTCGGCAACAACGACGACGTCGTTTTTATATCGGGGGACTTCGAAACGAGCCGACCTGAGTCCACAGATTCTGAGTGAGTGACTCATTTGCATATCACATCCTACAGCGATAACTCTTGAAAGGCCCTTCGGGCATTTACGAGTTAAAAATGTGACGATCCACAAATTTAAAATGCCGGAGAATTTCCCTGGCACGCGGTATTTAAGCTGCATGAACTTTATGACATATACACTTAGAGTACCTACTGTTTAGTTTGCATTCATTCAAAAAGAGGCAGACCCAGCGTCGATTAAAAAAACAAAATTCGTTTTGCCACTGACTAGTTTAGCAAGGCGGTAAATTCTAAGTGCAATTCTCGTAGCCGAACTATTTGGTCTACTCGTTAAGGCCAAGAAAGTCATTGACGATATTTTGAATGTCAAAGCGTCTGTTATTCTTCTTGGACCTGCATGTTTCTATTAGCTTTCCTCCTCTGCCCGCGCGGTATATCGCTCAATTCACACAATGGATGAAAAAAGTGGAGAAGGTCTAAAAAGGTCTAAAGATAGTTGAAACTAGACTGCAAGTAGTTTCTGATTTGCAGTGAATACCAGTAAGAAAGCAGCTCGTCTACCGTCATGCTATAATGGCTTTTAAATGCATGACTGCGTGGGTGCGCACCAGATTCATCATCTTTCTAAATAAATTCAAAGTGCTAGCATCACTAAGCGTACCACGAGGAACTCCCAAATGATATATATATATATATTCCTCTGTATAAAACCGCCACATGACAAAGAATCCTCTATTTCAGAACAGTTAAACTATGGAACTCCCTGGACCCTGTCCTCAAGCTGAAACCGACCTTTATGTTGAAATTTTTGGAGGTAACAAGAATTCCCAAGAGTACCCCCCTCCCCCTCCCCGGACTGCATGTCTTGCAGAATCTACTTGGTCCCTCCCTGCCAGTACGTACGAGTGGGCGGTCGGTCGGTCGTACAATGCCGTCATAATCAAATTTTCTTGCATCGATAGGTCCAGTCCATTTTCTATCGGTAGCAGTAGAGGCTCCGCTATCAGTCTTTTTTTCTATTTCTCTCTTTTTTCTTTCTTTCCTTTTGAATAGAAAAGATGAAAGCCATGGCAAATGCGTTTGTGGCCTGTGGTGTGGTGTACTGCATCGACACCTATGCGGCGAAGTCAACAAGCATCAACTTTGCTTACGACACTAAGACTGGAAAACAATGGAACCCCAAAATTCAGTTCATCAATCAGTACGGCTTAAACTACATGGTAGCCTACAACCACAGAGAAAGAGTGTTGTACGCCTGGGACAACCAGCGTTTGGTCACTTATCCCATTACTTTTGAAGAACATTAGGGTCACTGTGTCATTGGCTCCAGGTGATGAGTTTTAAAAATGCTGATCACGACCACTGCTTCAATTTGGTACATGTAGACAATGACACTGAGTTAGGATAGTTCTCAGCAAGCTAGCTTTCATTCTCTGTTTTTCAAGACGCAAAAATCCGCGCCAGTTACATTACAAATAAATCAATATAAATGTTCGTCTTGTAACAGTTTCTGGAACCAAACAGCAAAATCGACGGCTCTAAATAATAATTTCCCCAGTGTATTTGCTACAGAGTACAACACTTATTGAAAACCGTCTGCCTCAAAAATCCTACTTAAGATGCTATGTCACGCTATTTACTTCCTTTCCAAAACGCTAAAACCTTTTTCGCACATCACTTTAATACCAAAACCGTAATGATCTATATTTAGGCACTGAAACTCCGTCCTGTTGTCTGTTGCAACGGATGACAAGGATGAACATGGATTGAAACTTGAAAAAGCTGGGGACGGCCAACCTTTTCATGCAAGTTTTAGAGCGATTTTCGTATGACCTTGAAATGAAAACGCGCGAACAAAACAGAAAAAAACAAACGAACGGATAGAGCCACTGATTGGTTTATCGAACGGATACAAAAGTGCGTGGCTTTTGGTTGGTTAAGCGAACGCTAAGCTGAAAAAAAACTTCCTAACAAAAGAACTTTCTAGAAATCAATCGATATTTCTCTTTGACGTCATGCTGCAACACGATTGGCCAATCGAACAATGTCTTCTCCATATTAGGGAAAACGAAGAGTCCGTGTGTTGATCTTTTCATCCTTTGGCTGATAACACTTACCGAAACCATTTTTCAAGGTCATGCGAAAATCGCTCTAATGCTATACCGGCAAAAATTCACAGAAAAACTAATGTGGTTGGTGCTTCCTGGTGAAATTGTTTGATATCTTCTTCAAAACTCTACAGGAGCATTTTGTGCATAGGTAATTACTAAAGCCAATAAGAAATTACTTCAGTTCAAAATTCACCTAAAACAGCAATATCCTTCTGACAATAGACCCTTCAGCAACTGTAAGCCTGATAAAACATGATGTAAAATTAAATTAGGCAGACTAACACTGTAGAGTTACACACACGGGTACAAAAATTAAAGAGGTTAAGTTGGAAGTAGTAGTTCTATAGAATTTAAATGGATTTATTGCTGTTCTAATGGTTTTTCAAAGTTTACCAGAGAATTACATTCGGTGGGCTGCAGCTATTTCCTTTAGCTCAAATAATTAGCCGTTGTTGTGCTGTTAAAATGATAGTCAGATTGAGGTAGTAAAACCACTTGTTCTGAGCTAGCCAAACCTGCTGTTAGTGTTGAAATGCTTAAATAAAGGTGAAAAATAAGGATATATGATTGTCATTTTTTGGTAATTTTTTTTGTGCCAGGGCTACACTTAGGCAAGAGAGGATGAGCTGATTAAGGACAAACAACGTCTTAGAGTCCCCACCAGATACCGAGAACAGACACGGGCCATGACCTTGTTAAGCGGCGACTGCGCAGAATTAAATCAAGAACTATTGCCAAGCTGAAACATCCTAGTGTATTTTTCAATCCTTTTCAAACAATATTATTTATATATGTATCGGCTGGCCAGACCATCCTTTCTTCAGGTTTTCAGGTGTTACTTATTATAAGTAAAAGTCGGTACTATTCTAAAAACATCATTCGTCTTTATGGCATATTTTTTCCATATTACAAATTAAACTAGTATTTGGGGCCTTTAATGCTCAAAGTATCTACTGCGGCAGCGCCCCTTTAAATTTATGTAGGGCTATTTTTCAGAAGTAGCTAGAAGTTATTACGAAATTGGAGTGCGTCTGACAGAGAAGGCTTCAAATTGAAGCACAAAATAGACACCAGTTCCCGGCCGAGAGAAAGTCCTCGCAGCAAAAGGTGGCGTAAAAACTGAGAAGTTTCGATAAGAGACACAATTAAGACGCAGTAATTCTATTCTTATAATAGTTACATTTTTCTGTTTCTGACAATTTAACAGCTGAGAAAATAACTAAAACTTAAAGAAAAAAAACAGCATCATTTGGACCACATCGCTCTACCTACAGTTACCTGATGCACTCTGAAACCTGTTTGAGATGCTACTTCGAGGGTGTCTGTAAAACCCGGAACAGGCCCGTAACACCCTGGAACACCACGGAACACTCCCGGGACACCCCCGGAACACACTCAGGACACCCCGGAATACCCCGGAACACCCCAAATTACAAAACCAAAAAAACCCTAAAAATCATCAATAAGTCAATAAATATCTCATCCGTAACTGGAAAACGGAGATTCGGTTCAGATTGACGAATTCAGTCACGCTAGTTAACAACTTCTCAAAATTTTAAGAAAGTAGTCCGTTGCCTTAATATGAATACTTACTAGCCTTTTTCCCTGAAATAAAGCTGAAAGATCCGCTACTGAAGTCAAGAAAAAAAATAATAAACCAAAAATAAAATACCTTTTGTATCTTGCCGATTTGATGTCCACCGTGTCATGTTCGAGGAGTATCACTTATAAAATTCGCTTATTTTGATTCTGTCTTGTTTCCCAGTTACTTTGATATTTTGCCTTTGATTAAAAAGAAAAACATTTTTTGTTTTAGTGTTTCATTTTGGTTTTTTAGCTTATCTTTGATTTCCAAAATGAAACTTTTGTTCTTTAATCAAAAATAAAACACAAACAGCGGTGACAGATAAACATTGTGAGCCTCCATATTTTTATAAACTTGACGTTTGATATGCTATTCACCTTACATTTTCAAAAGTGATCTAAAGTGACAGTTGAAGATAATGACGAGACTATATATACAAAAATTTACAAGGGGTCTGGAAATGAGATTAAGAATTCAAAATTCTTAACAGTATAATGAATACAAAAGGCAACAGCTAATAAAGCATCAGCTTTTCATTGCTGATGTTGACATTAAATAGAGGATTTACATGGCCGCGCGGGGGTACGAATTATATCTTCGAGTGGTGAAAGTATCTCTCATTTTTATATTAATATTATCTAGCTGCACGAAGTAATGACTGCAGAAGATTCGGAGGCAGAATAAAAGAAAACCATTTTATTTGTTGGTTAATTATTAACAACCCTCAGTCCAACCTCCCTTCAGGAAACACTTACCTTGGTCCCGAGGTTGTCCCCTGAACAGAGGTTCCACTGTATGCAACTAAGAGATCCGGCAGCACACGGGCTTCCTACTCTCCTAACTCCTATTTACTAATTTTCGAGGATTTTTTTATGTTTGAGCGATTTGAATAACAGAGAACAGCGAAAAACAGCTCTCACCAAATTTAAAGGGGCTGTGTCATGGCTGTCAATTTCATTTTACTGATAACGCCGATTGCACGGCCTTTTTTGCTATGAAAATTGCAAAATTACTTGTAGATTACAGAATCACAGCTTCGTCGTCAAATAAAAATGTCTCCCAACTATTATTTCAAAAGTTAAAAACAACAAAACGAACTTATAAAACCTTTAAGGCTAACAAGTTTTTGTCCATCCGTGCCTCCTTTTGTACTTACTGTGTTATTTAATATATCTTCTCGCTTTGAATGTTTTGAGCTGTTATTTTTGTTACACTCAATTTGGTGGCAGTTTCCAATTTTGTGACACAGCTCCTTTAACAACACGAAATTTAATTCCTTTCTGCTTTTTGGACAGAAGTTCTTACTTCTCAGTTTTGTCCTAGTTTTCAATTTCTGTTTTATTTTCTTACACACAGAAAGAATGAACCACTTTGGGAATGCTTTTGTCCCCTGTGGTGTGGTCTACTATATAGACACCTACAATGCCCAGTCCACAACCATCAACTTTGCTTACGAAAGTCAAAACTGGGTGTACATGGAACCCCAACATTCAGTTCACCAATCAGTACGGCTACAACTCCATGGTGGACTACAGCCCCAGTGAAAGAGTGCTGTACGCCTGGGACAACAAGCGTTTGGTCACTTATCCTATCACTTTTGAACCACAAAAGTAAAAAGGAAACTGCACCAGCCCAAAACTGCACCGAATTTAAACGCTTTTCTTTCAACAGAGCAGAAAACAGAGTGCAATTAAAAAGTGGACGTACAAGGAGTGGGGTGATGGCTCCGCCTATTTCCCTTTTAATTAGTAAACGGTCGTTACCATTTTTAACGATCGATGCCATTATTGGTAACCAAGCCTTTAGTCAGTATAGATGTAATATATAGATTTAGCCAGGGCTAAAAGCGAAGCTCTCGTTTATAAATTCATAATTTAAATCAAACAATAAACTTGCAATCCACAGATCAGGGCACATTCATTTGACTTTTGAGGCAAAGGCTAAGTGATTTTAGAGAAAAATAATTTGACAGTCCAAGAGTGTCTTATTTGTACACCCAAGATAGCAATCATGTTCGATCACAGTAGATTAGGCCTGGAAAACAAATAGACCTATTCATGTATTGTATTTGCATTAGCTGTTGCATCATAATGTGGCATTCACCAGTCTCTCCAACATTGCTCCGTTAGAGAGACTATGGATAATTTGACAACCCCGAAATATAGTTAAGAAACACACGCGCCACGACACAGGGTCCAGAGGAGATGTGTTTGTCGTTAGAACATCAAAACCCGTCGAAAACCTCTGAAAAAATGGGTTATTTTGATCGCGTTACGGTTTCGTTACACATTCTATAGACCGCAAACCAAGAGACTGAGGGCTCGCAAGATCGGCTTACAGTATAAAATACGGAAAGGGAGGAAACAAATTTGGGGCCGATTTTCGAACCCTGAAACTCAAATGGAATTTAATAAAATCGCCTGATTTTACTAACCTGATCTAGAATTCTTATGTATTTGCCAAATACTGTGGGAAAACGGCATAAGAAAGCGTTCAAATTCATTTTCCGCGACCGAAATTTACGGCTTCTAGAGAGCGCTTTCGTTCGGTGTGCACCGCAACAGATGGTGACGGAAATGACGTAGTAAAGTAAATGTGTTCAAGATCGGAGCAATAAAAGGGAAGCCTACACGACTTTTGCCTCATGCCAAAATGTTGCTCGTTCCAATAAAGTTTTTTTCCTCTGCTGGATAGATTATGCTCTGGAAGGTTCTACAGCAAATGTGATTTTAGCGGGGATTTTACACTGAGAGGTCATGACACATATCGATTTACTGTGGTTATTGTTTCTGGTCGGCAGGATTTGCCCTCTGATGCAAGCGCATTTTCTTTGACCTCTTTTGAAGCGTAAAGCTTTTTATTACGGCTGAACAAGGGTTCCAGTTTTCTCCAAAGTGCCTTCTGGATCTGGATAACTAAGCGATTTTCTTTAGTCCGTGAATGTAATGTTTTTCTTCAATGCTGTATAACGCTGGGCCCAGCTTGTTAGTTTTGTTTGGAGAATGTTAAATTATTACGGATAGTGATTTACGGGTCGTGTGTACTCTTGCAATAAAAAGTGGCACTGAGTAGAGCAGGCGTACAAGGCAACTGTAATATCATCACGACTGTGCCATTCTTCGGTGGTCCAACTATATTACCTCTTGCGTCTTTAGCTGTGCGTTTTGCGACTACTGGGAAGCCTTCGCACAGGCAAAACCTGCTTAAGACATCGAAGACTGTTGAAACTTACAACAAATGTCCAGTCTTGAAAGATCTTCACTTCAATTAAAACTCTGTTGTTTTCGCATAGATCTCTGAGATCTTTAAAACTCTTTCCGCAGCTGATGTTTTGATTCTCGAATTAGCACCGGTCTGTTGCTTTTGCGTTTCCGATCTCATTCCGACTTCCGTCACCGAGTGCTGCGGTTCACATAGAACGAAGTCACGTGGTACAAGTTTCCTCCCTTGTCCTTTCTTTTACTCGGCACTTCGTGCCTCGGTCGCCCTCCGGGCCGACGGCCTTCGGTCACCCTTCGGGCGACGTGCCGTGCGCCAGCGAGGATATGGCTTGCGGTTATTGATTTTCAAAAGTCGATCTGGGTCAGATAAGAAGCGAAGAAATCGTTTACAGTAGATTTTTAAAGATCCCATTGGGCTAATTAATAGTGCTAAGCGACAGGTATAGACATTTTTCAAGGTAAGTAATTCATTTATTCACACGAAACTCCTCTGGACCCTGTGGCCACGATAGTCCTTGGTGGCAGCCAATTTACACGTTGCATTCCTCTGTCTAAAAGAGAGGCCAAAATAAAAAATCAGGCCGGATTTTTGTGTTCGACAAGTTTAGTTTACTAGTAAATCTTGGCGACGAATCTGGTGGCGTGTAAACCAGCCTTATAAACATACTTTTTCTCATCACGTCTCAGGTAAACAGTACTCTGAGGCCCTTTTTTATCATACAGACCTCGGACAGAATTTTTTCTTTTTTGCCCTATTTAAACCTATAATTCGGCAGTTTTTCACAATTTTGCAAGAGAATTTGCACTCATTCAATATCCACGACGATCAAAGCACGCGCTTCCTTTGCACAACAAATTATAGCATTGAATTATAAAACGTTGTCATGAAGAGAATTCTCAGATAATACCGGGACTTTTCAGTTAGAAAAATCTGGTCCTATGTGATATGCAGGGTAATAATTACGGGCTTTAAAAGATAAAAAAAATTCCCCAAATCACTTTTCGGCCAGCCGGACGGGTTCTCACTTTTGACAGGCACCAAATTTGCTGTGCGACTAATACAGTTACCATTTACGCTTCAACGTGATAGAGAAATTGTTATGTTTAGGTTTTATTTCCCTTTATTTAGTAAACTGTGTATGGTTTTGTTATTTGTAATCTTTAAAAGCGAGTG
>OZ037992.1:50342322-50419822 GCA_964035705.1 Porites rus
GTGGTCATGTGATAATTGTCAGCGGATGTCTCATTTTGACAGCTGTTAATCTAATCGTCCTCATATGGATGGCTTACATAACTAAGAGGCTAGTCAAGTTGTGCAAGATCTGTTGTGACATTTAACATCGGCTTACATGAAGTATGTGTACGGGTGGGCGTACGCTACGTCATAACCAAATTTTCTCGGATGGATAGTTTACCAAATTTTCTTACCCATGGTGCTCCGCTTCGCGCGCGCGAGAGCTCCGCTATTAATATATCCTCTGGATTAAGTTACAATTAGGCAAATTATGCGTTTTTGAATAGTCTAAGAAAGGACGACGTTGAAGCCCAAGTTGAATTTACGTTAAAAGTTATGGAAAGAGCTGGGGTCACCTTTTATTAATGTATCTGCTGAGAAAGACAAGTTGCTAGTTTATGTGCCTAATTGTTTCAGAATTTTTGACAGGTCGATGTGGAAGTGTAGTGGTAAAGGAGAGAGATTCGGATTCGACCCTGGGATGCGATTTTCGTTCCTTTTACATGTACAAGAACAACTCCAATAAGAGGTCCAAAATTTTCTAAGTATCTCAAAAATTGCAGCGAGCTTTTACAAAAGGGACAATTGCAGTGGCTTCAGCCACGAGTTTACTCAGTTTTTTAGCCATTTTGAAACAAAATGTCTTTTAATTAGAAAGTTCTTAAGAAGCTGTTCATTTATTCCTTTAGACACCTTTTGCCAAAGTTTAATGATAATCAGTCGCTAAGGTTACGAGATATGTCGTCATATGGCGTTTGGGTTTGCCGCAGTTTTTTGGCAAAATGTTTCCTTGAAAACATCTTTGACCTCAAACGTGAGAGGCACTTAGTTTCCCAACTGTTTCGATGCATCTCAGTTCTCGGTGAAAATCAAGTAAACGGTCAAGATGAGGGCCATTTTGGAGACCCCAAGGAGGTCTCCAATGTCTTTGAGCTCCATTAGATGCCTGCACGCTGCCCGGCTAATTGATTACCACACAGCTGCTCTGGCAGGTAGCTAAATTAGTATAGGTAATAGCATGATTTGTAGGCATATTTCGAACTGATTTGTTACACGTAATTTCACGTACCGTTAGGCGAGTGAAATTTGAGACAATTTTGAAATATCACAAGTGGTATTTATGCCAAATATCCCGTACAAATCATGCTATTATTTGTTTATACTACTACCCCACAAAAGGTTTGTAATTTTCACATGTAGGTATTTCAAACTAAGCTGAAATACCACTGCTCTAAGCCAATTAAATTGCAGAAATTTCTAATCATGAATAGTATAAGGAAAAGAATAAGGTTTTTCACAGATAAGAAAAGTCAGTGGAGTTCGGCCTTGAGTCACACGATTTTGTAAGATCCGATGTTAAGGGTATCTTTATTGTAAACGGTGTAAAAAAAAAGGAATAATTTAATTTGAATGCTGTGTGTAGTTTGGTAAAAATAAAAGGTGCAGATGAAAACACTTATATACGGAGTTTTATATTTTGCATATACAAGCCATCTGTGCTCATCCAGGTACAGTGGAATCTTTCCTTTAAATTTGGGACACCTCTAGTAAATGGACACCTCCATTCAGGGGTCAAAAAAATTAGTCCGGAAAAACGTCCACATATTCTTTGTATCTGTCAGACCTCTTCTGAAGGGACAGCCCTATTGACGGGAAAGGGGCACGTTTTCTGGTAAGTCCCGAAACATGGGTTTGAGCTCTCTTGCCTCGGTCCTGAGGGTGTCCCCTGAGACCTGAATAGAGGTTCCACTGTATACAACTGAGAGCGGTTTCCTCCTTCGATCAGGCCCTGTCTTGTCATGTTGTTATGTGAGACGGTTGCTAAGGGTGTGTCCAGTCCAGCTTTACTTTTCCCAAGGATTGGTACAGCGATCGTTTCCTTTATTATTTACGGTTTTCCTCTGTTTACCGACCGTTCAAGCATAGTATATTACTGCTGGTAGTAGCTCGTTACAACGGTCATACATGACTTTTTTGGCGAGGATGATTTCTCACAGCGCGGTCTTCTAAAGTTATGGTCACGTTTTCTCTGTTTCCCAGGGGTGCCTACTCGTGGGGGTAACTTCGAAAGTACAATAAAATAAAGGTACATTTTCAGTCTGTTCCTGTCAAAGTGGTGAATTAAAGAGTAACCGCGTAGTTATATCACAGACCTGTATTGCACTCCATCAATATAGAGTAGTAAAGGGTTTAAGTTACAACCCCAATCAGCCGCCCAATTCTGCCAAGTTATACTGATCATGAAGTAGAAAAATTACAGATTAAGAGGCTCAATCAAAAGGACTATCCGACCTCGGTTATACGACAATCATCATCGAAAGAAATATATATAGCAAAGAAAAACTTACTGGTAACTTTAATTTGAACAATAATCATCTGTATAGTCATTCTAAATTCAGTCTGATACAAGAGACTTCAGATCAGAGAGAGACGAACTCTGTTATTTGGCGATAAAAATTCTGAAAAAATTGATTTTATCAATAGGTTGTAGTGACGGTATTAATAATCCCAAGATAATTGATCACGCAATTAAAAAAAAAATGGCTGTCAGTTTAGTTCTATACTTTAGCTTATCTTTAAGAATTGGACTAATACTTTAAAGAATGATTTTTCGAAGAATGGATTAGAATTAAACATTGGGGGTAAAGTCAGTGTGCTGTGCGGGAGTTTAATGAATACTGATCAGTTTCGTGCAATCAAGTTCCTGAATGCTTAAGCACAATTTTGCCAAGTCCTTCTATCCTCTCTGTATTCGGCCTTGTTTATGTGCGGCCGCAAGATAAGACAAAATATCTTTATGCTTCATGTTCCTTTACATATTACGAAAGTTATTGATGTTGGCGGAGTCTCGCTTTGGGTGAGCTCTGTTTGCTGGGACACAAAATAATCACAATCCCATTATGGGATATTTTGGCCACGGGAGTAGCCGTTTATTAAATTAAAGCATATAAAGCTGGGAAAACTAGATACACAAGAACATTATCCCAGCAAAGGTGAGGGCACACCCGCCACTCCCTAGGGTAAAATAAAGCTAATGGGAGGGAAGGGAGGGAAAAATGTTTCTGACTGTCTTGTAATGCGAGGAAGGAGGCCTCGTGCCTCGCTTCTGTGACTTACATGACCCGTGACATAAATGACACTTTCGTGACAAATCACCCGGATGACAGGAAACCCTCCTTTGCTGGTAGCTGGAGAAATACAATAATGATCAGTCACATTAAGCATAAAACCATTTATTTCTTTCAGAAATAAATCTCATTTATGCTTCATGTTCCTTTACATATTACGAAAGTTATTGATGTTGGCGGAGTCTCGCTTTGGGTGAGCTCTGTTTGCTGGGACACAAAATAATCACAATCCCATTATGGGATATTTTGGCCACGGGAGTAGCCGTTTATTAAATTAAAGCATATAAAGCTGGGAAAACTAGATACACAAGAACATTATCCCAGCAAAGGTGAGGGCACACCCGCCACAGCCCAGAGCAAGGAACGAGTGAAAGGGCCGCCCCACCCAAGGCCAAAGCAAGACGACCGCCAACAGAAACTACTGGTACCTACAAATCAAAATGTACAATGGAAAAAGGTGTGCGCCGCCTGATACGAAAACCCGAAAAACCACATGGGAAAAATTGGGAACGTATCCCCCAACCAATGCAGTCACACAAAACCTCTGGGGGTTAAAGGTAAGGAAGATACCACATTAAAAATAAAAAGGGGGTCAATGTGCGAGAGCTGAGATGAATATACATGTATTATAATCATCCAACCGTGTACACCTTACAACAATAGAGTCAGCTAGCACCATAATGGCTCATGTGTGTCCATAGCAATAGGACATTGTATACATTCTTTGTCACTGTCACTTACAGCTTAGTTCCACCAGTTTAGTTCAGTGGAGGTTATGCACATAAACATAGAGTAATAGAATGGTAAGGCTGTTTACCAAGCCCTGCTTACTGAAATGGATCAGTGTAACCAACAGAAATGTACCAGTTTGAATGAATGTGAGGGGTGTATGGCCCTTGCTCACACTGTCATTGTATCTGACACAGATCAAAAAGTGTGAATCACTTAAGTTAACTAACAGTTTAAAAGTGAAAATGAATGAGATAACTGTATGGCCCTTGTTCACACAGCCATCATAAATTGCACTTATTCACTAAGCACTGGACACTAGATGGGAATAAAATGGCCTACATAAGCAAATGAGTTTTAAGTAATGTTTTCCTAAGTCTTGGATACAGAAGTGGATTGATGTAACCAACAGAAATGGGCTACTGTAGCTAGAATAAAGGAAATGGCTGCATAGCCTGTCAGCTCACACAGTCAACTTATAATATCAGCCTCACTAATGCCACATCGATACGAAGCTCAAACGTGTTTAAAAGCTGTAAAGTTAAACCAGCTTGAAATAATTAGAAGTGAAAATTAATTGGTAAGATGGCTGTATGGCCCCTGCTCACACAGTCACCATGAATTTAAATGATAACAATTTAGGCTGAATGGTCATAGCTCAGTGACATAATGAAATGATTTAATTTGAAAAACTGTGATCTGGCTGTATAGCCCCTGCTCCCACGGTCACGCTGAATTGTACTTATCAAAAAGCTGAAATAGCTCGTTAATGTAATTGATTAAAATGAAATCGGTAAGATGGCTGTATGGCCCCTGCCCACACAGTAAACATGAATTTAAATAATAACAATTTACTCTAAATTGTCATAATTCAGTGACATAATGGACGGATTAAATTTAGAAATCTGTGATATGGCTGTATGGCCCCTGCTCACACAGTCATGCAAAATTATACTTATCAAAAGTCTGAAATAGCTAACTGATGTAGCTGATTACAATAAAACTGTGCGATGGCTGTATGGCCCCTGCTCACACAGTCACCCTGAATGATACTAATAAAAAGTCTGACGGAACTCACTGATGTAACTGATTCAAATGAAAATCGGTGAGATGGCTGTATGGCCCCTGCTCACACAGTCACCTTGAAACTATACTATAAGCAGAAATCACCTAGGAAACTAACAGGTGAATAAAGTGAAAAAATGAATATACTGCAAGATGGCAGAATGACCCTGACTCATGTGGTGAGAATTCTACATATTACAATGTCACTGCCCAGCACATAAGTATCAAATGACATACATGTCCTATACACTTGAGCTACATGTATACCCAATCACAATGCCCAGGAAGCCAAAGTAGTCTGAGAAAAGTTCTGCCCAAGTAGATGTACACGCAGGTGCCACATGCCAAGGGACGCAGCAGCTGCTGTTGAGTAGCCCGGCACTAGAGATGCAACTCCTGGAAAAATGATCAGCAGAATGTGTACAACTCTTTTGAACATTTCTGGCATACTATGTTGAACTGAATTGAGGAACCAAAGAGAATGCAGAGCTATTGACTTTCTTAAGAGAGATGCCAAGGGAAAGCTGAAGATGGTTGGATAAAGCTGGTTGGTACTCTGCTCAAGACTGGCTTCATTGAAAAGGCATCCATGAAAGGAAGCTGCATGTGTATACCTTAGCACCTGAAGTAAAATGAAAAAACTATTAAAACAACTTCTTTAAACAAGCCAGAATGTGCTACGATTAAAGAACAATGTGTAACCAATTAATAAATCAATCAGGATCTCCCAAACAAAACGAATAAACAGTAAATTCCTCAAAAACAACAAAGCTAAAAGCACTGATGTGACATGGAGAGTAAAGCATAAAGCAACGTATTACAGTGTCCCATCACGCATGTAAACCAAAATAACGGATTGCACAAAGAAAGACTAAAAAATAGACAAAAAAGGCAAAAAATGTGAATAGAAATTCAGACCAAATAATATTGGCATCTGGTTACCCTAGACAAAAATACAACAAACAGAACCACACACACATCACTGCAAACAAATCAAATAAGCAGTACAAACAAAGCAACAGGGGCCTAGAACAATGAGGACCAAAGCCTCAAACTGAGGAACAAAGCCTCAAAGGCTACCATGGACGAACCGCTGATAGCCTGAGGACGAATCCTCAAAATAAAAATAATGGACGAATCCACTATATAACACAATAAAAATGTGGCAGGGAAAGTCTGTCAGACATTAAGTCGACGCAAAAAACTCCCCTATAAATGCCAAAATAATAAATAAATAAGAGGTTGACAACAACCCCAAAAGCAAGAGTGGACGAATCCACTAAAAGCCAGAGGACGAATCCTCAAAAAGTATTATAAGGATAAATAAAATATGAGGACAAAGCCTCAATATAAAATATGAGGACGAAGCCTCGAAATAAAATACGAGGCCGAAGCCTCAAAATAAAATATGAGGATGAAGCCTCAATATAAAATATGAGGACGAAGCCTCAAATAAAATACGAGGCCGAAGCCTTAAAATAAAATATGAGGACAAAGCCTCAAAATAAAATGCGAGGCCGAGGCCTCAAAATAAAATATGAGGACAAAGCCTCAAAATAAAATTTGAGGACGAAGCCTCAAAATAAAATATGAGGACAAAGCCTCAATATAATACCAGGCCAAAGCCTCAAAATAAAATATGAGACGAAGCCTCAATATAAAAAACAAGGACAAAGCCTTGATACAACATGAGGACAAAACCTCAACAAAACAAATGAGGTCAACGCCTAAATACAAGTGGAGGAACAAAGCCTCACACTGAAAAAACGGCCCAGAAGTAAGCACTGGCAGACAGAATGTCGCCGACAGCGACTAAAGGAAAACAACAGAACACAACGATACACAATGCAACAGGATAAAAACACAATATGCAGACAAAACTGACATTTGAACAGCAAAGGATAAACCTGATATGCTGATACAGTACACTGTACCTCTGAGGTAACTTTGTTAGAATGGTTGCAAGTTTTAACCTGTAGGGTTTAATAACGCATCGTTTTGTTTGGCTTTGTTTTGTTGTTGTTGTTGTTGTTTTTTATTTTTATAATACTGTAATTCTAATTATACATATAAGCTGAGTCCAAAGGTCAAAAATGCTCAAATGTGCATAAAGGTAAACTGAAAATAATTATGAATAAATAAAGTGTCTTTCCAAATCATAAAACAAGATCATAAACAAAGAGACCCAGCTCCAGGCTGGTATAAATAAAAATTTCAACTGAAGACCGGGCGAGTGTTACTGATTTCAAATATAGCGCCAGTTGGCACTAGCGATACAAGTAGCTGAAGAACACGAGGCACAACCAGTCTGAGGGACAACGAAACTGTGCTACGGACACCGAACGGACTAGCATACACGCCAGTGTAACGGAAAACATATAAAATTAATGGTCGATTGGATGTAGAATTCGATGTTACCAATAAACAATGGCATTTCATTAGCATAAACGACCGCAACGTGTATGAATTCCCGCAATCAACAAGACGATCATGTGCACGAACATGACTGGGGACATCAATACAGCACCGAGAGTAAACGGTGAGCCATCGGGCAATAATCTAGTACTTATCTCAAAGAAGAGGTGATGCTCGGTAGGTAAGACCCAAGAAGAGCGAAAGAGACTGGTAAATCGCAAGCATCCTGCATCTAAATACGGTCGCCATCAAAAATGTTTCTGACTGTCTTGTAATGCGAGGAAGGAGGCCTTGTGCCTCGCTTCTGTGACTTACATGACCCGTGACATAAATGACACTTTCGTGACAAATCACCCGGATGACAGGAAACCCTCCTTTGCTGGTAGCTGGAGAAATACAATAATGATCAGTCACATTAAGCATAAAACCATTTATTTCTTTCAGAAATAAATCTCATTATGACACATATTATATTACATAACTTGACTCGGTAATGAAATCAATAATATTTTAAAAATAAAATAAATTACATGACAAAGTAAAATATTGCTTTGTTGATATCAGCATTCTACACTTGAAAATGAAATAGTCCGATAAATGAATTTATTATTCATTCAAAATATTTCGCTGTTACTCAGATTGGCTACAATCCCCCATCCAGCTAATTATTCATAACCAACTGGCGCTTAACATGAATATTTGCAAGATGCAAGCGATATACCAATCGATGGTATATTTGCTTAGACGGAGGATGATCGATGGTGCATTTGCCTGAAAACGAGGCTGCTTCGGCAAGAGTGAACTAAAAAAATGGGGTGTCCATGGCCATCCGAAGACGAAGCCTCATTGAACATTTGTTAATTATTTTACGGCAAGAATAAAAAAAGGTAGATCAGTGCCTAAATAAGTGCATATGAGAAAGGTTACAGTGAAGTTAAAACATCACTTGATTAAGAATTTAAAAGTTTTTCAAAACAGTTTATGTCCAAAATGTTGCCGAAGTGTCTACTTTGTATTTTATTGCTAATTCTATTTTTGCGTTAACTTATATTTGATATTAGATACAGCACAGGCAGTGAATAAACTCTATCCAAAATTCTAAGATATTTCTATTAATCTAGAAATACACGTTTCTCTCTTACGTGATGTAATTCATGCTATCCGTCAGCGATATATGGTGCAGGGGTATAACAGGTTATGATATTTATAGTACGTTTTGCAAGAATAATGTAAATTAAGGCTTGAAAAACCACTGCAAAAACCGTGAACGATCAATGTCGCTCGACGTTGGATCAAACAAGATCGTGATCAGTCCAAAAAAGATAAAAATAGAATTAAAGCTAAAAAGACTAGTGCAAAGACTGACCAAACAACGTGAAAAAGCCTGAGGTATACATTATTTCGACTGGCCAATACCAGTCTTCATCACGTTTTTTAGGAAAAATCACGAATATACAGAATAGATACTACTGTGCAATAATAAACAGAAGTTACATGGTATGACGTGGTAAGGTGTGGCTGCTGAGAAAAATAAACCGAAAAAAAGCTAACGGTTACATAATCACGCCAGTTCGTCACGTTTGTTAATTCCCAGAGGCTCCATGGTTTTGGCTTTGAATGAGGTGCGCCTCGCGTGCTTTCCTGAGACAATCGCGTTCATATCTAAGTGTTTCAATTGGGATAAGTAACATATGGAAAGCACAGTGGCTATAGAAAGTGTTCTGAAACTGCGGTTTGGATGTAACTACCGGAGGGGTTAAGTATAGGGCGTCTATGTTTATTAAAACGGTCCTTGAGGCGGCGTTTGGTTTCCCCAATATATTGCAACTAAAATTACAAAGGCGGCATTGAATCATGTAGATAACAAATGAAAAGAATGTAAAGTGGTTCTTGTTTCCATTCGGCTGCAGGATGAAATGTTTAAAATCACTCACGCCTCAATCATCTTCTCACTTTACACCGACGACGTCTGAGGTAAGGCAGTTCTAAAATGTTTTATTAAGTGTAGATAATTGTTTTAGACTCAGTTACTACATCGTAAGAACTTTTTTCAGACCATGAGAGTCAGGAACGATTCTTTCAGCTTTTTCGAACTTTTTTTTTCTTTCTCTATATTAGCTGTAGTTAATTTATCATGATTGTTTTTCTTCTGATAGGGCTAGTCAGAAAATGGCGTTACGATTATTTCCAATGCTGTGCTCCTTAGCTATTCTGTTGCAGTTGGTAAGTGATTGCTAAACTGTCACCTGAAGTTCACGTCTTTACTGTAAAAGTGAACAAGTGGTTAAAAAAACCTTGAACAAACTATAAGTCAAACCAGATTGTTGTTAAAGTTTAACCGCGTTAAATTAAATGGAGAGATTCAAGTCCGTTTGAATCATTAAGCCATGCATCGGCTTTGTCAACACCGATTTCTTTCTGATATAAAACATTGTTAATCGGTTTTCAAAGCTCCAACCCATATTTTAGATATGATTTCATTCCGTCGTTAGACTAATCAACTGAGAATGTTCTTACATTTAGGGAGTGGCACTTGCTTCTTCTTCAGAGTGGAAGCCTCGAAGCAAGCGTTCATCAAAGGTGACACTCTCCAAACACTCTTTGAACGATCTGGTTCTTGAACTGGCCAAAACACAGGTAGGTTTACACTAGAAAGGTAAAATAAGCAAAACCTAGCACTTACTTATGACTTATGTAATGTTATTCAAACGGAATGTATCAGACAAAGTCAATTTGAATTTAATTGTGGCTTAATACATCAACCAGGTAAATATACGAAAATAGGCACCCATAATGTTTTACGATACGGCGAAGTAAAATGATACAATTAAATAGTCAATAATATTTTTCCCCTTTAAGTTTATCTGAGTGTGTTTCTTTAACATGGCTGGTCCCGCCTCTTTCTATAGTCTGCTTCACAGCCGTTTTTAGCGTCGTCACGCAACGCTCCTTCCCACATACGGCTGCTGAGAATCTAACCCCGGCCATTCCTTTCCCTTTGTGTTTGTGGTCAAAAGAACAAACCAATGTGGGGAGGAGAGTTGCGTGACTACACTGAAACCATGAAAACAAGGATTCGTTTCGATTACAGCCCTTTCTCTCTCTCTCTCTAGATCACTTAAGATAGAAGCTTGAAACAGGAAAAAGTTAAATATCGACTTATCTAATATGAATTTCTTAGTGACTGGTGCCGACTGCAACAGTTCAATGGTTCTGGAGGGCCTACATACTTGCCAAAGCTAAGAACAACACTACAAGGACATTAGTAGAACCAATATAAACAAAGTAGCTCCCATATTACATTGTATTCTCTTTCCCATGGTCTCCTACTTGGCAGGTAATGGAAAGAGACGGTTGGAACTAGTTTGGTAACAGTAAGGTGTTACCCTCCGAGTTGAAGTCTTATTTTTTGCACTGTTGTCCCCCGGTCGGAGACTGTTAGTTGTCTTAGATGTCATGAGATCTCAAAGATACCCGAGACGACTATGAGAAAGTGCATTGCTACAGGAAACTTGAGACACATGCATGCACACAAAAAATATCTTTTAGTACAACATACAAGCATGCACTGAGTACCCGTATATATTTATGAATTGTAATCTCCTAGCGCTCTAAGTCATCGCTTTAACTGCCAGTCTCATTTGCTCATAGTTGATGAAAATGATCACTGCCCAAAGTGTTGAAATGGCGAAGATTCAGCATAGTCTCCAGAAACTACAGCGAGGTACGAGAAAAAGCTGTCTATAGAGTGTTTTCGCTCACGTGGCCAGCATCTATGCAAATTTATTGGAACAAAAGAAAGCGTTTGCATAAGAAAAGAGTTCAACTCCCACAGGATTGGTTTGGGACACCAACATGGCCGCTGTTTCATTGTTTTGGAACACCAATATGGCCGCCTTGACGTCATGTGAAAACACTCTATAGGAGAACAAGTCTCGCTTTGTAATTCGTGCCATCACCCTGCCCTGCTGTTGAACGCAATCCTAATTTTTCATTACTTCTAGTTTTTGTGTTGGGTAGTCTGTGCGTCATTGGGTGTCCTGTGCAATTAATAAGGGAGGTTTTTCTGTCGACACACATTTGCCTCGCTTTGAGGCGATTGCTTACGCTTTGTCTCACTTTGACGCGCTAACTCACGTGGTGATTCGTGTAACCTGAGTATCAGGCGTTTTGGGGGGAAAAGGGGAAAGATGGAAGCGAAAAAGGGAGAGAGCTGAAGGAGAGAAACGCCTGACACAGATGCTTTCACTGGAGCCTTCCACCCCCACACATCATGATTCGATAGCATCCAATCAAAATCACTTCCGGTCATTGGGTTGTCAGCTTCACGTGTCAAAAAGCTCGCTTAAAATAAATCTCACCTTACGGTCTGGCCGAGCTCCGATTCTTGTGTTGGTACGATTTCGCTCTTTTCTGAAACCTCCATTGAGGAGTTTTCGAATACCTGTAATGGAAAACCCGCCGTTTTTGAGGAATTATAGCATGTTTTAGGAATTGTGCGAGGGTAAGATCGCCAACGCGCTGTTTGTAAATAAACGAGTGCCCGGAAAATTGTAAATTGCTTTTGTTTACAGAGTTACAACAGGCGCTCATTCATAAGCAGGTTCCTGAGAGTCTGGCAGCTAAAAAGCTGATGTAGATCAGGCCGAGAATCGTCCGAGGGAAAATCTATTTCTTTCTTTAGGTTATCTTTGGTTATCCCTCGTATTCTCGGGTGGTTGAAAGGAGCTGCAAGAATACTTAGGAAGGTGCGATGGTGAAACACCTATACCTAGAAAATTAACAAGCAGTAGCAAATTCCACCACTTCACAGAGAGCTCGTGAAAGCTGTTACGAATTCAGTTAAGAAAGAAGTGAGGGCCTATAGCAAAGGACAATCCGTTGGCGAAATATGATGGCGCTTCAAAAGTGAAAAAAAAATTTGGAAGAGGAAGCGAACGAATTCCAATCACGAACGCTATCGAAACCGCCACAAGCAAAGTCAAGCTAATCCTTTGTGCTTTCGGCTGTTCTCAATACATGGCTACCCCGCTCTAATTTCATTTACAGTAACAATACCCTTTTAACGGCAGGATGTTGTAAATCAGAACTTAGATATCTGAAGCACTGATATCGTCTTCTTTGTCCCGGTCTCATGAAACCAATACTCGGATATGGTTTAGGCAGAAGCTGGTGTATGAGGCTTTTCCATACTCCGAGAACATCTTTCCTTTAAACTATATTAAATTGTGTTTTCAAAGCCTCATATATGAGGCTTTGAAAACACAATTCTCGCTCGGGTTTTATTTTTATTCCAGGAAAGAACTTGATAGCGACCACCAGAGCCTTTTTGAATTCGTCTCTGCGTCTCTGTCCATAAAGTAGCACATGAAATCAAAACATCAATGAAAAATTCAATGGCTTCTCCTCTCCGATCGCCCTGCTCGTATTTACTTGCGGTCGGTGACGGCAGGGGTATTGTGTGTTATCCAATCACTGTCACATCCAGATTTTGGATGTGTCACACGATTTGCTGAATGGTTTTGTGTCAGGCCTTCCTTTCTCTTCTCCCCCTCCCCCTCCCCAGTCTAAAATCTCCTCTCCCCTAGCCCCTTAGGAAGGCCTGATACTCAGGCCTTCGGCCATATTCGTGTGCCCTCGGCGTTAATCTTTCAAACATATGCTAACGTCATGCTGAGGTCTGCTATTTGCCTTCGTAAAGCGTACATGTTTCATTTTCAATAGTTTGCTGAAGGTCTACTATCAATCTGTGTTTGTTGAATCTTCCAATCTTCATCACCCTGAGTAAAATTTTACTTTGGATTAAGCCTTCATATTTATCTGCATGGTTCGTCACTGTCTGAAAATGTGTGCGACTCCTGGTGCATGAATGAATCAAACCGGGTTGTTTAGCTCGGCGGCCTTTGTGCCACATAAAGTAAACCTATCGAGTTGTGTAATAGCTCGACAGCTGTTGTGCCACAAAGTAAATCTACCAAGTTGTGTAGCACGGCGGCCGTTGTGGTAAATCTACCGAGACGTGAAGCTCGGTGGCGCCATTTCAGCCATTTCATCATGACTTGCGATATTTTCGGCACCGGACAAACGAACATTTTAGCCAGCGGCACCCAACGACTGTTTTCTATTTCTATAAAATATCTGTTCGGAGAAGCAAATATTCACTAAAATTTTCTATTACTTGAGGACGGATAAAAATTTCTAGGTGACTGTTCAATTAATGTACAATTTTCGAAGCCCACCTAACAAAATCCCCACGATTTTCTGAATTTTAGTCAGTTCACATTTTTAGGCTCGATTTCCAGCCGCTGTTCGGGAAAATGAGCCGCACTCATCCCCTGAAAGAGCAGCTGGACGCGTGCGATTTCCTTTGTTGGTTTAAACCAATCATGTTACCGCCTGCAGATTTTTGTCTGGCAAAGATTGTGGCAGAAATTATCACATCAAAACAGAAACAGGGGCACCCAACGACGGTTTCCTTCTAAATGCATTGAAAACACTTTTTTTGGCTATCCAGGGTACTTTCAGATCTCTGGAAATGCATTCTAAGCGGCGCTATAAAATTTGTATCTGTTCGGTCGTCCTAGGGCAACTTGAGTCTTTTCAAAATTACAAGGGCTTCAGTATTATTTTCCCGAAAATTTTAGATGCAATTTTAAATTTTACGAAAGTGAGAATTTTTCTGATTCCTCTCTCCATCGCAAATTTTAAGTTTCTTTTTTCTACGAAAAATAGGCTAACGTGGGTACTGAAATGCGAAAAATTGAACTTTAGAAAATCGTAGGGAATTTATTAGATATATTAAGAAAATTGTACATGAATGGAACGGTCATCTAGAACTTTTTAGCCTTCCTCAAGCTATAGAAAATTCTAGGCAATTTTTGCTTCTCCGAACAGACATTATACAGAAAACAGTCGCTGGGATTCCCTGCTGGAGCTCGGGACTATTCTGAGGGATTAGTTCCCTAGTATTTTGATGTATCATTTTACGTCGTAAAATTACTCCTTTATAACTGAATTCGACAAATGTAATATTCAGTTCTTACCGTGTACTTTGCCGTTACAATTTCTCATGTATTGCTACTTTCCTAAATAAACGGATCAGACAATAAAAAATACATTTCGGTAGTTTGGTCCACTTTGGCCTCGTTAGCACCATTTGTTTCTGAAATTCACCAAATCTGGAAAGATTTATTATTGTTGGATTCTCCAAATGTTCATCCACAGTTTAAAAAAAATTCAAAGGAAGAAGGCAAATTTCAACTGTATAAAATGATGTATTTCGCTGCTCATTGAACATGCACTGATTATCCAGGAGCACCCAATGGATCTGTGCCACAAAATATCTGTTCTTCAGGTACATTTTTGCTGGCTGGGAGATGTGGAAGAAATAATAGTCCTTGGAAGGAAAGTGTTGCTGGGAAAAAGATAATTCAGGGTGTCAGAGGGGATTTGAAGTCTAGAATAGCTGCCACGGGTTACTTGTATGGGTTACTTACCACTCAAGATCTGAATTGTGCCCTATGAAACTTCCTAGTAAGTCAGGTTGCAGGTTGTAAGGTCGCTGGCTGGGACCTCTTCCATCAGTCTTGCTGGGAGTGAGGAACAGATAATTTTTTTCCAGCAATCTCCCAAAATGCTAATAATAGTCTCAGAAAACTTTATTCACGCTTTGTTGTTGTTTTTAGGTCCTTTTCTCAAAATTTCCCGTTGGGTGCCCCTGATTATCTGGGATAAAATTAAAACATTGCAGGTACGACAGCAAGCAAAGAAAGCACCAGATGCGTGAAGTCAACACGAAACAACACAAAAACACAAACAAGAAAAATTAATAAATTTGAACTACTTTTTATTCTTGTTATGATGACTGGTTCTTTGATTCTTATCCAGTAGAAGTTAATAGGTAGTACCATTCCTGTTTTGTACGATCTCAGCAAATTTTCACACACTCTCTACGGCTATAGTTTCCCTGGACTAGTTTGCTTCTATCAAAAATCTTCAAAACCACGCCAGTGAAGCCACGACCTCTGCGATTGGTCTGGAATCGGTTCGAACACCCCAATGATTCCTTGTAATGAATAATACTCTTATTCTCTTACATCAGAAACTCAGTTTCTGCTTACATCAAATGTTTTCTTTGAAATAATGTGAAACCTAGACGAGTACTGTAAGCTTATCTTAAAAAATCTGTCCGACACCGTCCGCTACTGTGAAAATGTTTGATCACTGGATCGATACTTTGAAAAACAGAAGCGCGCCTTCCCATTTGTTGAACAGTGTCGCGTGACCAGTTAGCCCTGTCCTTTTTCCCGACTGATACCGTAAACTTCCGAAAATAAGCCCCGGGGCTTATATTTTTCAAAGGCACTTTTTGAGGGGCTTGGGAAATTTGCGTTTCAAAATCGATTGGGCTAGCCGTATAGTTGGAAGTAAATTTACTGTTTTTGCTTTGTTTTACTTTGTATTTGGGGGCAATTTTCCAAGGACAAGCCCTCGGGGGGCTTATATTTGGAGGGGCGATTTAACGGAGGGTTTTTTGCGTTACCGGATTGGGGGGCTTCTATTTGGAGGGGCTTATGTTCGGAATTTTACGGTATTCTCGGATTGCACTGCCACGCAATGAAAAATAAAAATGCAAACCATTCAACACGGAAAGTCTAGAATCTGGGAAATGAAAGAAGATAAATATACAAAAAGCCTTGCCAAGAATCTGGTCTATGCAATATTTCAAATGAGAGATATTCGGAAAAAAAGTTCACTTGAAATTACAGAATTTATAAAGCTTCGTATGGAAACGCCATGTTGGTGTCCCGACACCAATATGGCCTCCGGATAACAAAAAAGACATCTCTTTTCGAGTTTTCCTACTATAAATGCGTGAATTCTTCGCTTGAGGAACTCATAAAGATTAAAAGTAATATTTATTCTGAGACAAGGAATGTTTAGATAGCAAAACCTCCCAAAATCTATGATATTTTTAGCACACATAAGAGCTCTACTGGCCGTCAGTTGAATGCCGCGTCACGCAAAAGCCTGGAAATTCAAGCGTCTTGTATCGTAAACCGAAGCACCCTTCCGAACCAAAAATTTGTGAACATAAAGGTGTTTAGGTGCTTTAATACCTCGTGAAAGTAGAAACTCAGAAGAATCGATAATTTCTTAGTTTTATTTTTGGTGACGACACGTGCAAGCCAAGAATATATAACAATTATTCGCCGAAGTGGAGGTGGCTAGTAGTAAATATTTACCGAGGCCGCAAAGCGGCGAGGTAAATAACCACCACTAGCCACCGACACTGAGGTAAATAATTGTTTTAGTATATGCTAAAACAGTGAGATAATTGAGCACAAAAATGATGATTTTTAACTCATTTACTGTTGCCAACAATTACAAAAGGGTGCCAATGGGGTTGGCAGTTAACTGATATTTGGCCAAACAAAAAAAAAGTTAACTGATAATTGGCCAAAAAATTAGTAGTTAACAGAGAAATGAAAAGTTAACAGTTAATTGACATTCTATTTATACGATCGTTGATGTTAATGAAAGCAACAAAGTCTTTCAAACAGAAATGCTATTTTCTGCATTTTTTCTGTTCCGCTAATCACCCGGTCACACATTAACTGATACTATATGTAAAAGGCATCAGGGCAGTACCCTGCAAACAGAAAGCGTCACTGGCATAGAGCTGGTTGTAGACAACTCAACGAACAAGATTTCTGTGTTGTGAAAAGGAAAATACTGTTTTCACGGACGCAAACGATCGTGAAGTTAAACATTACTACCCAAAGAAAAAAGCTATAACTCATAGCAATTATTTGGATCTTCTGATGGCTCAAAGAAATCAGCATCTTTCTTTAAACTACATGAAGTTTGTACTCATGAGAAATCATTTTTGTAACTGATGTTGCAGTGCTAGCTATCGAGAACATAAAGATCATGTTTAAACCTGTCTTTCTGAAACAGTTTTATTTTATTAAAACCCTTAGATATCTTTATGACGCTTTTGAAATACGCGAAGAAGATAAGTCTGTGAAAAAGGTAATATAGGGACGCAAAAGAGGTTGTCGACAAAGTCTGCATCGAGGTATAAAAAACTTCTCGACAACGCAGATGAAAAGCCTACGCGCGGTTTCTCACTTCAACACAAAACATTTAATGCTTTGAACTACGCTCAAGACTTTGGAATCACAGTGAGGGAATCCCTTAAAACAACTAGAAATTCGAAAGGCTACACTCAAGAAAAATCGAATTGTCCCGTGTCAAATACTTTCTCCCATAGGTGCAAACAGTGCCAAAAGAAGTTGAAGTTGTGATGAGGGACTGGATAGAGAACTTTCGCCCTTTTTGATAACGAACTATCAGGAAGCGAATCAACTGAAGATAAAGTGGGATCTTTACTAGCAGCATCACAGGACTATGTCATGCTATTTGCTATCTTTTTAAAAAGCTAAAACTTTTTTTTGCATCAATTGAATTCCAAAAATAATGGTCTAGTTTTGTTATTTAAGAGTATATACTTGGGCATTGATTTTGTTTCCCGGATTGAAAATGGATTGAAACTTAGGCCAACAACAAGATACAAGACATACAGCAACCAGATAAGTACGAAACTGATTCAGATAATGAAAGTGACGAAGAAGGTGACTTTGAAGTAGTTTATGGCAGGACATGCATGACCAGGTCGGAAATATCAGTAAGAAATCATGACAGTTACTTATAAATTGTACTAGTGGCGGAGTTTATGTGAATTCAAAAAGTGATTGTCGTGCTGAAGCAGAGAAAATTCGGGCTATGACGAAATAACATTCGCTGTAGGAAAGTGAAAGTTATATTTAATAGCTAACCGAAATTAGTAGTTAACTGAGAATGGGCCCAAAAAATAGTAGTTAACTGATATTTGGCCCAAAAAATTAGTAGTTAACTAAGAATTGGGTACCCCCATTATCAGCCTCTTACAATTTTGGCGCGCAATGACCGAACAGCCGCGGTCGTCGCTTTTTCTTGCCGACAATAAACTTTTGAAGGCATTTTTCTAGCTCTTGCGGGGAAATTTCTTCAAAGGAGTTGTGAATTCTTTTTGTATTTAAAATCATTCTGTAAAAAAGATTATCAAATTTAGTTTTAAGTTTATTTATGAACAAGTCAACTAAATAAAGTAACGAAAGACTTAAGCTTATTTTGCATTTGTAAACAAAAAACTTTTTCACCGGTTTTATCGATAAATTCAAGTCAAAAAGACAAAGCTTTACCTGAGTAAAAATTCCGAACCGAACTTCGTCA
Organism: Porites rus; assembly: GCA_964035705.1. Taxonomy (NCBI): domain Eukaryota; kingdom Metazoa; phylum Cnidaria; class Anthozoa; order Scleractinia; family Poritidae; genus Porites; species Porites rus. The sequence goes on from OZ037992.1 coordinate 50,360,958, forward strand.
CCCTCTTCGTGTATTTCGGGAACAGCCTGCTTGACTAGTTGTCAGTGAAATTTTTTTGTTTGTTTACGGCAGCAAACCAGGAAGGCATCTTGGTCGCATTTTACGCGAGTTGGCGTCGCTCGCTCGGAGGAACTGGAGGTGAATCAGTGAATAGTGCAGGATATTCACTGACTGAGTAGCCAATCAGAGCGCCCAAAAACACTATCCACTGTTTTAGTATACACTAAACACAGTTATACGCACCTTATAACTTCATCTGCGCTTAACGAGTGTCTTTTGGTCCATAACTTTCAAAACAACTGCTCCACAGAATGTCACTGATAACACGTAACGCAAAAGAGTGTCGAAGTACGGCTGCACAATTAATGTCACAAAATCTACCTAAGCGTTCCCTTCTGGATTTTCTCTCTTTACGTCATCCTTTAGAACCATTTCGTACTTGCGGGCGCAAACAATACAAACGTCATCATTGCCTATCGATTCCTCGCGGCCCCTGTTCAAGCAAATTGAGATTTTTTCTGGTATACTGACTGTATATTTCAACTGTAAGTACCGTTCTATAATATACGTGCGAGTTACTACAGTGCCTCCTTGAGATATCGCCTTCTGGGCGAAATCCCTGCGGGGGGCAATCATATTTATCTATCACAAGAAATATCCACTCTTCCCCCTCAAATGCTACCTGTACGCCTAACAAACATATCCAACGCACTCTCCTAGGCTTCATCAGGTCGCGAGTGTGGGCTAGAACCATTGACTCCCTAGTAACGGTTGGGTGTCAATCCAGTGAGTTAAGGAGGGAATTGTGGCGATCTGGGACCATTTACTATGTTATCATGAGACAAACGTCCCTGTTAGGATCCAGCAGAGCAGTATGCCAATGGCATATTTTTTTTTTTACTCGTTCGGGGTAAAAGCATTAATCCGAAGAGCTAGCATTACATGTTAACACCATAAATAAATTCCAGTTTTAATTTGGATAACGTCTCCAAACCAGGAGTTCCTGCTCCAAGCTTAGATTGATTTCTTGTACTATTCTCAATCTAAAGATCGGAGCATATTGGCTCTGTAAACTTGAAATAGATATAATTTTTGTGTACAATTTTTGAAAAACGAATGAAGCTCTAACGTTTTATAGCACGTTGGCTTAAAACAAATCTTTTTTTTTTTGCAGATAGCTGCACAGGTATCAAGTCTGTTGGTCTGCCTGTGACTCACAACACTCGACAATATCAGCAAGGAGCCTGGATGAAAGATCCGTTAGGCATCATGGGTGTGGATACCATTTTTGTTATGGAGCTTTTCAGTGGAAGAAAAGTACTTGAGGAGTTTGAAAACATGGACAAATTCAAGGCAGGCATAGTTCATAAGAAGCATACGTTGCCTTATAATTATGACGGAACGGGAGCAGTGGTGTACGGGCCATACCTTTACTACAACAGGTGAGGCTTAGCCTGCAGCCGACAACGAAGTATCCCGCCGCACGCGAGAAAAAAGCTCTGGTTCCCAAGGCAAGATGTCAATCATCTGGACAAAATCTTTTCCCATTGTGCGAATTGTTCACCTTCACAATTTCAGTTCGTGTAGACCATTTGTCACGTTTTAAGCTTATCTTGCCTGGGACGAGCGAAATTACTTACTTAGTTATAAAAAATCCCGTGTATGGATATATCAGATTATGGATAAAACATGTATAATAAACATAATCACTGATACGCGGGTAAAATTCTTCGAACGCACTTTAGTCCAAATGTTTTCGTGCATGTGAGAGGCAAAACTATATACAAAATGCACAAATGTTGCCTGTCCTTATTCAATTGTGTCTTTCTAAAACGTTTCAGCTCGATTTAAACGGCATATTAACCGAGAAAGGTGTATCAATCAGAATCATCAGCTCAGCTATAAAACCCGTGACTCAGTTATATCCGTGCTTTCGACGTAGGTAAAGCATCTTGTTGACGGAACCAGGGTGATGCACATGATTGCCATTTGCGCATATGACGTAAATAAGGCGAGCTAAATTATTCAAAATAGCGTAGAAAAATTAATGCAGACGTTCGACAAACTGACATCATCCTTGAGTACCACCAAGAGAGGATAAAGGGGACGGAGAAGGCATCCCCCATACACACCCTATTCCCTAGGTAATTCGTCTCGAGTTATTTTTAAGACCATAGATCCCAAGGGGGATTAGACAACAGCCAATCACATAGCGAGAATGTGTTCCGAGTGGATGACCCACGCTCAGAGCCACGGGCCCTTCACGAATTGACACAAAAAGAATGGCGGAAAACGCGGAGAGCGATATTGTTATTTGTTTTGTCCACGAAAACGACTATTAAAGAGAGGATTAAATTAACTGCAAAAACCGTGGACGAAGATCCTGCTACTCACCCAAGGAGAACATTGGCGCGGTAAATCGTCACCATGTCTTTTGTAAGAGTTGTAAACGTTGGATCTCTAGAAAAGAGATCAAATCAGTCAAAATATAACGAACCAAGAACGAAAAGTCCAAAGACTACTGCAAAGCTGATTTAAAACAACGTGTATTGTTTTTTATAACAATATTTCGGCTGGCCATACCATCCTTCTTCAGGTTTACAGATGTTAGTGAACTTATGTAGCAATCACAATATTATATACATGGAGAATGTCGCAATAAAAGGGAGAGGCCGAAATGACGTACAACATAAAAAATGGAAAGGAAAAATACTAAGGATATGGATTACAATAATTCGTCACGGCGGTTTAAGCCATGAGGTTCAAGAGTCATGGCCTTATCTATCAAATGCGACTCCCTGGCCTTACGAACTGAGTCACGTGAAAAATGAATTTTCTCTAGTGGGATTAACTGCATGTCAGTATGAGAATGGTTAGAGCGAGAGAGAAAGTGTTCCGAAACAGTAGTGCGTTTAGATTTAATGTTAGTTTTGTCGACTGCACGTCTGCCGTTCCTTAAATCTGTCCTTGAGACGTCGCTTAGTTTCACCTATATATTGTAAACTACAACGGTTACATTGAACCATGTGGATCACATTTTTAGTGTTACAAGTAATGTGTGAAGTGATGAAGCGTGTTTCACCTGTAGCGTAAAAGGTGACTTGTGAGGCCGTTGGTAATGTAGGGACAAGTGGCACAATTCTGTCCACAACGGAAGGAGCCTGGCGGAAAATGATTGGTGGAGGTAACGGGTAGTTGTGCTTTAACGAAAAGGTCACGAAGATTAGAGCTACGTCTGTAAGCAACAAAAGGCGGTTGCTTAAAGACGTCTTTGCAACAGTTAGAGGAGTGTAAGATGTTAAAATGTTTACGTAGGATCTTAGAATTGCGTGGAAGTGCTGGGTTATATGTGACAACAAAAGGTACAACATCGTTAGAAGCTTTGGGTTTAGTCTGTAACGCGTTAGTACGAGAAATATTAGCAGCGCGTAGGAACTGTTTTTCTAGGAAATTATTATTATAACCACGAGCAAGGAGATATGTTTTAAGTTCAGTAATGCGATGTTTAAACTTAGCGTCTGTAGAGCAGATACGGCGGAGGTGGAGGGCTAAGCTGAACGGAATGGCTTTCTTAGTGTGGTGAGGATATTAAAGAGAGATTTCTGCTAAAGCTGTGTCAGCGAAACGGATATTAAAAAAGAATCGCCCTTCCTCTCTTGTATAGAGCTAACAGTACAGCAGGGAAATCCTTAACACACTGAATATTCTCTCAGGATCATTTATAATTTAAAATTTACAGTTTGAAGAGAGCAATTTCTGGTTTGATATTTATTCTTTTATTAGTCTTTTATTATTCAACAAAAATAACACTTGGAATCCTACTTGCTTTATTATACAAACGACCGGTTTCAATAGACCGGCGAAATTTCACCTTTTATTAAAGCACTGAGGCTACGACAACTTCGAGTTAAACTGATTTCACGGGTTGTCAAAGAGTCCAGCGATTCCCTTTTCCCAGGTGAGCGCCGACTCATTTCGCTTCAATATTCAGAAATGCTCTCGATCTCTTTACGCTTTCATTGCCTTTCGCCCGACATGTTTTGCACGGCGTTCAGTCATGCGAAACCTCCACGAAACATTCACGCAGCGCGCGAGGTAACTTTATCCCGATTCTGAAAGTAACTCAAGACGAATTACCTGTGGAATAGGGTGTGTATGGGGGATGCCGTCTCTGTCCCCTTTATCCTCTCTTGGTACGACAGTACACTCAACTACCACAGATTATGTGATGCGTTCTCTAACGTCGAACGCGATTAGTCATGTTTCAATCCTCTTTTGGAAAAACACAAAGAAAATTAAGCAATTTTTTTTACGCACCTACTTAATATATCGAGCACATCAACAATACATTTTTCTTCACACTTTAAACGTATAACTACTTTTCGTTTCCATTAACAGAGAAAATTCGCCTTACATCGTCAAGTACAATATAAAGACAAGTAAGCAAGAAGCCCTGATTAACATGGCATCAGCTGGTTTTACACAAAGGAAGAATCAGTACCAATGGGGTGGCTACTCTGGAATGGACTTGGCAGTCGATGAGCAAGGATTGTGGGCTTTGTGGGGCGATGCTGACAATGCCTTCCGACTTTACGCTTCTAAAATTGATGTGTACAGCAATGCCATTATCTATACGCGCGCCTTAACTACAGGTAATAACACTCTGCGCAATTTATTTTTACCTATTTTTTCGTAAAATTCCGAACCATAGGTACTAAATGAAGATCCTCGTTGATTAGAACACACAACGTGGCGACTTCCGTACCACTAAGCCTGAGAAAATAGCCGAAATTTCGCGAAACCACCGGCAAATTTTTAAAAAAACTGAAGCATTACGCAGATTTGGGTAATGAAAAGTCATCAATGTGGAATTTCTTCGCTGGGTCTTCCTCACGTCAGTTCGAGGGATAACCCGCAGTGTTGGCGTCGCGAAATGTTAGCTAATTTTTCTCAGGCTTTGCCTGAGCCTAGGTTTCACTGTGGGGGAAAATGGCAAAAATCGGGGTGAAACGGCATAAAAATTCGGCGAGCGAAGCAAGCTGAGTGGTAGACTGAGCCTCAGGTCCCAGGCTATCTCGGGCTGCTCTCCCTACTCCGTCTCAGTACAAATCAAAGGAGAAAACTGGGAAAGAGTCAGCATCTAAGAATATCATCGAATTGTCAAGCGTCAACAACAAGTAAACTAGATTTACATTTATCGCAAAAACCTCGGTTTCATCGATAAATTCAAAATTACCTGTAAAAATTGAGAAACTAAATTTCGTCGCCTTCTTTACGCCGTAACAGAAGAAGAAATTTCACAAATGACCGGAAAGCCGTTTTGCTCGTAACTTACACGAGTTTGGCGGCGCTTGGAGGAGAAAAGCGCTGGATATCCCTAGTTTGAGTAGCCAGTCGGAGCGCGCGAAAAACACTGTCTACTGTTTTAGTATGACTAAATAGAAACATTCCCAACTCGAGTGTCTACCTCGCTGTGCGATCCACGGGAGTTCGCTACTCGAAGAAAAAATATTGACTGGAACGCTATTGAACGCTATTAGCTAGGCTATTACTGAGTTTATTAGTTCGCGCAAGGATCAGTTATTACTGAGTTTATAGACACGCGCATTTCAACTGTCCGTGCTCCATCATTTACGACTTTGAATATATGTTAATTTCCAATTGATTTTTTTAGTTGCACAGAACTTATCTCTATATCAGCCTTTCCAAAGTTTAGGAAGACAATCGTTGACTCTTTCAAGATTCTTACGTCTGTGCTTTCCAGGATTGCCGGTTGGACAATTCAAGCGTACTTAGACGAGCATTCTCTCGTTTTCTTCAGATTTAGTGAGGGAAGTGCGCGCGAGCGCGAGCGTCGAGCGAGACGCGAAAAACGACGGCGGCAGCCCGAGAAGAAAAATGAAGAGACTTTCTTTTTTCGTGCCTCTCCCGTCTCGCGCCTTCAGTAACGCACGTGCTCATTTGCATATCTTACGCGTTTTGCTGGACGGATCAAGAAAAAAGAGAGACTGCTCGTAGTGTACGTGTATTGGGTTAAAAAATTCATTCTTCTGCTGTTTTATAGTGTTTGTTTTTTCGTTCTTTATTTTCTTGTTTTAGAAAAGATGAATACAATGGGAAATGCGTTTGTGGCTTGTGGCGTGGTCTACTGTATTGATCAGTATAACGCTAAAACTACAACCATCAACTTTGCTTACGACTTCAAAACGGGCCGTACATGGAACCCCAATATTCAGTTCACCAATCAGTACGGCTACAACTCCATGGTGGACTACAACCCCACAGAAAGAGTGCTGTACGCCTGGGACAACAGGCATTTGGTCACTTATCCCATCACATTCGAACCAATGGAAGAGAAACCTTAGTGAGCCCTGTATTAAATGACGCTCTATAACTGGCAGCACAAAGCTGAATACTTTGCTGTAACCTAAAAAGTGTAAATTTAACACCATTTCGAACCAAAAAAGTCTAGTTGGAGGGGATTCTAATATCCTCCCTTGATCATGATCATTAACATTAGAAGTTAAAAAGTCGGAGACCCCGAGAAATCTAACTGTAATTTATGGCTGTTGTAAGATTAATAAATGAATTGCAAAATGGCTTTATTTTGTATTGCATCATGTACTTGACTCTTAAATTTAACTCAAACTGACCTTGGACATATTAAGCTTGCATGTACAAAATTTCTGACCTGTGCACTGTCTAGTCATTGGTATGACGAACACCAGACCACAAATGACAAAATATGGCTCCAAAAATTTCTGTTAAAAGCAACATACTGATAGTCTTCCAGATTAAAGCACTAAACTTTGTAATGAATACACTATAGGAATTTTCTTGGACCTCAAGAAGGCATTTGATACTGTAAATCATCAGATACTTATTGAAAAATTAAACTTTTATGGTATCCGTGGTATTCCTACAGCTTGCAAGGCTCACCAGCTATTTAGACAACGGACAACAGTATGTTATGGTCAATGGTCATATTTCTTCTAATAATACTGTTGTGTGTTGGGTCCCTAATCTTGGCACCTTATTATTCCTCTTATACATTAATGATCTTTTTCTTTCTTCAAATTATCTTTCATCTATTCTCTTTGCTGATGACACCAATATTTTTCTTCGTCATAAAGACTTGGCTACTTTAACTAGAATGGTTAATCAAGAGCTTTCTAGTGTCTCCTCCTGGTTTAACGCAAACAAGCTTACTGTTCATCCTGATAAATCCAAATTCATCATCTTCCATCCACGACGTAAACGGATCAATCCTTCAGAATTAAACATCTTATGAAATAACACCCCTATAGCGCGGGTACAGGAACATAAACTTCTTGGAATAATTATTCACAAAAACCTTTCATGGAAACCGCACGTCACTTCTATCTGCGATAAAGTCGCTAAGGTTATAGGAATTTTGTCTAAATCGAGACGATACTTACCTTCGGTCACTCTAAAAACCTTATATAATTCCCTCTTTCTACCTTACATCTACTATTGTAACCTCATCTGGGCATCTACATATGCCTCCTACCTTGAACCCCTCTATCTACTCCAAAAGAAAGCCATTCGAATTATCACCTTTTCTCCTCCAAGAACTCGTTCTGAGGCTCTTTTCTCGAAGCTTATTATTCTTTCGCTCCATTCACTTTATAAATTTCATGTTTCTTGTTTTGTATTCTCACACTTTAATCACCTTTTACCTGCCTCTCTTTCCTCCCTCCTCCACTTTAATCGTGATTTTCATGATTATCTTACTCGTTCTCGTTTCATCTTGCATAAAATGTCCCTCAGGTATCAATTTGCGATTAGTTTTCAAGCCCCGACTATTTGGAACGATATTCCCTTGACTGTCCGTGACAGCCTTACCACTACTACCTTCAAAAAGAAATTAAAACTTCACTTTTTAAGCCTGAATTGAACTAGCGCAGGATTCTCATAGTTTATTGTTAGTTTATTTGTCACTAGTTATGGACTGTTATAGGACTGCATGCATGTAAACTTATTTAATTTCAGTTTTGTATCTTGTTTTAGTGTTGTAGTTTAGCCTACAGTCTTCATTTCTATATAAAATAATTTCTGTCATTCTGACCGGCATGCCGTATAAGCCCCCGGCTTCGGCTTGACTGAGTTTGTACTATATGAGCGATGGAATAATAAAGTTAAGTTAATCTACAGCTGGGTCTACAGTGGTTAGAGATGATCTTACGCTGAAATAAAAACGGGCTGTCTGTAAATTTACTACCATGGTATATATAATTAGACCCATCTCCTCTAGCTCTTTCATGACTGTTCTCCACCAGGTGAGTTTTAGCCGGCCTTCTTTTCCTCTTCCTAGTTAGAGTCCATATCATGGGGACTTTAGGCTATCCCGTCACTGGGCATCCTTAGTGCATGACCAACCCATCTCAGCCTACAGTTCGGCTTAATTACGAGAGACCAAGAGCCATAAGAGACATATTCATACTGTCCGCCTTCTTATACTACCCTCTGTGCTGTCACCTTGTCGTTTTTGTTGGGGTTACGTTGTATTGGCAAGTTTCTTAAGCTCCCAGCAGGTCTAAACCTCCAAAATACAACTGCTAATATTTAATTTGTTGTACAGTTAATATTTAGACTTAAACTATTGGACTGAATGTCCATACGTCAACTGCCAAAATTGAAAAATTAAAAGTCGACCGTCAAAGCCTCCATCCCTACATTCAGAAAAGCCAAAAAGAGCCTGTTAAGTCTCCTAGACTGACTCAGTGCGCAAACGAAGGTTAAAAGGAGTGACCAAAGGGAGAAATGAGCCTTAAGTTTGCAGAAGAGCTAACTAGTGAAACAGCTAACTGTAATAACGGGAAACATTTAATCCCCAGTCTATTTTATGCGTGAAGTAAGACAGAAGATTAGTGCATAGGCTGTAGCTGAAAATAAAATTCAGGTTAAAGAAGTTTCAACGACTTCTTCTTGGTCCAAGAGGTCTTTCTTGTTTTTCGACTCCAACGAAGGCAAGAACGAAAAATTCGGGAGCAGCAAGGAAGAGAAAAACAATGGATTCCCGTGAATAGGAAGTTTCTGTCTCAGTGTTTTCTTTGCCGTGTCTCCTTCCAGGAAGGCCATATTCATTAAACCTGAACTACATTTTGAACTACAGCAGATGAACAAAGTTTCAAAGGGACGGCTGTGCCGGTGAAAGTAAAAGTCAAGGACTTGCTTTTATTAACCGAGAGAGATGGTCTCAAAAGCTGGCTTAATAAGCACTAGCCCATATAAATATAAGTGAAGGGCACGAAGTCTAATAGACCGATCGCAAGTGATTAAAGTTGGGAATAATAATAATATATAACCGCTGGCAAAAACAGAAATAAAAAAAAAATAAAAGGACACAATTGTAGATTGCATAGCCTGCTTAGTGAGCGTCATGTTAAACTCATATCGTTTTCGTTCCCTTCAACTGGCTGGAGCTGGCTTAATCAGTTTGGTCTACGTAAGCATATTAGATCGCGAAAAAAAAAACGTTTACTTATAATAACAAAACCACAAATTGCAGGGGAACAAGGAAAAAAAAATACATAATTTACAGCATCACACGTAATTTCCGTTGACAAAGGACAACAAACTCATTCTTTAGATATATGATTAATTGCTCCGTAACTCTTGGTAATAGAGATATTCTCAGGTAACCTTTTTCAAGTTCTCTAAACGCTTCACCTACTCATGCAATTACACCTGTACATGTATCTTCCCTGTACTCTGATGGACTTCCTATAGTCTCCAATATCCCGTCATTTCGGGCTCCTCTAAGCCCTCCAACCATACCCGTATACATACCCATACTTGCCGTGAATCTGTAAGTGTGCTTGGATTTTGGACTTATTATAAGAGACGAATTTAATTAGTCGTTTGCCACCTTTGTAGGTTAACACACTCGGAAATTCTTTATTAGAAAGACTTCAGAGCAAGCTTACAGTCATCATTCAAAGAAACTGCCCCGAAACTACCAATAATAATGAAAACACCGACGTTCTCTCGAATTGGCAAAAACATGTGAGTCATCAAAAGAAGCTTTTATTGTTTGCCATGGCGCTTCTTAGGCATAAAAAACTTCCATGCAGTAATGCTGTTCTAAGTTTTTCTAGGTTTATCAATCATTGATTTCTTTGCTCAATAGACATAATAGGCTCTTCGGAAACAAGGTTAAAGCATCACTGATTGAGCAAAAGGAGTCGTCCATGGGATACATATGTTAATTTTAACAATTGAAGTATTTAATACCGAGTCTAGAAACTTTATAGATAACGGATAAAGTTTCTTAAGTGGCCTTCTTTTTTATTTGCACATGTTATCGAATAAACAATAAAGAAAATCTTGCAAAAATAATTGCCGTATTTAGCAGATCTAGGGCCTAATTTGACTAAACAGCCCAAATAGCCTAATAAATATGTTTTTAATCTCTTGGCTCACCTTATCTGTGACTACAACTGAATTAATGCTGTTTATAGATTGTCGAAATTTTGGCTACAGACGTGTTTCTATGATAAGAACTGCGTCAAATAAAAATTTCAAGCCATGTTACCATTTGTACAAATAAGTAGTCGAGAGACGGTTTTTTGCTGTGCAGATTCTGTTCACGTTGGAACACAAGTCAGATCAGAGGGAAAGACCTAATCCTAAGAATACTAACAATGAAGGACAACGGTATCCTAGGTGCTTTTCCATCAGTGATAAATCCAGTCTTTAATTCAAACATTGAGCAATGGATTGAGATAATTTAAGCCAGTATTTCATTGATCCTTTTCTGCTATTTTACCTGGCGTGAATGCATTCGAGCACAATGCATAATGTCGATCATGGCTTGAGAGTGCGTGGTATGATACACTCACCTTAGTCTTTGTCATTCTTAAAAGGGAGTACTTGACGTTGTTACCGTGAATTTTTCCTGTGTCGATATTAACGTAGTAGCTTTTCCGAGTCCTTCTTACAGCAAAAGAGTTAAGCTTCATTGTCCCTTTTATATCTTTGAAAATACGTCGATAAAATTGCACCCGTCGTGCTTTAGAAAACTGCGAGTGAAAAAGCGGCTCATAACGGAAAGACGAGCTCTTTCCGTTTCAGGGTCTCCGATCTAGTGTTCATGTCTCACTTACAAAAGGTCCAAAACAAAAGCTCACCAACTTAAAACCTTAGACCCTCCTCAGTTGCAATTATGATCTTTATTTTCCCGCTCGAGCTCTCAGAGGTGAAATTTTTAATTAATTTAGGGCTTGTCAGTTCAAGTTTTTGAGCTTCTTACAACTTTGCGAGTGAGTTACAACTTCCGCTGGTGTTTGTTGAACTATCACGGACGGTTCACTGAATATCTTTGCATTTGAATTTAAGATTGCTAAATATAATAAAACTATACCCAGAGGCGTGTTTTGGTTTATGCACCTCTAGTCAGTCCTCGGGAATACTTGTTATTTCATCCTGTTTTGTCATTAGTCAGCAAACGTTTTTCCTCTTAAAACAGAAGAGTTTACAAAATTAATTAGTTTCCTTTTACTGTTAGTTGTTACAAATACTTCCATTTGCTTAGCAAACAAGGTCGCTACAGTTCAGTTTTTGTTACCTGCAAATGTTTTACTACTGACAGAGGCGATTTAAACCTGTTGTTGATTAATGTCGATTTGCCTTCTCCGTTTTAGCCATAAGATGAGGCTTGACAAGTTCAGTCTCTTTTCCTCTTTCATGCTAAGGTAATTGCAAATGACGTCATTACGTCCATAGTGTTGCAAATAAATGACATAAAATTACGTCCAATCAAGAGAAGATAAAAATTCTCTCTTGCTTCTAATGTATTGCAATTGTTTTCAAAAACGCATGATCCTGCCAAATGACCTAAAACGACCAAACAGAATAGAGCTACCAGTTTTCCAGGATATTTTACTTCAAAATAACGCTGGAATAACGATCATTGACTTCTTGTATTAACTATTATTATACGTTGTACTCACCATCTGTCTTCTCATTGGCTAAGAGCCTAACGCTAATTTAGAAACCAGCGCAACCTACAGATCAGTTAGTTATCTGCTATAATATCTAGAAAATTTTCCGTGAAATAAAACTGAAGCCCTTGTAATTTCGAAACGACTCGCAGTGAGTTCCCCTAGGATGACCGAACAGGTACAAATTTTATAGCTCCGCTTAGAATGCATCAGTCTAGACATAAAAAAGTACTCTGGATAGCCTAAAAGGTGTTTTCAATGTTTTTAGGAGGAAACCGTCGTTGAAGTGGTCGTTGGGTGCCCTTGATTTAGGTTTCTGGCGACGGTCAGTTTGTCGTTATTTTCTTCAAAACAACGTATAATAAAACAATGATTAGGTTTTTGTGATATTCCAATAATCAAGGTCTCGGTAAGTTTTATCAGCCTTGGCCTTCGACTCGGCTGATACTACACTTATCTCGACCTTGATTATTCCGGATGCCACAAAAACCTCATCCAATAATTGTTTAAAAGCGGTTTAAAACCCTTATTATAAACATATATTGCCCTGAGGGAAAAAACAGACTTTACGCCTCAAGAAGCTCCAAATTATGCCGAATCCGTGGACGGTACGGTTCAAAGGGTAAAAGCCAAAAATATTTTCTAGCTCCCTCTAAGTCTATACAGAGTTACGGTATCCAGGTTGCTTTACAAGGAAAGGCAGGCATACATCACTGATTAAAGAGATCAAATGGTTTTACAGAAAGCAAATCTGGTACGGTTGCGGTTGCTTATAATACTCTGTTAGCAACTTGCAAGTAAGTTCCCCAAAAGCCGAAGGCAAACTTAAAATTAAAGAACCTGAACTTACAAACAATTGGCAATTGTTATTTCGCCGAAGTATAGGAAACCCGTGAAAATGAGTTTCCCTGTTTATTTGGAATTCTGAAGTGATTGTTTGTACTTTCAATCTCTTAAACTATTTTGTTAAGCCCTAAATAACTCTATGCTTTGTTGTTAAACTAATTAAACATTCATCTACCTTAGCAACATATACTATAGCGTGAAGAAATACTTTTTATAAAAATGCAATATTCTATAATTAATAATTCTGTGGGTAATTGTATTTTGAGGGAGGCATCCAGTAGATTAGCCTTTGCTATTCAGTGGGTGATCCCAGCCCGCTCCTATCTAGATTCTACAATCGTTATTTTCTACTTATGTAAACGTGTTTATTTGCTCTTGTTAATTCAATGTATCATGCAAAGACGAGCTGAGTGATCCCCTTCTCTTCTTCTTATCTTACACTGGTTTTCCATCCTCCCTATTTGTGCAACAATATACTTCGAGCTTTTAATTCGAATTGGAACAACAAACACTTTCGGACGAGTTTCTAGAGAGCTCTTACATCGTTTCGTGAGTTCACCTCGATCCTACAAACTGACCCACAAAATGTCAATTCCCGTCTAGCCTTGCAGAACGCTTGAAATTTTATGAAATTAAAACTTTCGAGTCTGGGTACTAAGGATAATTACAAATGACTGGTTTTAAAATGGTTTGTATTCTGAGCAGTAAACGAACTGGATGTAGTTGAATTCAGTTACGTTGATTTTACTCATACATTTCCCTTTACGTTGATGAATGGAGTCCGGAAACGGGTTTGCCTAAGAAGCTAAATTATTCATAATTTCTGGATGGTGTTCCACGATCGGCAAATTTAAGAAAAAAAGTTTCCTTTAATCCAATAGCCAACTCTATTTTATGCTTAAACTTAAGACAGAAGATCAAGGTTGTAGCTTCAAATAAAATTCGGCCTAAAATAATGTCAACGACTTTCTCTTGGTCCAGGAGGTCTTCCTTGTTTTTCCACTAACTCCAAACGTCGACAAAAACGAATTCGGGAGCAGCAAGGGGGACAAAAAAAAACGGATTCCATGGGCTGCTGTGCCGGTGGAAGTAAAAGTCGAGAACTTGCTTGCGTTAACTGAGTAAGAGACGCTTCAAAAACTCAGTGGCTTAATAAGCACAAGCCCTTAAAAGTCAGGATAAGAAGTCTAATGGACCAATTGCAAGCGATTTAAAATTAGGACTAATCGCTAAGCAGAAACAGAAATCAGAAATCAAATGGCCACAATTGTAGTCTGCTTAGCAAAGGCTTTATTGCAGATGTAACTCGTATAATTCTCATTCCAAAACTCAACGAATTCCAGAGGAAAGGCTTGCTTACGCAGACCTAGATTGCTGGATTATAGCTTGATTTCTTCAATTCAGGTTCACAAACTTGCACCTTTCGAATTCTCCCATAGGCTCACAAGTTTCTGGTGTCAACCATAAACTAAAAAAGGAACTGGCTTAATCAGTTTGGTCTGCGTAAGCATATTAGATCGCGGAAAAAACTTTTAGTTATAATAACAAAACCACAAATTGCAGAGGAACAAAGAATAAAAATTGCATCCTTTACCGCATCACACGTAAGTTCCGTTGACAAAGTACCTACTTCCTTTGTCTGCGACAAATTCATTCTTGAGATATTTGATTAATTGCTCCTTAACTCTAGGTAATAGAGAGTTTAAAAGAACCGCCGCCAAAACACGGAATAAAACCATCAAATAGAAATCGCACCCCTTCAAGTGCTATACAATTTTATTTGTGAGTGTTAAATTAAGTTCCTCATTTCTGTGAAACGAGGAGTTTAAAAGCGTTGCCTCCTCAGCAACTAAATCACTTACCCTGGATACAACTTAAGGTAAGCAAGTTAAAAACTCAACAAAAAATCTCAAACTTTTACTTGGGGGGAAGGTAGAGGTTCGCTCTTTTTTGCCCTGGCTCCCTAGCTTGTGTTTTCATGAAATAGGCTATGGTGTCGTACCTCTGTTTATTATTACTTTCTTGCTTTGTTCTGTTTCTTTTTTGTTGACAACAGACTCTATCCTAGAGTATATATACTTTTATTAATTTTTCGTACCATGCATGTATACAGTTACATAGGTGATCTAAGGACACTCACTGGATGGTTTACTGATAAACTACGGTTAACTCCACATTCACGTAAACCCCCACGCCTTAGCTGATTGAGCTTTTATTAGTTCTACATGAGTTCTGATTTAATTTAAGCCTCAAAACAACAGATTGGAGCAAGTCGTATGTTGATTCCAGCACGTCTCGTCCAAGGGGGCTATAAAATTAATTTGACAAGTTTCTAGGACAAATGTCAGCCCATCTTATCAAGAAATAGCAAAAAAGGGGCTTGGGGGTTAAAACTGTATTATATTTTTAGGATCCCTATGCCTCTTTTTGAGTAAATGTAACAATTTTACTTCAAACCTAGGAACATACTTCATCGTTATTCACTTCATTGTCTTCGTTTCGTGGATCAGTACCAGTCATTTAAAGATGGTATCACAATTTGTGCCACTTCTGTGCTGTTCCTTTGCTCTTTTGGTGGTAAGTTATTTCCTGCTTGTATTAAGTTTGATTTCAATGTTCTGTTCAGCACAGAGTCCATCCTTTCACTGCAGATCATTCCAGAGAATTAAATGAACCCAGGTTGAACCTCCAGAGTTGCTCAACTAAGTAGTACTGAAAACTAAATATGCTTACAAAGAAGAGAACCAAACGTAACCAAGGATGTTAGATTGTTTTTTGTCACTGTTGTATCCGATTGTTTACGGTATAGTGAAATTGGTCACTTATGAAAGATGGTCTCGAAGCCACTTTTATGTGGCTTTTGTGCAGCTGTTTGACGTCCTCACCTTATATCTTCTGGGAAAATGATAAATTGCTTTTTTCGGATCCTATTTAGCTTCATGGTGCACCTGAATTTTCATTCAACAGTTGTCAGCTGTCTCATTGGCCTGATTAAGTAACACGAAAATTCTCTTGCTTTAATTCTAGGGAGCAGCACTTGCTTCATCTCCAGAGGCGAAATCTCGAGACAAGCGTGCAGTGTCGATTCCATCCAAGCATACGGTGGACGATCTTGTTATTGAACTGGCTAAAAAGCATGTGAGTTAAAACTTTTAAGGAAACATGCAACAGTTTCTGCATAATGAGTTGAAGATTCAACATGCATTTTTCAAGTATCCGTGGTACCGTTAAAAAAAATCAAGAGATAAATTGTAAAAACAGTGGAAGAAGATCCTGCTGGTCGTCAACTATGGGTATGAGGAAAGATCTAATCAGCTAAAGCTGTTTGAAAAAAAAAACGAGAAGTCCAAAAACTACTGCGAAGCTGAAACATCGTGTATTTTCAAACTTTTTCAAACAATATTTTGGCCGGCCAGACCAGCTTTCTTCAGGTTTTCATGGTGTTACTAATTTTAAGTAAAAGTCCGTATCATTCTGCATGCACTTACGTCCTTTATAGTCAGTATTATTCAGCCTCTAATATTTTTCTATATTACAAATTGAACTCTAATTGTATTTGGAGCTTGTTCAGTTGGAAATACAATTTGAAAAAATAATGACTCGAAATATCTACCGTGGCAGCGCCCCTTTAAACTTATGTAGGGCTATTTCTTAGAAGTAGCTAGAAGTTATTACAAATTAGGAGTG
Source organism: Porites rus (assembly GCA_964035705.1). NCBI lineage: Eukaryota > Metazoa > Cnidaria > Anthozoa > Scleractinia > Poritidae > Porites > Porites rus. The sequence goes on from OZ037992.1 coordinate 50,377,457, forward strand.
CGTCTGACAGAGAAGGCTTCAAAGCGAAACACAAAATAGATACCAATTCCCGGCAGAGAGAAAGTCCTCGCAGCAAAAAGTGCCTTAGAAACTGAGAAGGTTCGATAAGGGACGCCGAATTAGGACGCAGCAATCCTTTTCTTTTAGTAGTTACATTTTTCTGTTTTTTGACAATTTACTGAATAGGAAATCATTAAAACGTTTATTTAAAAAAAAAAACAGCATTGTATAGTACGTATTGGCTATACTGAGACCACTCTAGCTAGAGTTACTTGATGCCCTTTGAAACCTGTTTGAGATGCTAGCTCGAGGGACCCAAAATGATGTGTTAGTAAATTAAAAGCCTCACTAGATTTTTAATTCACAGATTTAAATAACTGATATTTGATTTTTAATTTTTGTATTTTTCTTTATAGCTGATCAAGATGATCGTTGAACAACAAACAGACTTGGCAAAGATTCAGCACAGTCTCGCAACATTGCAACGAGGTAAAGAAGTGTATTGGGTTTAATTTACTTTGTTGCTTTTATACTTAATGAAGACAGAAGTATTATATTATTAGTATTATATTATTACCAACAATCGAAACTTATTTAAAATAGCACACTGTCTAATAATTTTGGTTTTACCGTATCCCGGGATCTCCACTTTTGTTTGTTCGGGTCTGAGTAATAAAACTTAGGCAGAATTTCAATTCATTCATTTGTTTGTTTGTATAAAATTTTAAATAGTCAATTAAGTGCAATGGTAGGATAAAGTCCGTCAGAAAACTTTGTTAATGTTTTTGCTAGCTTTTGGGGGGACTTGACCATTCGCAACGTTTAATTGCACTCCTATCGTTTTGAACAAACTAACAAACAGAAGCGTAAATGTATTCAATCACAATATTTAGGCCAAAAGTAAAGATTGTGCCTCGGGTCAGGGGGCTCCCAAAATAATCTACAACTCCCTTGTATTAATCTTTGATTTTTACTAGCATTCAAAACCAGTCGCCTCAGTCTACTAACTGCTGTAAACAAAGAAAGAAATGGTAAAACGAATTTCAAATAAAGAGGTACTGGGGGGGGGGGAATTCTCTTCCTTGCATCTTGGCGCGATTGGGGAGGGTTTGGGAAGGGTGGAGGAGTGTTCCTAGAATCTTTTAGTAGGCTACAATCAAACCCCGTCCCGACAGGAGCCCATGGGATAGTAATAAATGAACAGGGATTATAGTTGCCTATAATCTGATCAATTCTGATTGCGTGTACTTAACAAACGAAGAGACTTCCAAGCAACAGTTAGCTTTGCATGACATGATAACATAGTTTCACAGCATTGCAAAAGCTATTCATAACCAATCAAGCCTTTTGATACCTTGCTGTCCTGTGGTTTGTTGCAGACAGTTGTACAAACATCAAGTCCGTTGGTCCGCCTGTGACTCACAACACACGACAATATCAGCAAGGAGCCTGGATGAAAGACCCGTTAGGCATCCTGGGAGATAAGATATTTGTTATGGAGCATTATTCTGGAAGAAAAGTTCTTGAAGAATATGAAAACATTTTCAAGTTTAAGGCAGGAATAGTTCAAAAGAAGCATACGTTGCCTTATAATTATGACGGAACAGGAGCAGTAGTGTACGGACCATACCTTTACTACAACAGGTGAGGTTTACATAAATAATTAGTCTCCCACGTCACGCAGCGGTTTTGGTCTCGTCACGCAATGTGCCTCCACGAGAGGGAGGAGCATACGAGGGAAAAGGAGCTGAGTGGGAGACTAATAAAAGATCTGTAACTGCAAATTTCCCTCTGCACCAGAAAAATGTTCTTCTCCTGGATGCCACAATTTCCAGTAAAATATATCAAAAGCCTATCTCAGGTCATCTGACCCAATCAAACTGGGAGAAAAAACTGAATATCCGATCTTCCCTATATTACAGCGGGGGTGGGTGGGGGGGTTGGTTTTAGGTGTCTCCACGAAAATTCGTGGTTCAGTCCTTCCGCAGTATGACGTTACGTCTCGCGTCAGTGACTTTCAAAATGGCGAGCAAAGAGACGGATGAAAATTTAAATCTATCATGGAAATACTGTTTCCACAAGCAGATAAAAGCAACAATTAAAGCTCACACACTTATGATCAAATAAGCGATATATAGCAGTATTTGCTAGCTTTTATCTTTCTCCCGACCTCCCTTGTTCTAATGACTGTGGCGTCCCCTGCTTATTTGCACAAGCGACCCGAGGCTCTCGCCCGTTACTATGTGACATCACACTGGCAAGCGGAGTGGGTCAGGACACGTAGTTAGAAAACAACACAGTCACATCCCCCCCCCCCCCCACCCCCTTCCGCCCCCAATGCTATTAGCAGTTGTTTGCCTCCAGAATGATACGTTAGTCACAAAATTCGAAAAGAAGCACCGATTTGTGGGGAGGAGAGAGCACGGTGCCTCTCTAGGAGGAGCGTAAGCTAGTCCTCAATAGACTATTTTACAGCTGTGTATTTTGTTACCTGGTCTTTGGGTGGAAACTGCGAGGCTTAGTAAGAGAAAAAGTATAGTGGTGTATAAAACAACAGAAAGGTTTGTACCAAAAACGAAAGAAATTTAGTACGTTATCCAAGACTGAGACAATCTCGTGATATTTGAAAGCCTGTTCCTTTGCTTTATAAATCAACAGAGAAAATTCGGCCTACATCGTTAAGTACAATATACTGAAAAGTACGCAAGAGGCCCTGATAAACTTAGGTTCAGCTGGCTTTCAACCAAGGAAGAATCATTACCAGTGGACTGGCTACACTGGAATGGACTTGGCAGTCGACGAACAAGGATTGTGGGCTTTGTGGGGCGATACTGACAATGGCTACCGACTTTACGCTTCTAAAATTGATGTGTACAGCAATGCCATTACCGACACGCGCGCCTTAACTACAGGTAAGAGCATGTGCGTGATAAAGTTACAGTGGAACCTCTACTTTGGGACTCCTCTATTCGAAGGACACCTCAGCCTATTCAGGGGTCAGAAAATTTGGTCCCGGAAGAATTTTTACATAATCTTTGTATTTGTTACCTCTATTGAAGGAACACCTCTATTCAGGGGAAAGGGACACTTTTTTGGGGTCCCACATTGAACACGTCATTGATACATTTAAGTAATGATCCGGGTAAGGTGGATAGTAATTTCTTTTGTTCTGCGGCAACGGTGCTTTCCCCATATAGGAAAGTTCTCACTTTTACACAGAGATAAACCTACATAAAGGCCGTTTACGCAATAAAGTGCATTTACACTCCACTTTGAAAGGGTGTTTTTTGTGCGTTAAAAGATTTTGACCAATCACAAAAGATGAAAACAATAGCCAAGAAAAGTTTACAATTTTACATGTTCCCCACGTAGGATTTCTTTGTTATTCAAACTGAGTCCAGGTTTTTTTTATATGGAAGATGGTTGGAAAGTAAGGATGAATACATGTACTGCATTATGAAGTTTTGTTAACTTTTGCTGTTTATGCCAATCAGAAGTAAGTACAGACAATAGAAAAGTTGGCACCTTTTTTGCATTCCAACATGTTCGTTGCCGTTGTTGCTATCGTTCTTATCTGGATCGTTCCTTAATTGTTAACTAGTAACGAAGGCGGCAGCTTTCAAAGAATGAACTTTCTCTCTTTAATCAATGCACTGCTGTGTGGGAATTAAACACACAAACAACATCGCAGAGATAATTATAAGTTAATCATCATTTTTTACTCATTATCTAGCAGCATGAAGTAATGACTGCAGCAGATTCCGAGGAAGAATAAAAGAAAAAGATTTTATTTGTTGGTTAATTATTAACAAACCCCTATTCAAAGGACACTTTCCTTGGCCCCGAGGGTGTCCTCTGAATAGAGGTTTCACTGTACACAACTAAGAGATCCGGCACCACAAAGGCTTCCTACTTCCCAAGCTCCTAAATACGAATTTTCGTAGCCTGCGTAGCAAGCGTTTCTTCTCGAAGTTCGTCTAGAAAGCTGGGACAAGAGCAAAAAAAATGAATGACGGGGGAAGGGAGGGGAAAGAAGGAACCGCTTGCTCGCAAACCCCACGATATTGAAAAACTGCGTTCGCCCACGAACGCAGCTTCTGATTGGCGCGGTGCGGGTAGTGTTGATTACTTAGCATTCCAAAACATCAATCAAACCAGGTATGCTTTGTTTTCGTGCGTCACAGATCTGGTCTCATCTGATTTGTGGTCGCAGATTACAAACGCTTTGGACTGATATTTACTGGAATCGTGTTTGTGCGAAGGTTTATGAGATCAGAGTCTTCAAAGTATAATTGGAGATCGAGCAGTGGAGACTAGGGAAGGCCAATTTATTGAGAATGACGGCGTGCGGATCTGACTGGAAAAAATGGACCGTTTGTTGGAGATAACATCAACATAAATCAAAACATCGGTACTCGACACTAGCTAAAGCCGCCATGAACAAGCGATTTGTCAGCTTTTTGAAATGAAAAGATTCTTTTTGTTTATTGGAAATTTAGCGGCATCTATTGTAGAGAACGTTTCGACACAGGCTGAAGAGAAGCCACTCTGCAAAACTTATACCCGGCGAAGTGAATTGTTCCGGACAAATCATTTTTGACGTGTCGACAAGGTTTCAGACGAGATAAAGCCACACAATAAAAATACAAGAAATTCCGCAGCAATCGCTCATAGTTTTAACTTTCTTTTATTGTAAATCTTTTTTATTACAGTTCTTGCAATCGCCTGAAACGCGTTCTATTAGAGAACAAAGTAATTTTACAAATCTGGTAATCCAGGGGTAATCTGTTCGTTATGTTTCTATTCTGACTAGCTGTCAATTTACAAATGAACCGAACCGTGAAATATCAAGGGGCGTTTTCCAGAATCGTGGGGTTTGCGGGCAAGCGTTTCCTCTTCTCCCCTTCCCCCCTCCCCCCCGTTTCAAGCTTTTTTTTTTTGCTTTCGCTCTAACTTTCGCGCAATAACTCGATTGGAAACGCTTGGTACGCAGGCTATAATTTTCGTGGAATTTAACATGTTTGAGCGATTTTAACAACAGAGAACAGCTAAAAACAGCTCTCAACAAATTTAAAGGGGCTGTGTCATAGCCGTCAACTTCATTTTGCTGACAACGCCAATTACACTTTTTGCTACGAAAACTGCGAAATTAGCTGTAGATTACAGAGTCACAGCTTCTTCGTCAAACACGTATTATTTCAAACGTTAAAAACAATAAAATGAACTTTGAAAAACTGTTAGGTTAACAAGTTTTTGTCCACCCGTGCCTTCTTTTGTAATTGCTGTGTAAATATTTATGTCTTCTTTCGAGGCTTTTAGCGCTCATTTTATGTTTCATTCAATTTAGTGGCAGTTCCCGCTGTTTGAATTTTGAAAAATTTCCTGACACGGCTCCTTTAACAACGCGAAATTCAATTCCCTACTGAGTTTAGGATAGAGAACTTCGTTTCCTTTCTTTCTTCTCAGTTTTGTCCGAGTTTTCAATTTCTGTTTTATTTTCTTACATTACAGAAAAAATGAATCACATGGGGAATGCTTTTGTCGCCTGTGGTGTGGTCTACTGTATAGACGCCTATAATTCCCGGTCCACAACCATCAACTTTGCTTACGACTTCAAAACTGGGCAAACATGGAACCCCAACATTCAGTTCACCAATCAGTACGGCTACAACTCCATGGTGGACTACAACCCCAGTGAAAGAGTGTTGTACGCCTGGGACAACAGGCGTTTGGTCACTTATCCTATCACTTTTGAAGAACAAAAGTAAAAAGGAAACTGCACCAGCCCAAAACTGCACCGAAGTTAAATGCATACTCCCTTGCGTTTCTTTCTACAGAAAACAGAGACCAATGAAAAAGCGGACGTACAAGGAGAGGGGTGGTGGCTTAGCCTATTTCCCTTTAGTGAACAGTAGTTGCCATTTTTAACGGTCAACGCCATTATTGGTAACCAAGCCTTTAGTCAGTGTGATGTAATATATTCTTTGGATAAATTATAATTAGGCAACTAATACGTTTTTGAATAGTCTAAGAAAGAACGACGTTGAAGTCCAAGTTGAATTTACATTAAAAGTTATGTAAAGAGCTAGGGTCACCTATTCTCTTGATTCAGTTAAGAAAGACAGTTTTGCTAGTTTATGTGCTTAAGTTTTTCGGAATTTTTAGCGGGTCGGTGTGATAGTGTAGTGGTAGGAGATTAGGATACGAAAGGTCCGGGTTCGGCCCTGGGTTGCGATTTTCTTCCTTTTTAATAGAAACACTCGAATAATAGGTCACAATGGCAACGAGCGTTTAAGGAAGGGACAACTGTGGTGGCTTCACCCACGAGTTTTCTTAGTTTTTTTTTTTTTTTTTACCATCATTTTAATACAAAATGTCTCTCCCTTAGAGAGTTTTTTAAAATCTGTTTATTTATTCCTTTGGACGCCTTCTGGCAAAGTATAGTATAATCAGTTGCTATAGTTACGAGATATGACGTGTAATAGCGCTTGGGATTGTAATTTTTTGGCAAAATGTTTCCTTGAAAACGTTTTTGACCTCGAACGTAAGAGGCACTTAGTTTCCGAACTATTTCGATACATCTGAATTCCCAGGGTGAAACAAAGTAAACGGTCAAGGTGAACGCCATTTTGAGAGAGAGACCTCAAGGCGGTCCCCAATGAGCACCATTGCCTGCTTAGCTGCGGTTTTGTTTGTCGAGCGCGCAAATTAGCGGTGCCGAGCCACGAGGAGAATGAGAAACGCTTCCACTGTAAGTTCGGACGCGGTGTGCGCGCGTTTTCACTCGCCAAACAAACCGCTAGCTACGCAGGCTAAGCGCCATAAAATTTATATCACCTTGTAGAGTTAGTCACCAGCATTCTATTATCCTACTACAGTAAAAAAAGAAAAGAACTTATATTTAGCCATATCGGTGGTTTGAATTTGTCTCTACGTCCGAGGTTTAAACGAAAAAATTTAGATACAAGTTCCACTCAGAAGAACCTATCTCATTCCACCATATAATGGATGTGCCAATAACACTTGAGCGTTTTAATGTTAATGTCAGTCTTCAGTCTCCCTGCAAAAGTCTACAGGCTTTGTTGTTCGCGTACAACAAAGGAAGAGATAGGAGATGCCTGCAACCATCCCGGCTAACTGATTATTACCACACAGCTACTTTGGCAGGTTTCAAAAACTACTTTAGGAAAAGCATAACGGGTTTTTCAGATATAACTGAGTAAAGTCAGTGGGGTTTAACCTTGAGTGACGACTTTGTAAGATCTGTTGTTTAGATTATCGCTATTCTGGGGCGGATCCAGGATTTGACGAAGGGGGGTTCGGATAAACGCCCGCCGAAGGCGGTAGCCCCTAGGGGGGTCCGGGGGCATGCTCCCCCGGAAAATTTTTTATTTTAGGGCCTCTGAAATGCGATTTCCAGCGTTTTCAGGGGCAATTTGAAGTGGCTTAATTGCTCTAAAGTCACCTCCATTTTTGTACTAACTACAGTAGTTTAAAGGATGGATTTTCTTAACACTGACAATAATCAAGACGGATAAACATTTTAAATTCATTCAAATTAAAAATTCATGATTCCTCAAAAATGGGATCAGCCAGCAACATTCTCCGGGGTTGCTGTTCTACAAATTTCTGGACTACAGCATCATAATCCACGGGTTTCTTGTGGTGAATATTCATGAGCGCCAAGCCAGACAATCTTTCTGTCGTCATGGTGGTCCGCAGGTAGCCTTTAACCAGCTTTAAGGTACTGTTTGCTCGCTCGTTGTCAGCTGAAGTCACTGGAATAGTGCATGCAATGCGCAGCAAACAGTGGATGTTGGGGAAAATGTCTGCGTCACAGACCTAAGATAACAAAAAAGAAATAGTTCAGTTTAATTTGAAAGGCGAACATTAAAAAACAAAAAACATTAAGTTCTGTACCTCTAATGCAGGTTGAAGTGCGTCTGGTTGGCTTCTCTCTGACTGCCACTTTCTCGTCCATCGATGGTACTCGACATCCAGAGTTTGAGGGTTTGGCAGGTCTGAGCGGTACATCTCTGAAACCGCATCAATGTTTGCATCTGTGTGTGACACGGTGATGCTTGGAACTAGACCCAGTAACTGCACAGCAGTCTTCTGAGTATTACCAAATCTAGAACAATTCAAAATATAACCACTGATCAGAATTTGCGTATTTGTACTCTGTTGTACTTTGTGTAGTGTGACTGTTATAACTAGAGAAGAGTAAGGGAACAGCTATGGAATCTGATCACTTTAAAGGGAAACTCGTCCTGAAGGTCGTCTTATTTTGCAAACAACGTAGCTAAAATGTCAAGAAGACCTGATAAAAACATATTACCTTGAAGACATCTCTTGTGTAATATGGTCAAGAAAAGGAACAAACAGATTGCGACGGTAATATTCCTCAGGAGTGTCATGGGGTGCATTTGCCCGGTGCTGCTGTCTTGAGGCTGTTCTCGGAACGCTGGGCTCGGTACCTAGGTCTGAACTGAGCTCGACAGCATTAGAGTACCATCTTTTGAACACAGCTTCAGCCTCGTCTCTCTTTTCCTTCAACTCTTTCTCGGTATCTGATATCATACAGTATGCCTTCACGATGTCATTAGACTTCTTTTGCAGTTTAATGCTAATCGGTTTAATGACTGCCAAAGTTTTCATGGTGACTATTAACGCGATGAGAAACTGGAAAGAACAACATGTGTGGTAGAAGCCATTTGCCTTCTGGAGAGTCTCTCTGTCCCAGTTCCAAGGGGTTTCGGTACTGTATTGTTTGTGTTGCTGTTCGTCCAAAATAACCTCAAAGGTTTTAACAATCGACGGAAGTAACAGCGCGAACGTTTCGTATGCCTCGTGACGTTCAACCCAACGAGTACGGCAGAGGTCGCGGATCTTAGTTCTCTGCGAATCCGGCTGATCAGCGCTGATTACTTTCTCCAAGCACCTCTGCCGCTTTGGAGAATAATTGAAAAATTGTGAAATCTCCGTTATAGTGCCAGCCATGTTGCGAACTGATGGTAAGCTACATGCTTTTACTATAACGAGATTCAGTACATGGGAATTGCAGTGCACATACAGGGCCTTGGGGTTTTTCTGTGCTATTAAGCCTTGCACTCCCCTCGCTTGTGCAGACATATTCGAAGCACCATCGTAGCCTTGGCCTCGGCAGTTTGAAATGTCCAGACCCCACTGGTCCAACTTCTCCAAGATCAAGGAAGAAATGACTTGACCAGTTATTCGATCGGTGCATCGAAAGTCTACAAACTCTTCGCGGATCATGCACTCTTTGTCGACAAACCGTAAAACCAAAGACAACTGTTCGAGATTAGCATTGTCAGTGACTTCATCGCAAAGAATTGAGAAGTACTTTGCTTCTTTGATTTCTTGAATTATCGACTCCCTTATGTGGTCTCCGATTAGCATTATGAGTTGATTCTGTATTGTTTTACTAGAATATCGTGCATTCGCGCGGCAGGTCGCTAGGTGGTTCTTTAAAACTTCATCGCCTGAGTCAACACGTAATTCCAGCAAAGCTAGAAAGTTGCCCCTGTTTCCATTTTGATCGGCAGTGCTGTCATCTCTATGGCCTCTCAATGCAATGCACTGTTTGCCGCAAAAATGGACGCACTTTGCAACACTTTTCACAATTTCTCTGTTTCTGTTAATCGTGCGCCCGCGTTCGCTTTCAATTTGAACTTGGATGTTTTTTTGCGGATTCCGACTTGTCGAGAGAAAATTATCGTATGCAACCATGGCATCGATGTGGTAACGATGTTTCTCATGTTCGCCACACACTTTACTTACTTTTGTCCACCGATTGAACGGAGTGGTTACTAAGGTACCTAAGCTTTCGCGTATGGCAAATAAAACGCATGGGAGACAGAAACCACCGTCACATTCCTTGCTGTAAACGAGCCAAGGATAACGTTGCTGCCAGGATATTTGGAAAGACCGATTACAACCATTCATAAACACTTTAGGGAAAGCATAATTCTCTCCTGGTCGAAAATGGTTATTTATGATGTTCAGTTTCTCAGCTTGATTTAGAGACTTAAAAGCTGTTTTCTGACGAAAAAGAGCACCAACATCAACGTCATGAACCGAACCATAACAAACAGGATCATCTCCATCTTTATCAGTCTGTGACGCTGCAATGAAAGCAAATTGCCATTGTACTACCTTTTTAAAATTCTTTTAATACCGTTTTGACATACGTTTAGAACAGGACAGGTAACAGAAATCGCACAATTTTTACAATACAACTAATGTTCTTTTTCCTTGCACAGAAAGCCAGGGTGTTTGACTTGCAAAATATTTCTGTGGACTTCTAGTTTAAAGAGATAAATAACCCAACTTGACATGTTTAAAATCAGTGAAAAGTCGTTCCCACAAATTTGGGTGATCCCAGTTAGGGGAAAAAGAAAATTCGGAGAGTTGGCAATTCTGCAAAATATCTCGAGCTTGATTTTCGGATATTGTTTCACATCCACCAGCGTCGATAATTTTAATGTCAGGTAAGGATTTTACTACAGACACTAAGGAAATTCCGCCTACTTGAAAACAATTAGGCATTCTTAATATTTCCAGTGTACTTTTTTTGTAAAGGGAAGTTACTAGACTTTCTAATGTAATATTTTGGCAACTTGTTATATCAAGTTCCCTTAAAGTAGGCATATGTCTCACAAAGTGTAAAGAAGAAATCGACGTATTGTATGCAAGATCCAAAGATATTAAGTTGCAACAATTCATTAATTTTTGTTCAATAAAAAAAGGGTCAGTAATAAAAGTTAGAGGTCTTTGCGAATGTCTAAAGCCTAGATGCCGTAAATCCCTATCGTGTCTAAATAACGAATTAAACGAATGAAGCGTAAATTCAGCGTTTGAATAAACAGTTCTCCAAAGACTAGAATCATGCATGACATCATAAAGATATCTGCAGACTGGTGCAAGGTATATCATGCGTTCTTCCAATGAGAGCCACTTTGATATTTCCAAAAGGACTTCGCGAGGAAGACTCATCATGGTAGCACCTGAGAAAATATTGGAAAAGCCCAACTCAGACATAATAATGGACCTTGTTTACATTGTTCATTTTATTCATTCCGCCGGCAAGGTCTCCAACAAAGCCGCATCAAACTGATAATGATCGTGACTCGACACACCTGCATGTTTACAAATTTTTCTTGGTTACTCTGGATTGTCACATAGAGAACAGAATTCTGCTTTAAAAAGCATGAGTCAGTGAAGTTAACAACTGAAGCACTGCTTTGCACCTAACATTGTGTCCGAGCTTTGATGATGGCAATGACGTTTTCCATTTTTATGTCATATAGAAGCTTAAGCTTTCTGATTTATATCACTAATTTCAAAAATGAAATACCTTGCTTTGAAGAAGATAGAGTTGTCTCATTTTGTCGAGCGACGGTCACTGGCAAATCTTCACTGCCTCTACCGGTTTGGGTCACTTTTTCGGTCTCTGTAAACACAAAATAAAAAAAGTGTTGACAAGTGCCAAATTGATAGCTTGTAGTATTTTTTGTTATGGAAAATGTTCTTACCGGCATCGCTAGAGCAACAAATCCTCTTTGCACTACTCGAGCTCTCATTCAAACTGCTGGAAGAATTAGATGATTGGTCAAAAGACTCATTATCTTCGCTGGTCTCCGATCTAGAGAAGAATATTTAGAATGTAAACTTATGATATTTCAGTTTTAAATCGATTCATGAAGCAACTCTCGAGAAATCACCACTGTCTGCTTGCTAGAATTAAGCGTACTCGTGTAATACACTAATCTATTAATGCTTACCTTGCTGATGACGGTCCGAAAAACCGGTGAATTAGTGGTTGCTTTGTCCTCTTCGACATATTAAGTCGTGAGTTGACGTCGAGGAACGTTTAAGTCAGTTTTCTCTTCAAAACACTCCCGGCGCAATCTTTGACTCACTGAGAGAACGATCCACAACTCTGATTTCCAAAGAACGGCGTGGCTTTACGCAATGCCGGAATTGGAATGATTGGCAGATTTGGCATAAACTGTCAGTTTTGGCGGGACGTGTAAGCGTTAATAAGCAGTAGTTTTATAGCTCAAGCGGACGTACTAGAGGCCATTTTCAACTAGGCACAAATTTGTCTTGTTTTTATTGCTGTTTTCGCGTACAAAGACACAAAGAAATATTATTTTCAAAATATATATTTTATTTTATTAGCTGAGTTGGTTCACTTTTTTTTAACCACGTGTTTGTTATACGTTTTCACATCACGTTCAGTTTAGGGGGTTCGACCGAACCACCCGAACCACCCCTAGATCCGCCACAGGCTATTGTAAACAGAGTAAAAAAAAGGAATAATTAATTTGAATGTTCTGTAGTCACGTAAAAATAAAAGGTGCAGATGAAAACACTCATATATGGAAGATAATACTCAATCAGACTTTCTTTTATTTCTTATTAGAGATTTGTCTTCCACTGAAACCGAAATATCAGGCACTTTCGTTGAAATGTTTCTTTTTTATTATTCTTTGTTTTACCATTTTGTTTACTCGTTCATCACTTTATCGTCAGGATCCGCGGCTTGCCCTTTATATTTTTGCATATAAGCTATCTTTACTCATCCAAAAACAGTGGAACCTTTTCTTAGGGACATCTCTATTCAAGGGACACCTCCATTCAGGGGTCACAAAAAATAAGTCCGGAAAAACGTCCACACATAATCTTTGCATCTGTTACGTCTATTGAAGAGACACCTCTGTTCAGGGGAAAGAGACACGTTTTCTAGGTCACGAAACCTTGGTTTGACCTCTATTAAGGTGACATATTAGCACTTAAAACGTGACTGACTACAAAGAGGCTTCATATTTTTAAGTGTACGTCCATGGTTATCACAATTATGATAGCTTTGACAAACTGAATTATCTCACTGGAATGAATTCAACATATAATGTAAATGAATGACGATTTTGTTTTATATCGTCTCTATTGGCAAATTATTATCAAACCCCAGCCCAACCTTTATTCAGGGGACACGTGCCTCAGTCCCGAGGGTGTCCCCCGAAGAGAGGTTACACTGTATACAAGATGATCCGGTACCACCCGGGTTTCATACTTCCCTAAGGTTTCCAGATCAAGGCCGCGTTTCTCAAAAGTCCCGATAATTAACGGGCCCGGTAAGCTGTCTCCGTTTACATTAAAGATCGAGGTTTCAATAGTTTTGCATCTAGCATGATAAAACTATCAGTCAGTGAAACAAAATGGAGTAGTCTGCTAGCCAGGACCCGCGCTCTTATTCTTTATATTTCGATTTGAATATTTGATTTTGGGCCCGAAACGTTATCGGGACTTTCGAGAAACGGGCGCCAGGTCCTGTCTGGTGATCTTTTTGGGTGGAGAGGTTGCTGAAGGTATGATTGGTTTCCCGATCGTTTCCTTTATTATTTACACTTCTCCTGTGTTTACCGACCGCTCAAGCTTTGGTATATTACTGCTGGTAGTTTAGTAGCTCTTTACACCGGTCAATGCATGATGACTTGTATTACGAAGATGATTTCTGGCAGACGTTGACAGCGGGGTCTCAGTTATGAGCACGTTTTCTCAGTTTGTCAAGCGTGTCCATTCTCGGTGGTTGCTTGGAAGCGTTCAAGAAAATAAAGGGGCGTTTTCAGTCTACCTTGTCAAATTGGTGAATAAAAGAATTACACTGTAGTTATATACCATAGACCCGTGTTGGACTCCATCAAAATCGAGTAGTGGACTAACTAGCGTTTAGTTCCAACGCCAATTCTGCCAAGTTACTCGCAGCTCTTTATCATGTTAATCAGTTCACTTTTCTCGTGTTCATGATCACTTAAAACAAAGCCGTTTGCCGATTTTACCAAATTTGCTATAAGTCCAAAAAGATCCGAAAAGTTTCCGCTTTTCTTGCCATTTGGTCATTTCCCTGTCAGCGCATTTAAAGCATATCTACACTCAAAGAAGGCCAAAGCAGCCAATCTTTAAATAAAGGTTTGTTATCTAAAAGGTTCGAGTGATATTTGTGAAACTTCATTGTATTTCAAGTTTCATCATTTGATACCTTCTTTAAACTAGGAGTTTTCGAACAAGGGATCACGCTCTTCCTTTGGGGTTTTCTGGTAGGAGAGGTAGTGGTATTCCAGAAGGCAGGAAAGGTCAGGAATTGGTTTAAGGCATCTTTCTACGGGTTTTCCAGTCCATTCACAACAAAAAGAACAAATTCCCATGATTTCTCCTACCTTTTCTTGACAGGAAAACTTTAGAAACTCCCTATAGTTCTCCCCCTCCTCATAGTGCTCATTTGTAAACTTTTCAATTTCACCGAAGTAACAGTGGCCTGTAACAGATCTTTCCTTGCTCCTGCATTGTGATACTGAACCAAGTACGAAGTGTTGTGGAAAAACAACTTACAAACAAAAGAAACTACCTGTGTGGATGGCTGTTTAAAAAGGGAGGGCGACTTTTCCATGCCAGGGTACCAGCTGAAGCCCACCCGCCCAGTGATAGAGGAAAACTGAACTTGTCCATCAAAGAGCACGGAGGAATGGTGGAAAAGTTGAAAGGCACATTGAAAAATGTGAAGGAACGCGATTCCACAGTCTGTCGGTCCCATGGGCTTGCTTTAAAGCAGGGCGAAGAATTTGCCACAGTTTCAACATAAAACAGATCGAATGTATAGAAGCTAAGTTGACGAAGTTCAAGCAAGACATGGAAGCACTAGAAAATAAGAAAAGAAGTTATGATAGCATATCAGTCAAGGGCATACACAAACAGCACTTCAACAAAAGGAGAAGGAAAAAAGAAAACCGCAGAAAGTCAAATGAAAGAAAGAGGAAGCAGACTGAAACCAACGTCCAACGAGTTTATGGAATCTGTGTTGGAAATGATCTTCTCAAACTCATTAACAATTCATGAAGAGAAAACAAAGAAAATCACAACCGTGACGGTGGTTTGGATATCGGATACTAATTACTTTAAAATTTTGAGAACTTTATCTTTAAATTTCTCCAAGAATTATTGTTCATTTGAGAAGCTATATCCAAAACTTCACTCAGTGTTTCATCCGATATCCAGACACCTCGAAGTTGGTCTTAAAAAACTTTTCAACCCACTTCTCAGTGTCTGGATATCGGATGAAACACTGCGTGTCGTTTTGGATATATGACTTCCGCAATGATTTGTGTACCTTCCTAGCCTGGCCGTCCCGGAAGAGTGTATCAAAGTTGTGGATGCTGCTGCCACATCGTTATTTAGACGAGATGGGCCATACATCGCACAGCTCTTCGAGGGGAATTATTTCAGCAATGCTGCAAGAAGCAGAATCACCACCAACCTTCAGCAAGAAGTCAGAGACTATGTTTACACCTTTATGTACCCTGAAGAGTACACTTTGACTGAAAGCATTTCTAAAACTGACTGCCACAGCAGCACACTCGGCGGCGAAGAAGAGCTCGAACAACAGTGAAGATGAGTGCCAGTGAAAGTTGTATTAGACTACAACGAAACGTAAAAAATGAGAGTCGTTTATAATAGTTTAAAGTTTTTCAGTTTTAGTAGCTACAAATGTTTTTTGTCACGTTATTTTAAAGCGGAGGAGAAGTTTGTACTAAATTTGTATCCTTTCTACTATATGTTGTTCTAGAGCAACTTTTTAAATATTAATTCATTATGTCACTTCAAAGTATAAAATATTTCACATGATTCTCCCTTTTCCTAGACTACGTGCAGTCTCTCTTTTTCTTGGTCCGTCAAACAAAACGTGCGAGACACGCAAATGACCAGCCTACCCTTTTCCCTGATTTTTTTTTGGGATGGCCCCCTCGAAAGCGATTTTTTCGCATGCTCCCCTCCCCCCCCCTCGTAATCCCACCAGCCCCCCGCCCCCCTGGTAAAAAATGAACGGTCCCTTATAGCGGGGTATTCGTTATAGCGCGAAGACCCCGTTTTAACGAATTATCTGGTTAACAGCAAAAACATTCGTTAAAGAGGGGTAATTTAATAAAGACTAGTTAACAAAAATTCAGTACTGCACGTAGGAAACACTATTTTGAAGACTTGTCAGTTGCAACACGCTGAAGCATAAATTCAACACTACAATAGTACAGTGCACATATTTGTCAAAACCGGAATAAAGCATTGCAGTGATTTCTTCTCAAATCTGTTGTTTGTACTGACTGCTGCCAGAGACCGGACAAAATATTCGTCACAGCGGGGTAAATTGTGCGTTGGGACCGTTAAAATATTTTCCTTATAGCCGGGCCGTTTCGTTATAGGGGGAGGGGGGAGTTCGTTACAGCCGGGTTCGTTTCCACCTATTTTACTATAATTCTGCCGGGCTTTGAGATGTTTTTGTTTCTAACGGGGTCTTCGTTAAACTGGGCGGGGTTCCACTGTATGATCAAAAAGAGAACTTTTTCTTGCGGGAAATCCCGAACGGGCAAAAAGGTATAGTATTCGCCTCATCTTGCTCGCTCGCGATAAAATATCAACATTGAAGTCGTTGTTTTTGTTGGCTATATTACCTCTTGATCAGAATCAAAAAAACTGTTTTAAGATTAACAATTTGTTGCCTTCTTGATTAATGTTAAGACCGTTATACTTCTACTATTTTTATCTATAAAATCCCAAACAATCCAGCGGCTTCGTTTTTGAAACATAAATTAATTAAAGTGCTTTGGTTTACGCCCCGGGGGGGGGGGCGGTACTGCCATATATGGGCTATACAAGTATGTGCCGCTGTGAAGGGTATGGTTTTCAAGCAGTTTACTCTAGAATAAGGTATATAAATCAGAACATTTGGGTCTAGAATAGGGTATCATTGTTCACGAAACTGATCAGTTGGTTGAAGATTTTATCTAGACTAGGGAAACAGCTACTCTAGGATAGGGGGGATTTGGGGAGTTTACTCCAGTATAGGGTAGCAAAATTCAGCCGAACTAGCTCTGGTATAGGTTAAGGGTTCCAGGGTCCCAGCGGCACATCCCCACCCAGAAATTCCTAAAGTACCCCCCCCCCCCCGGGGGGGGGGTTTACGCCTCAGAACAACTTCAGACCTCGATGCGTGTTGGATGCAGGGCTCTTTTCTATCTTGGTGGAAGATAAGATAATTCAAAAACGAAAACAAACAAAAAACAAACCACAAAATGTAGCTAACTAGAAATATAATCAACGTATTGTTGAACTGTATTGTAATATTCATGCGTATTACTAATTTGCAACTCAATGCCTTGACCCTGTCGCATTTTTTAATTTCAGTCGCTCCGTGCTTTCTCAGTTCTTAATTCCTAGTGCAATTAAAGCTAATTAATTATTTCTAGACGTGTTCTCCAGTACCATTTCACCACTTTTTTTCACTTATAAATCACGATTACTTATTGGGTAACTGCCATATTTCCTTCACGCCTTCGCATCAACAGAAACGACCTGACCGAAAGTAAGACATGTACACGTCTGCTTTCGCAGGCTACTTTCGGGTAAGAAGTCGCAGTTCTTTGGCAGATTGCTAGAGGGCCTGTCGAATCTCTCAGAGAAAATAATTTCAGACGCATTCTTCGCGTCTGTTTGGAAAGTCTACAGCAGCGCTAACACTCTGTTCTCCGCGGGGTAAGGTTTTGTTTCCTTCAATCCCGAGGTTCCTTACAACAAGCCGAGGACATGGCGGGCCACGACCTTGTTGGGCGACGACTGAGTGCAATTAAAATATCTGAAAGTATTGAATGTAAGTCACTTGAATCCGAAATAAAAGCTTGTTTGGCTTGATCCTAAGTCTGAATAAGTTGCGCTCTTCGCACGCAACGCACAAAACGTCTGGCTTTGAGGTATGTTCACTTGTGGCTGTTGTTGTTGTGTTCTGAATCCTAGAAAGCCTGCCCATCAAGTGACTTGTAGACCCTTGCTAGTCTTTTTTACCGACAAATAGTTGACATAACTGACATCACATTGTAAAAGCTAGCGGATCTGCCGTAACTCAGTTTGACCCTTCCGATCCTAAACACTCTTCGTCTTTTAATATTTTATTGAGATTGGCGATTCCGGCGGTATTTTGCACTTAAACTGATAACTTGCAGTTCTTTAACGAACGTTTTCTTCTTATGTAACGATAGGTTAAATGAAGCTAAGTTTAATTCTAGGTAAAACACCAAATTTGATTCGGGGAAAGAAGAAGCTTGAGCGTTCCATCCCGCCATTTTGAATATCAACTCCAGGTAAGTTCAGCTTTTTTAAAACCTTCTTTTTGCAGCTTTTCATACACATGACCAAGCAATGAAATTGCAATCAACTTCATGGTATTTTCACATTATTTAACGCTTCTTGAAATTCTTGGCGAGTGATTTTTTTTTTTTTTTAGCTAAGATCGGTTTATAGTGTTGCCAATTTCAGTTGCCAAACTTTCTCGTCATGAAGCCAAGCGCGCTTTTCAGGTACTTCAAAAGGCTTTTAGTCGACTGTGGAAACCATTTGTTGGCTCGCGAAACTTCTAACTTTTGATATTTTGAGACAAAGAAGTGAGCAGTTTTTTTATCGTAAGCCCATGAGTGCATGTGGACACTATTAGAGACTTCTGACAGTCACACGTATTCAAGAACTGCATTATGACATGATATGCAGAATTTAGCCCTAAGTAAGCCAATTCCCCAGGAACATACTTTTTACTCGATGCGATTATTATTTTAGACGAACAGAGATTTTCACACTTTCGATTGTAAATTCCGATAATACAAGCTAATTTTGGTTCACCTGAAAAGTGCCCGCACGGAAATGACTGATGAAGATGTTTCATCACTAAATCACCAGAACGGAAAAAGTAATGAGCACTAAGATATTCCACATGGCTCGGTTTCCTTTGTTCTGCAGGGTTTTTTAAGTCCGCTAATTATCAACTGTCTGAAAAGCTGTAGGGTCCTTGAATGTAACAGTTGAGGGTGGGGGCTGATATTACCCTCAAACAGTCACCGGTAATACCAGGGAAAAGGTGCCGCTCTGAGCTGCACGATATTTCCCTAACATATTTCACTCATCTTGTTCCCCTCTTCTCCAAAATAGGCCATTTTGAAGATAACAACAGAATAAACACCAAATGGACACTCGTCACATAAAGTTTCATTCAATCACAACATAGCTGAGAAACATGATAAGATTTTCCACAGCCGTCGTTTCATCAGAGCGAGACCAGCACTGAACATGTGTTAAACGTCCTTTTTCGTGTCTGATCAGTTTAAAAATTGATTTGAATCTCAAACCATGACTGAACCGAAAGTCACCTGCTGCCAGCTGATGAAATCGTTCCCTTTTTTGTGCAATAAAACCTAACTGAAAAGAAAAGATTCTTCCCCTGGACAAATTTATGCAAAAATAATTACCTTTTATTACAGAATGTCGCAATCTATGCCGGTGCCTATCTATATTTCAGTTGCTACAGACCTAATAGGGTACAGCGGTTAGTAAAAACTCGATTGTAAAAACACTAGATTCTGTAAATCAGTTTTGTAAGGCTTATCATTAAATACAGTTACTGTTGCAAAAATACTGTATACATAAGCACCAAACCCAGTGTATGTTTATTTTTATTTTGTAGGTTGACATAACATATTAGAAATGAAGCGGAGGGTGGCATAATATATTAACTCTGCTTTTGCTTCCAGATTCCCATACTTCTTCTGAGATGGTTCTTATTAGTCCAGTATTATGCTTCCTACTTGCCCTGTTGCTGGTAAGTTCGTGATATCTATAAATCATATCTAGAGGCCGTGAAATTAAAGAAAGTAAATAACGTCTCCCCTATTCCATCCAACACCCTTGGCAACTAGTAATAGATGACACTAAAGCTGTCACGACCCTGTTTGTTGTCGGTCAATTGTTTCCTTAGTCTTTGTGTAGCTCTTTGAAATATACCCGCAATTCACTCTCTCGTTCTGGTCATTTTTCTTTTCTTTCTTTTTTTAACTAAAAATACGAGATTTTCTCTTTCGTGGTCAGTGAGTTTTTAAGAAATGAAAATTTTAGTTTAAATGCTCAATCGAATACTTTCAAAAGAGCTGTTCCACAGAATGTCTCTGAACAAAGACGTAACACAAAAGAGTATCGAGGTATGATAGACTCCCTGATGACCGTACAATGAATATCACAAATTCAACCCAAGCGGGCTTTCGGGCATTTTCTCTCACCATTTCTAACTTGAGGGCGTTCAGCATTGTTTAGGGCTAAAACGTTATCATTAGCCAACGATTCCGTGCGGCCCCTGTTCAAGCAAATCAAAACTTTTTCTGGTATACTGAATGCATATTTTAACTGCAAGTAATTTTCTTGGTATACGAGCAAGCTACAAGGATGCCTCCCCAGGGTGAAATCCCTGCGAGGCAATAAGGTAGGAATGTGTGAAATACTAACTGCTATTGAAAGATTGAAAAGCCCAGTCACTGGATGTCCTAGCAATTTCATCATACAGTTACAGTCAGACATTGTGTAATATTGACCGGCACTAGACAGGAGAGTGCAAATGTATCGCAATACCGTAAATCTTCTTCTTTAACCGAATTAGGAAAACCGTTGGCCAGATTGTGAAAACCACTTACAGTAGGAAAAATCACCGCTTGAAAAAAAGCTCAAAACCGTAAACTCCCATATCCCCCTCCTTGGGTTGAATTTGTGACGGGGGCCAAATTACTTGTCGATAAAGTTGCAAGTGAACAGCTCTTACGAGAATTTTGCTTGGAGTTGGCAAAACAGAAATCTTGGATGCGGTCTGTTCACCTGATTTGAATAGAGCTGTGACCTTGGAACATTTCCATATTTCAGGAAACCTGCTTGTGTGAATCGATAGATGTAGTAGGTGACTGAAGAACATATCGTTTAAGACGCAACTTTCAGCAGTCTTGCCCTGATTCTGTCCAAACCAATCGCTTTGTTGGGCTTAAGGGAAGGTAATAGCTTCAACACAAAGGACTCGTCTATCTCTTTCAAACAAAGAGAGTCATGAACCTAGACTTCTTTTAATTTAGGTTCGAAAAGTTTGAGCACTAGCAGCTGAATTTATCTGCTAAGTCTTACCAGTTGAGGCAAAAAATGGGTTCAGGCCGTAGCTTTGCATCCGTGTGTTGCACTCTGTTTGAAACTATACATGGACGGGTGGAGTACTTTGGATTAAAGGAAACCTCTTAGAAATCATGATTCCGTCATACCTAGACTTCGGACTGTTGCTTATGGCAAACACAGCCTGACCTAATTATATCTAGGCCCTGTCATTTGGTCCGAACTAGATATATCTATTCGTTCGTCTGAATCATTGGACATTTTCCAAAAGGGTGTTAAACTGGTTAATTTCACAAGCCTGCTGGAAAGCACTTGTAAAGACTGTTTTTTATGTAACAGTTCATAACTGATTTTAATTACGTGTGGACATACATTTCATATGTTATTGATAATCATAACTATAACGAAATTCTCAAATCTGATTGGCTATCAACTGCCTAGCAAAAATAATCTTGGAATTTCTTGTGTTTGATTTTAAAAAGAGCCTTATGTATCACAAATTTTGATAAAGTTATGATTAATTGGTAACAGAACTTCGTGTCGTCCAATTCGGTCTGTAATCATACTCGTGATTAAACAAATCGGACTCCCGCTACTTGGTCGTCCGAATTTGTTAATCACTCGTATGATTACAGATCGAATTGGACTCCACTCAGTCCTGTTACCATTACCTGTTAGATTATTTTATTGACTATTAGTATAATTACATTGATGATTATCGAAAATAGAGCGCTATGATTGGCTAGGAGCTTCGCTTCATCCCGCTATAATCACCGCACGGTGATTATAACATTGAAGGCTAGCCGTTTTCAAAATGACAGCCAGATTTGTTGATGTTTCGGAGTAGGAAATTGATCAATAATTTTATTTTCTAGAATAATCATCAACGTAATTATACTAAAACAATTAGTCGCCTCAGACGGCGTGAATATCGGCGAATAGTCACCGAGACGAAGTCGAGGTGACTATTCGTCTCGGTGACTATTCGCCGATATTCACGTCGCCTTCGGTGACTAATTGTTGATTAGACAAGTAATTGTATTTGGGTGTCCCCAATTGTACATTGTATGCTAGCAACCTCGACACTATAATAAAGTTCTTACTTACTTAAACCTCCGTCGTTGACTTTTAATTACAACATGGAACCACAGATATCGTAGTTTATTAATTCCAATAAATTCTGTTCTAAAATTTAAAGAAGTAGGACCTGTTCTCGGAAGAGAACCCTGTGCTGTTTGATTCTTGTTAATTGGCAACCACTCCTGAAATCTTCGAATTTTTGGTGGTCGCTTAAAGGATGGTAATTCGAATGAATGACAATACGCTGTATACCGTACTGTATACTATGGGGTAGTTTATTGTGTGTGTGTTTTTTTTTTTTTCACTTACCGCCCGATACACTCCCTGTCTTTCCCACGAACTCCATCCTGCTTGTTTATGTCCTGATGTCCTAAATGTATCATTCATCTTTGCCGTCCTTTTCAATCATCATGTTCTCGTAACCTGAACCCACGAGTCACGAGTTCTGTTTACTTGCACTTCTGCAGAGTGGCACACTTGGAAATGATGCTGTAAAATCTCGAAGCAAACGAGCCTTGTCATCAAACCGCCGTCAGTCAACATCCCAGTCGATACAAGAGCTTGTTTTTCAGCTGGGAAAAAAGCATGTAAGATAACACCCAGTGTAGACTTTCTTTAAACCAGTTATTTGACCCAACCCAGTACTGGCCCTTTTAGGCAGAACATGCAACACAGAATTGCCGCAATTTGCGGGAACTGGACCAGAATTTCATGATATTTAGTACATATTTATTCTTTATAACAATACAGTTTTTTTGCTTTGCTTTAATTTTTGTTTTGTTTTTTTCGTTCAAAGACAGTACATTAGAGTTTATCGAATACCAAGAGATAATGAGCTGAGCTAAGAGAGCGAATCGAGATGTAGCGAAGGACACCGCAAGGAACAATTCTCGTAATCAGTTTTTGACTCGTCCCAACTCTCTCGGAGTAACGTTCAAGATGGCGGGATAACGTTATTCCCCCAAAAAAATCATGGATCGCGCAGCAAAATACGCCAGGCTAAAGCCAGGACTGTTTTGCCCGTCGGAAGCTACTCTGGCAAGATTTTTTCACGTAGAAATCTTTTGACTAGTCGGCGAAAGTTATACCAAGTCGCTGGCTTTGTTTGATCGGCAGTAAGGTGAATTACCCGCATTGTTTAAAATTACATGACCACATTCTAAATGACCAATAAGGTGGTGTCCTTTAAAAAAAAAACAGGTAGTACGACACAGAGCCAAGAACAGATTGAAAATAATTTTCATTTGAAGAGGGTAATGTATGGGGGATTCGATCTCTTAGTTCACTCTCTCAGTCTCTCTTGCGAATACTGAATTCAAGAGCTTTAGTAATCCTGGTAGGGCATTTTTGTTATTGATTGATTGATTGTTTTTTCATGTTTTTTAAAATGTTTTTGCAACCAGAGTAAACTGAATAAATTATAGTCGTCGTGCAAATAAAACTACTTATCGTTGTTATTATGGACTGTTTTAGGTCTCCCCAATTACCGTAAACTGCCGCTTATAAGCCCCCGCCCCAGTTATAGGCTTATCTACCTTAAAACTAAAATACGTCTGATCAAAAGCCTCTCGGATGCAAGCCCCCCTCCAAATGTATTGAAACGAATTTGATTTACTATGACGTTTTGAAGCTTAAAACACCAGTAAATGGAAAAAGTGTTTTGATCATCATTCCTATAGCTCTCGCCAGTTATAAGCCCCCCACAAAACCCCTTACATAGACTGAATAAGCAAAGGGCTTACAAGTGGCAGTTTAAGGTAAGTTTAAAAAAAACTGTTCAGTTTTCTTAATATTACATTTTTTTTTGTACATTTTTAAGTTGTTTCAGGTGATTTCCGGAAAGAAGGATGACGTGGAAAATCCAAGGGAAAGTGTTTATATTCTCCAGAGAGGTTTGCCTCTGAGGTTTTTCCTTTTTCTTAAATTGTTGTCGCTACTTCAAGGTTTCCATCGATACTGAAGTCAGCGACACTCATTTTGATTTTTTGTAGATAGCTGCTCTAAAATAACGATGATCGGTAAACCTGTGACTCACAACAGTAATTACAAAGTTCAGGGAGCTTGGATGAAAGATCCGCTAGGAATTATGGGTACTGAGACCATATTCGTTATGGCCGGCTACTCTGGGAGAAACGTGGTTGAAGAATTTGAAAACATGGGCATGTTCAAAGCAGGTGTCGCACGTAAAACCTACAGTTTGCCTTACTCGTGGGACGGAACAGGAGGAGTGGTGTATGGACAATACCTTTACTACAACAGGTAATACTGTACTCTTTAATTAGGTCCTCATAACGTGTATTAGAGTTAAAAAGGGTCGCTTTCGAAAGTCAGACAGCGGGTAATCTCTTTCGGGAAGGTGAAGTATTCGGTTGCAACAGGTCCCAACTGGAAACAAATTGATTTTTGTATGGGTTATGTTGTGGGGGTACAAATTTTTAGTATACCAGACAACTAGCGTTTGGTAGTTGGTGACGGTTTAATTCTGCTTCTGAACATAGCGTTTTGCAGGTCGTGTTAGGACCAGAGCTAAAGCTGAATCTGCAGTCGGCCGAGATCTACATGACAAGCTTGCAACAGATCGGATCGGCCTTCTTCTTGCGTCTGCCTTCAACTAGCCCCTGCATCGATCTCTTAAAAGTTTTCAAGTGAAGTCTAGCTTACAAGTTGGTTTTATTATACCAAACAATAAATTTAATTAGTTTTTATATAGGAGAGGTCAACAGTATTCATATGCAGAAGACATGTGTTTGCAGGTGATTAAATGTCGGCATACAAAAAAATTGAAATTGAGCTGAGAAGTTCAGCCACAATTCCAGAATGTTGCAAAAATGGAAATACCTTGATGGCTTGAATCCCATCTGAGAATACAAATCCCAAGTTAAAAAGGAACTAAATTTTACCAAGACTCTGTCGAAACAGATTTATTAGTTTGCGTTTGAAAAAGTGAGTGACATTCGGCTGGAAATCAGGTTAACGTTTAACTAAGGGCCTGTTTACATGGAGAAGGAAGACCCCGGACAGGCGAGGTAACGTGTGGCGGGTGACCCCATTTATCATGTAAACGCGATCAAATGAAAATGCGAGATTATATGGACAGGCGGGTTACCTCACCTACGTGGGGTCTCCCACCTACATGTAAACAGGCCCCAAGAACAAAGAACTTAAAAGGTGTTAGGGCGAGTGGCCAAAACTGAGAAACTGGTTATTATTCAAGTTTTGGCGCAGAAGTGCGAACGGCTATGCTTTGAACAAAAGAGATTTGTTGGGGAAATTGACTACTTCTCTTTTCGACAGCTAAAAATACCTACTACGGAGTGTACTTTCCTTTGTATTCTTTGTACTAATGAACTAGTTTTCGGCACAAGAAATGATATCTACTCACGCGTTGCTCCAGTTAGTTCCAGTCATTTCAAAGTTCTCAAAATTAAACAGTGCGTACAAATATTTTTGTAGTTATTTTAATTCATTTCCCAACTCACTAAAATATTAAATACTCAGGCCACTTAAGGCATGACTATCTAATTAAATATGGATGTTTTGATAAAATGCTATTTAGAACAGTTTGCTTCTATCTATGATCCTGAAAATTGGACTACTAATGTAGCTTAAGGCCTTAGCAATATGAGATATTTTAGAAGCTCAAATTTTAAATGAGAATTAACGGTCAATATATTTACTCTGAAATGGGGAAAGGATAATGAAAGAGTAACAAGTTCTTTTAGGCATATTTCAGAGGTAGCCTGCGAACCGCAGACGTATTTCCGGTCGTCGCTTCTCTCCGGAAATACGTCTGCGGTTCGAAGGCTAATTTGAGAGGCTATTAAAAAATTCGCCTTGTACGTGTGTTTACGTTATATAGGAATCGGTAAATAAAGGAAAAAAGGGTCACGTGACTTGTTAATTAGTTAAATAGCTAACAGGAGAAATAATATTTTCAATCATACAAGGCCTAAGATTAAGGTTTGCAACCCTTTCCCGTTTAGGAAAACGTGTTTTGTGACGTCATTGACGAAGCAATGTCACGTGGTATTTGAAATCACGTTTTACGTCTTTTTTTCATTGAGCCACATTTGTAGTTCACTTTTCAGAATCACCGGATGGAAGCAAACCGGTTAAAATAACATTTTACAGAATATGCATATTTAATTAGGATGTCATGCCTTAAGTGGCCTAAGTATTTTATGTACATGTTAAAAGAAAGGAATATCACCTGTAAACACCAATGACTTGAGGTCAACTGGCACTTCTGCCCCGCCTGGCTCTGACATTTTTGTCATCCTTCTTTTGAAATAGTTTTCTATGCGACTATAGCTCTACCTAACAACCCGACGACATTTTGTTTTATCTCATTTTGAGAGTGCTGGGTAAAATGATTATAAAATGAATGGAAGTTTGAGTGGAAACTAACATTCTAGGAAGATGTGTGTCTACTGTGAATGTTGACGCAACAAAGGTTGATCAGAGGTGGTCACACTCAGAGGTTTCCGTGAAGTGAAATCAACAACCAAGGAAAACAGGAAAACTGTTGAGCAGCTGACTCATACACAGTATCAATCAGTATCACTCATACCCAGTATCAATCTCATCAATTTTAAACTGAAATAAATTTTGCCCTAAAGTACGCCTGGCGAAGGCGTAATAGATAACGCTAACCTTTACCGGCTAAAGGTAAAGGTGAGGCGTCACACTAACTGTTTAAAAAAAATACTACATACTATACACATTATTAACTTGTCTAGTTTGGATTGTTGTTCATAAAAGTAGTCGCTTTTTCCTTGAACACAATGGCGATGGACACAAACCCTACCTCTGCTGGGATCTGATTCCACTAGAGGTCCTCGGGAAAAAGGAGAATTTAAGGGCATTCTTAGAGCTGAAGGGCGTCTGGAATTTATACGCATGACTGTTAATACTGCTTTGATTCCTATATTTCACTGTACAATAATTTTGTTTTGTTTGCAATGACAGAGCAAGCACCCTAAACATCGTCAAGTACAATTTGCGCACAGAGCGTCTAGAAACCCAGATGAGCTTGAGTGGGTCAGCGAGGACGAACAATTACAACTGGGGTGGATACAGCGGAGTTGACCTTGCGGTTGACGAACAAGGATTATGGGTATTATGGGGTGCCAACAGTAACAGCTACCGACTGAAGGCAACAAAAATAGATGTGTACCAAAATTCCCTCATCCAAACATGGAACCTGAATACAGGTACACTATCTGAAGAGCTTCTGTAATTACAAAATGTACTGCTATTTAAGTGATGCAAACACAGAATAATAAATATTTCCACCTTTATAGAAAGTAATCTATATGGAATGTTTATCCTCTCAGCCAGGAAAGCAACAAACTCATGACCATAAAATATATCCGTTGATAAACAAACTGAATCCCAATTGGTTTGTCAACTAAATTGTGATTAACCTCTTCGTAGTAAAGTAGAATACAACTGGCGTAAAAGCCATTTTTATCCACGTCCATCCAACTCTCACTCTGCACTTATATAACTTGTGCAATTTTTCCATCAGAATCAATGAGTTCGATGGGAAATGCATTTGTGGCCTGTGGAGTGATCTACTGTATCGACAGCTATAATTCAAGGTCCACGACCATCAACTTTGCTTACGATACCAAGACTGGACAGCAGTGGAACCCCAACATTCAGTTCACCAATCAGTACGGCTCCAACTCTATGGTGGACTACAACCCCAGGGAAAAAGTGTTGTACGCCTGGGACAACAAGTATCTGGTTACTTATCCAATCACCTTTGAGTAGATTCATGAGAGCTCATCAGAAGGCTTTTTACAAGACAAGTAGCTTTATTCTGTGTTAAGCAAAAGAAACAATTAGCAGCTTATTAAATAAATGAACCAACATCAAAAATTCATCTCATTAGAGTTCCCGAAGTAAGCACCCAACCAAAAGTTTGACTTCTATTTAATCACTAAGTATTAGCCATCTTCGCGACTTTCTTAAACGAGTGAATCTAAACAGGCAAACAGTGTAGCCCTCCCTCCCGTGGGTACTCCCTTGTATAAGCCAAATAGATATGTGCCGCTCCATAGGGTAGGGTTTTTGCGCCGTTTTGGTCTGGAAACGGGAAAAGGCTTTGCCCATTTTGGTCTGGAGTGTACAAATCTATTTATTGTTTCAATTCCAGATGAGTAAAAAAGACAAAGAAATATGCGAATTCGAAATGGATTACGAAATCTTTTTTGTTGCTGTTCTAATGATTAAATAATTTCTTAGAGGACAAGTCTGAAAACGGGTATGGATTTTAGAGGCCAGGGGCCCGTTTCTCGAGAAAGTCCTGATAATCAACGGGCCCGCAAAGCTGTTGTTGTTTACATGCAAGATAGAGGTTTAAATAGTTTGGCATCTAACATAATAAAACTAACAGTTTGTGAAACAAAATAGAGTAGTTTGCTAGCCAGGACCCGCGGTATTATTCTTTCCATTTCGATTTGAATATTTGATTTCGGGCCCGAAAAGTTACGGGGACTTTCGAGAAACGGGCCCCACGTCTGAAAACGGGTGTGAAAAATGACATTGAAATGGGGTCAGGATTCGGAGAACCGGGCGGTACACCCCCACCAAGAATTCCCAAGAGAATCCCCCGGGCAGATACTTTCTTGAAACTGAATTCAACTAGAATGGCAGTTAAATTGCAGTTGCCACTTCTCAGATATTACTATGACGTTTTTAACGTAAATGATTCGGGTTTTAAGAGGCTGTCCGCGTAAGAACCGATAAGGCAAATTTCGGTCTATCACAGATTGCCCTGGTTTTCCCAGTGGAAGATAACTATCCTATCCCCTGAAGAAATATCACAGTTATTTGGACCAACTCAATTTTTTCTCTATATTACAAGAAGATTTTCTCGGTCACCTAAATTTGTCCAGTTTGCCTTCGGAATTGGTGCGATTTTGGTGAAACTTTAGGGCTCTGTCAAACCTACCTTACAAAGCCGAATAAGCTGATTATTTTACACACAAAAGTTTGAACTCTGGTTAATAGTTTCAAGGTTTAATGGTTGCATTCTGTGAAAAGTTGGCTGAGATATGATTTTTTTAAAATGACCTTTAATTTGCTCAGAACGAAAAGTAATTTGCATAACTAGAGTTGAACGGTAATTTCGCAAAAGTGGCACCTGACCCAGACTCAAGTCTATGATAAAACAGAAGTACTAAGACCACTCTACTTTTTAATGCAATAAAATTTGTGGGCACTCTTCTTTGCGTGCTGTACAAAGTTCCGTTAATGTTCCAAAATTTGCCATTTTGACAGCAAAGCTGGAATTGTAACGGTCTGCATCGGATCGACTAATTTCCACAGCTTTAACGTTTCTAGTTATCACCAAACGTCATTAGACCCTTTAAATGTGTTGAACTTTCGCAAACATGTAAAGAAAACTTGGTAATCGCTATTTCTTCGTTTTTTTTCTTGTCGACGATGAACTTGACACACTGATCATTCTCCGTATGCAAATTAGCCTTAGATGCGTCGTGTCAACAAATTGACAGGAAATATAACACTTGTATTTTGTATTTTTAAGGGAAAAGTATTTCTTCTTTTCACGGAAAAACACGAACGATATATGACTTAGAATCCCCTTAGGTCTGTTTCTTTTACGAGGAAGAAGTAGCGGAAGAAGATATGTTTACGCGAATTAAAATAATTTAATTACTGTGGCCCGTGACGCATTCCCCCAGAGTGACCGTATATCGATCAGTTCTTTTATCTTATTATATCTTTTTTGAAGTGATAGTTATTGATAATCATACAATTTAATCACTGTTAATTCCGATTCTTTACTGGGTGCTAGGTTTTTTGTAACGGGGGGCATTATCGCGAGTGCCGAAGGCAAGAGCCTTGTAGGTGAGTCTGGGGTTATCCTCCCCCAAAAAATTTTCAAATTTGGAGGCTCCGAAATGCTATTTTCAGCACTTGTCAAGAGATTTGTCTCCGAAAAATAGACCTCGAAGATGAAAATGCAAACGATTGCAAATCACTATATAAAAATAACTGAGTCTAAAGAAAACAAATCCATCTACCACGTTGAACCGACTAGATTTATGTTCCTTTGACATACACATAGGTTGAAAACTTCTGATTGAGGGTGTTGTTATCTTAATTACTCTTCAGCGATTCCTGCAACAAGATTTTGCCTTTCGAACGCCTTGTCTTCTTGCAGCAGATCTCTATGGTCAAGTTCAATTTATATTCAAGTTCATTACATTGGTTATTCCGTCCATTGCCTGTAATTACACTTAGGACTATGTTTAGGTGTTGACTCAAACGGACCTAGAGTCCAACAAGGGCTGGCAATAGGTGAGCACGGAATTAGAACGGTGGTGGGGGGAACTCCCTATGATGGCCTATACGGGGAGGCTCCGCCCGAAAGGGTATCTTTTTTAGGCTTCAGGTATATGAAAGGGTAGGCATTTCACTAGATGAAGTATATGAAAGGGCGAGTGCGCTTATTGCAGCCTTAGCAGCATCTTTGGCGGTTCTTAAAGAAAAAGGAACAAAGTTTAAGAATTTAAGGAAAAAGTAGAAGGACGTAATTTTTCAGAAATTAATATACACAGGAGAAATTTCACCCCTTTAAGTATAAATGCTTGTAAAAGTACAGGTGGAACCGGGGGAAGAGAGGGTGGATGGTAAAGTAGGTTAAAAATGGAGAGATGGGAGGAGCACTTTGATGGAGCACATTGTTCAAGAGGGTATAAATACAAAAAAAACAGCAATCTGGAGACATTTTTGAAGACTTAATAAAGAGGTTATCAAAACAAGAAAAACAGAAAAATCTTGTCCAATAAACCTATCCGGCAAAGGTGTGGACATGGTTGCTGACTGCTCAATCGTACTCTTCTCGACCCTTTGGCGTCAAGTTTTTTCACGTTTCTGGCGACAGGAGGAGCAAATCGGCTATATAAAGTTGAACTGAACATTCTGGTACTTTTAAGTCTCACTAACTGTTACAAAACCAGAGACATGTTTTAAACACTGTTTATTAGGCCATCCCAATAAAATGTTTCGTTTCCCATCGCCCTCCCTCTCGTGAAGGTGGGTCGGTCGGTCGGGCAAAAAAAAAAAAAAAAAAAAAAAGAATGAACACATCTTTGCATATTAAATCTCACGTTCAGTCTGCAAGATAAAATCAGATGGTAAAAGATGTATATTAACAAGACTATCAAATGTCTAAAAAGGCTACAAAAAAGAAGTATCGATGATAATTTCAGATAATTGGTGTTAATAAGACAAGATCGTGCGCTTGTACATTAAAGTACTTGCTTCTTTACAAGTGATTCTGGAACTTGTTTTTTTTTTTTTTTTACTTTTCCAAACAAATGGGTCGGTCGGGCGATGGGAAACGAAGCATTAAATTGGGATGGCCTTCAGTTAAAAAAAAAAAATTATTGCAAGATTAGAATGAAATACTTTTTGTACACGTCCCCAGGACATTCCTCTTAGAAAATGGCAGGGGCGGGAAAGCCCTGAGGATGAGGTTAAATCCTGACTCCGTGTAGAAAGTTCTTTCTTTTTTTCCCATTTATAATGCTCTTCAAACAATCACCAGAAAACTATCTTTTACAACACACGGATTAACCTTTATGTAGAGTATTTTAAAGGTAAGAATTGATTAGGGCAAGATACACGGCTGTCAAAAAATAGAAATAAATAAACTATCTTTGCAAGCTCAAATAAACTGGAAACGAACATCAGAAAACATCGCAAGATAAAATGTTAAATAGATAAATTAGAATATCTCTGTACGTTTGGAAATTTTTTGCATGAAGAAGAAAAAAGAATGATACTTACATGATGCAGCAAAACTTTGAATTATTTCGCTCAGTAGTTATCATTTCCACAGTAGTTTTTTTCGCCAGTATGATCCAGAGTGTGACCGGGGTATTGACAAGACCTTAGGCTCGATTTCCGCCGTCTCCAGGTCCCTTGGGGGCTCATTTTCCAGCACAGCGGCCTACAATTGAGCCTAACAAGACCTTGGCGCTCGCAAAAAACCTGCCAAGTAGGTGCCTGTGCCTTGGGCAGATTGTCATTTTAGTGTTAGCCTGTGTACACACCGCCCCCCACCCCTTCGGAGAAGGGGCCCCTTCTCCGATTTTTCCTAAAGGGAGGGGGGTCTGTACAATTTCAGTTCCGAATACCTACCAAACCTCTACTCTCGCTAAAATGAATTCATTCAGTCTTTGACTTTGCTACACTTAGACAAGTGACAGCTGGCTAAGTGAGACGTAATATCATTCATGCACTCTGCGACCAACACATTTCCCTCCACACCCCTAATGGGACCACACGGAAAGAACAGCTTGATCATATGAAATAGATGAATAAGCCATTTTTCACAGTTGATCTCTTCGGCGATTTCATTGACATAATTATATTTGAAACTGGCACCTGTTGCATTATAATTCAATTAGATTGAAACCAAAACAAGATCATCTTGGGAATACGGATTTTATACCCAACCAAAACCTAAAAACTGAGATAATCCCTTTTGCGTATATTCACTGAAAAAAGAAACTATTTTTCTCTTTTCATTCTGCTACCGATAAACGCTTTAAAGATCTTTGAATGAATCTGAAATTTACAGCTAATTTGCCTTTTGCAAAGCTATACATGGATTTTCTCTTAAAAAAAACTTTTTAAGATAGAAAAAGTGTGAGGCATTTTGTTTTTTATCATAGTGCCGTGTACAAAGATCTGCTGATAAGCAAAAAAGAGTGCCCACAAATTTTATTGTGCTGACAAGAGGACTTACCTTGCAAGTTAACCATGTTAACTCTTATCTTTTATTATTATCAATAACTATCATTTTAAAAAAGATGATAATGTAGTAAAATTGATCGATACAACGGTATTGTTTTCTAATCGACCGCCCCTCTTTAGGAATGCGTGACAGGCCACAGTAATTGAATTATTTTAAGCCACGCAAACACATATCGATCATGATATATTATTCAGCTGCTTCTTCCTCGTTAAAAAAAAAAAAAAAAAAAGAGACCTTAAGGAGATTCTAAGTGATGGTTCGTGTTTTTCTGTGGAAAGGAGAGTTATTTTTCCCCTTAGAAATGTGAAATGTAAGGATTATGTTTCATGTCAAGTTGTTGAAACGACGCATCTAAGGCTAATTTGCATACGGAAAGTGAAGTCACGTTCATCGTCGACAAGAAAAAAACCCAAGAAAAAGCGATTACTAAGTTTTCTCCACATGTTTTCGAAAGTCCAACATTTAAAGGGTCTAATGACATTTAGTGATAACTAGAAACGTTAAAGCTGTGGAAATTAGTCGACCAGATGCAGACCGTTACAATTCCAGCTTTTCTGTCAAAATGGCGAATTTTGGAACATTAACGGAACTTTGTACAGCACGCAAAGAAGAGTGCCCACAAATTTTATTGCATCAAGAAGTAGAGTGGTCTTAGTACTTCTGCTTTATCGTAGACTTGAGTCTGGGTCAGGTGCCACTTTTGCGAAATTACCGTTCAGCTCTAGTTATGCAAATTAATTTTCTCGATAAGTAAATTAAACGTCATTTTAAAAAAATCATATCTCAGCTAAATTTCCACAGAATGCAACCATTAAACCTTGAAACTATTAACCAGAGTTCAAACTTTTGTGTGTAAAATAATCAGCTTATTCGGCTCTGTAAGGTAGGTTTGACAGAGCCCTAAAGTTTCACCAAAATCGCACCACTTCCGACTGCAAACTGGCTAGTTTTAGGTGCCCTAGAAAATCTCTCTGTAAACTAGAGGAAAAATTGGGTTGGTCCAAATAAATGTGATATTTCTTCATGGGATAGGATAGTTATCTTCCACTGAAAAAATCAGGGCAATCCGTGATAGACCAAAATTTGCCTTATCGGTTCTTACGCGGACAGCCTCTTAAGCTATCTCCCCGATTATAGAGTTTTAAGTGATACGCGATCATCAGACAAAAATTTTCTGCAGTTTGGAAATCAGCTTATACAAAGTACCCGAGGGCGTGTTCCTTTCGGCAAATCCAAAAACGGATTTTTGATTCTAGATTTGCCAGATTTCGTGGCCGAAAGGAACGCGAAACCTTGGTAACCTTTCGCAAACCCATTCAAAATAGCCTGCGAAAACATCCGTTTCTCCTCGGTCTTCGCCACTGGAGACGTTTCGCGCGGAGGAACGTCTGCGACTCAGCGGCAGAAATTCCATACTGATGACGCAAATCAATGTTTACATAACAAATCCGTTAGTCATGGGGTTCCAAATATAAATTTATCCAATTTTACATGTCTTCTGGTCGATTTTGGTAAAGTGTTGTGTTCATCTGCCAACGAGCTCCAGCGAAACTCAAATGCTTCTTCTAGAGTAAATATATTCCACAAATATTGATTGTTTTGTTAGAGATTCTTCTCGTTTACATTTGACCTTTGTGGCCTTGTGTCTCTTGTCTATCATTCGTAAACAATAGCTAAAACAATGTAACTACTCCGTCAACCAATCAGCGCTTCTGACCGGATTTCGGACAGATTTCACTTCATCAGTATGGAATTTCTGCCGCTGAGTCGCAGACGTTCCTCCGCGCGAAACGTCCCCAGCAGCGAAGAGCGAGGAGAAACGGATGTTTTCGCAGGCTACATTCAATATGACGGCCTCTTAATCAATGACGTGTTTTCTACTGTTTGACGAATTATACGATGACACTGTACAGAACTGAATTTTGTGTTCGGCAATTTAAATAGCGACGATGGGGTGGAACATAAACAAGATCATGAAAGAAGCGCGTTAAGGTTGAAAATTATGTAAAGTTTCCGAGCTCAGATTCTTGTTTTCATGTGACACGATCGAGCGCAGTTCATTGTCCCTTTTACTTGTATTTTAAGCAATCTTTAACGACCAATGGTGGGTAAATGGAGATTTTAACGATTGGGAACAATATCTTTCAGTGTTTTCAGATGTTTTACGGCCGAAATACTTCAACTGGAAATACCGCTTAATCATCTGATTAATTTCGAACCACTGTGAATGGAACAGGGCAGATCACTAATCCGTAAATCTGGATTTGGATTCTTTGGATTACAAATTCAATGAATCTTTTCTGAAAAAGAATTCACCTGATCGACCCCAAATCCAGATTTGGATTTGCCGAAAGGAACATGCCCTGAGTAACATCAGTATATTTACCCTTAGTTCAGTGCTTAGTTGTTATTGTTTATAATTTACATTGATGTCAGTAAAATTAATCAGTATAGTTACAGCTTAACTAAACAATATGACTAGAAACTGTCGTCAGTAAAAATGATATATTAAAGCGTCTTCTTACCATGAAAGGATTAACCTAAGTCAATAGATACCAGAGCGAAGTTTATAGCCATCAGGCTAGCTAGTAAATTCAGATGGGGCACCCAACGACAATTTTCGGAAGAATATTTTCTGCACTTTCCAGAAGTTAATAGAAAAACAAGAAACAACATAAGCAACAAATCATGGAGAATATTGGATATGGCCTGGGTGTAACGCCATAACCCACTTTAATTATACCCAAAAGATAAAACACTACAGCAAATGAAATAAAACTAAAAGCTACATGTAAGTGTGCCAGGGTGGCCAGAAAAAACCTGTCCCAAAAAACCCCGTAGGGAAAAAAGCACAGGAAATCTGGGGCGGGCCAGGCGCAACTTACGTCCCCCGCCAGGACTCTAAACAAATTACTCAGAACTGCAATAGATAAAAGCAGAACTTCTAATATATAAAACGATGACACGTGTACACTGGAAAAAGTACTTAAACTTGTATACACCTGGACTGAAAGTGACTTAGATAAGGCTAAGCGCTAACAATTCCACGCCAATTCTGGAAAATATACCGAAATATATCTATATCTCTACGAAATACACCTGGACTGAAAGTGGCCTAGATACGGAGAGCTCGTTAAGACCATGCCGAAAATGCCTATGCCGACTTAGCGGGCTCGCACCTCCAACCGGCGTGGATATCCGACAAATCACCAGCTGTTCTCCTACAAGTTGGATAGGGCGCCGCGTCAGACTCGCGCTTACTTGTGGGTGCGGTACTTACTTAGAAACATCACTAACTAATGGCTTAATATGCCTCTTAAATTCCTCTCCCAAATAACGTGAATAAAGAAACACTTGCACTAGAATGAAAGTATAATATACCGTACTCCTAAGATTGAGCTTGGACAATTCTACGACTCTAATGGAAACGCAGAGGAGGACTGAGGCGAGAACTTAATAAAACACTAGGTCACAGCTACGGGACAAGGCCTCAGAGTTGAAAATAGATCTACTTTGCGCTTGTATGGACACATATATAAATCGACATAAAACTATTACATGTATATATTTGAGATGGAAAACATCGCGATTTAGAGGCAAAATCTGCAGTAATCGCCTGACAAAACGAACAGAAAGCAGCTACTTAGGCTGAACTGGGTGCGCAAGCTTAGCTTCTTTTGGGCATCCTCTAATTTAAAGGGAAACTTAAGCAAGGCGTGGCTAACAGAACAAACTTAAATACCAGCCACTGCATGGCTGCAATTTATACAGTAAACAGCAGATTCTAAATAAGATGTGCCAGTGTTATCCACAGAACGCTAGGCTAACTTAGATAGACACAATGAGACATGCAAAGGTTTTTCGAATAGCAGAAACACCAGTCTTCGATAAAGCCCACTCACGCCACCACAATAAGCCAGACCCGTATCTTCAAGACTGTGGATGGAACGTTAGCATCCAACTGCAATCCAGTCAGGCCCAGAACTGTATCCCTCAGCGAAGAATCAGTCAAGGGGGCTGTTTCAAGCCATAACCAGGAATTTAGGGCAACTGAAATAAAAGGAAATAGCATAAAAATAAAACAACTACAGCGTTATTTACTTAACTGAACAAAAAACATTGAACAAGGGAGGCGCTAAGCAAAATTTTCGCGCAAAGAAGAATTATATTACAGGCCCAAAGCGAGCCAACACCAAAATGACTTGAAACATGCCAAATCAGGCTCAAAAATAAGCGAAAGTAGGCTCACTGATATGCCAAATCAGACTCACAAATCAAGCCAAAGCAGGCGCACAGATATGCCAAATCAGGCTCGCAGATATGCCAAATCAGGCTCGCAGATATGCCAAATCAGGCTCGCAGATATGCCAAATCAGACTCGCAGATATGCCAAATCAGGTTCACAGATATGTCAATTCAGGCTCGCAGATATGCCAAATCAGGCTCAAGATTATGCCAAATCAGGCTAAAAAATAAGCCAAATCAGGCTCACATGCCGCACAAATGTGCCAAACCAGGCATACAAGGACAAATCAGGCTCAAATCAGGCGACCACTACCAGGCACACTGGAAAGAAAATCCAGTTATCCTTTCCACTCCAGTCTCGCAAAAAATAGAACTTTGACCCAAATAATCGATCGTGAACATAACGCTAGCCACAGGGCAGAAAAGCCGCGAAATGAAGCGTCGCTTGCGTCGGGAAATACAACTGTGGAAAAAATTGGGGGGGAACGGGGGGTGCCGAATGGAGTTACCGTTTAAAGAGTCAGTCACAAAAACGAAAACTTCAACTCCACCAGCCGCGGGGGAGTGAAGCGAAAAAGGCGATCCTAAGCCGATGAAGACTCCATAGCTACCTTCGTCTGGCTTGTACGAAGAGGGGAATGGGCTCCACCTAATGGAACCAGCCATCCCAGCTGATTTGCGATACAAAGATGATTCATTTTGAATTGCAGAATTCGGCCAAAGCCGCTTCACTAGCTGAAAACTTGCTTCTCGGGAATCTAAAACATAAAACAAATGGTGCAGACCGCAAACCTGAGCCACTCGCTCACTAGTATTGGGACCCGTTGGGATTTCTCCTTACCAATAAGGAAACGGGAAGAATAAGCCCCTTGCGCACAGCAAAAGCTACCGGGCGGCGGAGTCCTCTTGATGACTACCAAATGCATCATCGAGATAAACAAAAAACGTCAAACCCATAGAAAGCCAGTAAAACAAAAACAAACGCTTAACTAGACCAAAGACTAAAATCGAGAAAGCGAAATACCAAAGCACACCTTGAAGGGCCAAGGAAAAACCTATGTACTGACCTAAGAAAATGGATTTCCTTCTTACATTTACTGTAATTTTACCCTCGGTAACTCAAACCATCAGTGACTCGAACCTCCCGCTAACTCGAAGTAATTTTTGTTTCCCTTCAGCTCATTTCTAATATACAATTTTACCCTCGAATATTAACTCGAACCATGTTATAAGCGCGTGACAAGTCGGGAAAAAAAACCGTGTACTGAAGTCCGAAACATTGAATATATTTCAAAATAACCGGGTAAATTCTTTGTCTTTACTTTTTTTGTCACTCCAGTTCAAATTCAGTGTCCATTCCTGTATACTTTGTTGCTTAATTGCCTCTCCTTCCCATCCATTTGCTTATTTCCTTACTTCCGGTTGTTTGCCTCAAACTCCCGATAACTCGAACTGTTTTCGATTTCCTTTGAAAGTTCGAGTTATAAGGAGTAGACTGAATTTCCAGACACAGCTTTGGGTGGAGAGAACAGACTACCGGAAATACGTCTGCGTTCGCAGGCAAGGGCGAGGCATGTGATAGCACGAGAGCACTTTACTGCACAAAACTGAATGTGGTTCGGCCGGGATTTGCGTGTTGGTGACGAGTTGAAGCTATTTTATACTAGCTTATATATTTTTGGGTCTTAATTATGTTGTTGCCGAGTTCTCGTCCGCAGTTGCTCCTGGAAGTTTATTCTTCGGGTTCACTGGTTTTCGATCCTCTCGCACGGACTTGGGAAGCAAAATTAAACTTTCAAATCTTATTTCGATCTGGAACCACAAACACTAGCTGACACTATCGAACGAGAGTTCTAGAGACAGCTCTTATATTCTTCCGTGTGTAAATAGATACCAGCTATACATAACGATTGAAATTTTGTGAAAGAATTCGAAGTAGTAAACGAAGTGGATGTAGTTGAATAGGCCAGTTGCACTAAGAGGTTACGTGACCAATGCCCTTTAAACGATGAGTTGGAATCTTGCTGATGACAAAAATTGACAGAGCACATAAAAATTATCTTACACCCGAAATTTGAGAGGAAACGCATAGAAGGTAGATATTTTATGGCACTTTGATTTTTCAATAAAGAAGTATGATTTGTATTGGCCGCCATGTTGGAGGGCATACTCTTGCCCTCCAACATGGCGGCCAAAACTACTTTTTGCTTATATGTTGTTAAACGTTTGATAGTTACGCTCAGATGTGCTGTAAACGTTACCACATCATCTTTTCAACATTTTCCTAGAAATTTAAGTGAAAAATTTGTGTTCAGAAAGAGGTAATTCATAATTTTAAAAATCACATTTTGGTCACATGACCAGCTACAAACTTACTCATTTTAAGAAAATGGTGCGGGTTTGAAAAACCAAATCACTATTCTTTTGTTTAAGATATAACCCACCAATCGTTTCATGAAGACAAAATCATGTCAACCTCGTCCCCAGGGCGCTTTTCCCTGGCTTTGGGGGCGGGGCCGGAAAAGCGGGCCTTTTCCCGCCCCGCCCCCAAAGCCCGGGAAAAGCGCCCTGGGGACGAGGTTGACATGACCTCTTGGTGCAAATGGCCTATTCAGTTTCTTTGAATTTTAGCATTTGTCTGCATAAATCATTTCCCTTTTGCGTTGATGAATCTAGTCCGGAAACGACTAGTTGTCTATAAAAAGCTAAATTATTCAGTATTTCAGGATGGTTTATTCTACTTACGGCGAACAACTCCCTCTATTTTACGGGTAAACTTTTCCTTCTCTCTTAGAAACAGAAGATCAGTGTACGGTTGCAGTTTTTAGGTGGTTCGATACAATGATTTTGTAGCGACACCTTCCATCTTTGAATCTCTTATACTTAAACAAATTGATCTTTATGGTAAAAAACAATTTTAACACATTTACTACACATAGACTTAACTTTATAATGATATTATTTTTGGACGATCGGAATAAATATTACGTGGCAATGACGTCACAAGCTAAGCATACTTTAGATGCTTTTCTACCGTTATGCAAAGTTTTACAGAAATCTATTAGAGGAATTTCGAGATATCTTGAAATTTCTGCAAAAAGGGTATAAGTTATGCATGAACTGAAGACTGGATTTATGCAGACAAATTTGCTACCTTTTGGATGTTTCCGGAACAATCCTGAAAGGTTTTATCGCTCATTCGTTTTGTAAATTCAACCCTTATACAATCAACAATCAGCTAAACGCGAGTAGACTTGCGCGATCATGGAAAACATAAAGGCATGTGAATCTGGGTATAAAATGCAATGCTGAGCTTTTTTTGTAATTTCTAAGACTACTTCCTTTCCCGAAAACAGCCATTAAACCAAAATTCGATAATAGCTTTTCTTTTAAAAATTTCAGTGATGCAATAGGCCATTTCCGAGTTCCAAAAAATTTCACTTTCAAAGCGAGGCTAAGTGCGAAGCTATTGATATGAAAATGATTTTTAATTATGATGCAAATGAAACTCATTTTCACAAAAAAGGTTTCGCACTTAGCCTCGTTTTGAAAGTGAGATTTTTTAGAACTCGGAAATGGCCTATTGATCGGTGTACTATAAAATGACCGATTTTCATGTCCATTGAAACGCTTTTTTAAGTGGCCTAACGTAGGCGCAAAACTGAGTAAAAATTGAAGCGTTGTGTTTGGATAACAATTTTAATTTGGATAATAATTTTTTGCTTTAGGATTTCCTATTGTCTCGAGTTTAGCACAACATCAAATTCCCATGCAGCACGCGAGAGTTTACCGCGCTTGGTTTCCCTCTGTATAAGTCTTTCCTAAGGTACAGAAATAGCATTTGAAATGAAGAATCAGTTATAAATTATTGTTTAAGCACAAAAATGTTTTTACGTTACCTGTGAGTTTTATAGGTTCTTACACCGAGGATGAGCCAGATTTTCCTCGGCTAACTAATCTAATTGCAGAAAACGGGCGCCTGGCATAGACAACGTAAAGAATTTCAAGGACTTTTGAAGACCTAAAGAAATCAAGTACTCTTCAAGGACCTTAACCGAATTCAAGGACTTTTCAAGAAAACTACTAAAATTCGAGACCTTTTCAAGCTTGTACGAAGCACGCAACCTTTAGACGAAAATTGAAGTCTTCTTTCGAACTGTCGAAATTGCAACATTGATTGTTGGTTTGCTCATGACGTCACCAAAAATCAAACTCAGAAACTATCGATTCTTCTGAGTTTCTTCTTTCACGAGGTATCACAGCACCTAAACACCTTTACGTGAGCAAATCTTTGGTTCGAAAGGGTTCTTCGTTTTGCGAGAGAGGACACGTGAATTTCCAGGCTTTTGTGTGACGCGGCATTTAGCTGACGGCCAGGAAAGCTCTTATGGCTAAAAACATTGCAGATTTTGGGAGATTTTGCTATCTGACCATTCCTTGTCTCAGAATAAATATTACTTTAATCGCCATGAATTCCTCAAGCAAGAATTCACGCATTAGTAGAAAAACTCGAAAACAGATGTTTCTGTTGGTTTCCGGCCGCCATCTTGGTGTCCCTGAAAAAGACACCATCATGGCGGCAAACAAAGCTTTATAAATTTAGGTATAACGTTTCTCTGAATATCTCGCCTTGAAATATTGGACAGACCTGATTCTAGGCAAGGCTTATTGTATGTTCATCTTTTTTCATTTCCCAGGTTCTAGACTTTCTGTATTGAATGGTTTGCATTAGTTTATTTTTCATGGAGTGACAGGGCAAACCAAGAATATCCCGGGAATCTTCCCGCGCGAGCACGCCTTGCAGGCGAAACGACTAAAACGCCAGAAAAGCCATAAAAAATACTTTTTGCTACATAAAGAAAACTTTTTTATTAAAAAAAATTTATATAAACGGCACAAAGGATTTTGAGCACAAAAAAATGCAAGAAAAGTGCCGTTAACTTTAAAAAACCGACGCGCACGGCTCTATGGCAATTTGCACGGCTCTGTGAAACGAAATCTGCTAGTCGCTGATTTAAACTGAATTTAGGCTCTATTTCCGTTCGCTTTGTAAGAGCAACCACGAAAGAGAGAGTATATGAGAACTGCTAAAATTGCGCCTGATCATCAAGTTAGTCGCAATTTTGCTATTTTTTCTTCGTCCCTTCCCATGAGTCCCCGCGCCCAATCTTCTCTCAAGCCTACAAGTCGAGCTCAAATGTTTTTTT
>OZ037992.1:50424822-50499822 GCA_964035705.1 Porites rus
TAAATGGCAACTTTGCTGCTCTTCATTCCATGAATAAACTTAGAGTGTCTTTCATTAAAAAATCTCTTGATCATCTACATAGCCAAAATAGTACCCTATCAAAACCTCTTGGTGGGTTTCGAATACTGGATGTTGGCTGTGGTGGTGGTATTCTATCTGAGGTAAGTTCTTTCAAACCATCAAATTGTATTTTAGATGCAGCTTAACCCATTTGCCCCTGAACCACCCATAACCACCTGTGCAGATCCACGTCCCTTCTATCGCTTGTGCTGTCATCAGGTTTAACACTCAAGGATAACTTTGTCTGCTAACTTAAGCAGGGTGAAGAGATTCAGTCAAGGAGACTGGAGAAAAAGGCAAAAACCACGTAACATTGACCCAAGAATTTCCATGAAAATCTTGTTTCACTACCGACCTACCGGGTACCTCTCCTTTCTTCTAATGCCAAGATCCTGAAAGCTTGTCCAAAGACTTTCCCACCAACATGAAGCCTACTAAATGCCCAGCAAAAAAAAATGAGGCAAGAAAAGCAAAAGAGGAGGGGGGGAGTGAAAGCGAAAAGAAAAAGTCAAGACTGCTGTGTCACTTTTAAACCTAAAAACTATTTTGAAATTTTGCTTTCTCAGTACATGCCTGAAGTTCGCAAGCTAATATTTTGCATCTGGATCAGAAGGCTGCAAAGTGTACGACCTGTTAACAACTTTGTGTCAATAAGTTAAGCTCTTCATAGCCAGACACTGAGACAGTGACCAGGCAAGATTCTTAAGGGTGAATGGATTAATAGAATGTGCTGGTCATTGTTTCTTTCCAAAGACAAGCAAAGAATTTTTAAACTTTTAAAACTATAACGGTGAAACACATTCACCTCTTTATCTGAGAAGACAAAAAAACTAACTGCCCATCTTCCTAACTACAAACAAAATAGGTACAAAATAGAAAAAATAGACCCAGTTTTCATGGAGGCCATGTGTAAATAATCATACTTAAAACTGTGGCAACTTAGTTTGACCTTAACATTGTTTAAGGTCAGGTTGCTTGTCAAATTTCTGTGGGTAAGTTGTTCCACAACTGAGCTCTGAGTTTGAAAAACTTTTCTTTAAACAATCAGTGCCCAGTTGCGGAAGAACTAGTTTATTTTCAGTGTTCATCAAACAATAAGTCATAAACAAATCTTTATCGTAGATATTCTGAAGTCATCCTGTGTAAGGTCTTAGACATCATAATAGATTTCTTTTCTAATCTTTGATGAGGGAGGTTATAAATGCCACCCTAATGCCCTCAACACATCATCCCAATTACTATCATAGCTCGCAGACAATAAAATGCGAGCTGCACAATTTTGAAGTTTCCCCACACCACATTACAATAATCAAAGTGAGGCTGAACAAGGCTATTATGTTTGCAGGGTAAAGGAAATACCTTCATTTCTCATATTTCAAGACCCTGAGTTAATTGGTGCAGCCCTAGGAATTGATCCATACCTCCTGCTCGGCAGTCAATGCTCTACCCACTGAGCTGAAAAATTCTATAATATTAATGTTTTTAATTCTTAACAGCCGCTTGCAAGACTTGGAGCAGAAGTAACAGGAGTTGATGCTTCTGCACGTAATATTCACGCAGCATTGAGACATGCATCACATGATCCAATGGTGGCTGACAGAGTACGGTACCAATGTACAACAGTGGAGGAACTCGCTGACAAGGAACCAGAATCATTTGACTGTGTTGTTGCTTCAGAAGTTATTGAACATGTAACAGATAAAGACACCTTTATTTCTGCTAGTTCACAGCTTGTCAAGGTGAGTTAAAAGGGATCCAGTCCTGGGGGGAGCTGCAGCCACACTTTTATATAATTTATTACTATCATCTTATTTAGGAATATGTATTGAAGGGAGGTGCAAAAAGCTACATGTACAAAGGTACAAATTTTGCTTACAATGCGAAATTGCCCACGTACATTATTATAATTATTAAGTAATTGAGAACAAAGCCATCTTGGCATTATCAAGTCCCTCTGTTTTGTGTTTCAGATTAAACTGGTGCCGGTGCAGGTGCCTACTATCACCTACAGGCTTATTGTGCCTTGCTTGTTAAAAAAAAAAATACAAATGTAACTGGTTTTATCTAACTGACAATCTAGAAACAATACATGTGCAAGTATGAGGAAGCTTTATAGTAAAGAGTGTTAGCTCACGTATTTGTTGTAGTTATAAATTTTTTTATCTCAGGTAATTTTTATTTTTCCTTTGTTTCAACTTCATTATACCATACCCAAAAACAAAAGAAAAACAAATAGCTGCAACATATAAGTCAAACTGCAAACGCGAATTTTTACCACGACTTTTTATCCAAAAGAACTGTTTTGAGCTGTTTTTATCTGCTCATTTTCTATCTTGAGAAATTCTCAACTTGAGTCTGACGTGTGCTGATTAATTAGGTAAAATTTGATTTCAGGTTAAATTTTTTAACCTAGGTTGATTCTCAGTTTCCCTAATTATTCATGAATTAGGGCTAGGAAACAAAGGAAATTGAGAATCAACCTAGGTTAAATCAAAATAAACCTGAAATCAAATTTGACCTGTAACACA
The DNA here is from genome assembly GCA_964035705.1 of Porites rus. Taxonomy (NCBI): domain Eukaryota; kingdom Metazoa; phylum Cnidaria; class Anthozoa; order Scleractinia; family Poritidae; genus Porites; species Porites rus. The sequence goes on from OZ037992.1 coordinate 50,427,411, forward strand.
CATTGAAGCTGAAACTCTCAAATGATACAAAATGTATTTTTTGCACATAATGTTTTCATTGATTTAATAAATGTCCCTTTAAATGAACCAAGTCAGGAGGAGGGAGGCATGACAGATATCTAACATGTAACTTTCATTGGAGGGTTGACAATACAATAAACAGGGCTTCTGATATTTCGCGGAAAAAAAGGCAAAATTTCGCGGGATTTTCAGGGGTAAATTCGCGGAAAAATCGGCCAATTTCGCGGGAAAAAAGTCAAAATTCGCCGAAAAATCGGCCGATTTCGCGGGATTTTCGCGGGAGAAAAGTCAAAATTCGCCGGAAAATCGTTCGATTTCGCGGGATTTTAGCGCAAAAAAGTCAAATATCGAAGGATTTTAAGGGGCAAATTCTTAGAAAAATCGGCCGAAAAGTCGGGGGAAACTTCGCCAAGAAACAATCAGTAAAAAACAGCCGATTTCGCTGGATTTTTTCTGGCAAATTTCGCTAAAATCGATCAATTTTGCGTCGATATGACCAGCGTTGTTTAACGTTGTTTTTTTTTTAACAGGGATAATCATTTGCCCTTTCAACAACAGTTCGCTCGAGAAATGAGCGAATGCTAAAGCGATTAACATTATGGTTAGTGCCCAGTTTTTCGCAACATTAATCTAAGAACACCTGGTAGTTTTGGGACGTTGTTTACTCGTTGCAGTGACGAAGTTTCAAGATAAATTTGGACGTTCGGGGTGAATAAAACAGGTCTAATGGCCAAGATAAGTATTAAATATGTTTTGCCGACAAGTATTTGGAAATATTTCTGGCCAATTTCGCGGTATTTCGCGTTTTTGGGGGAATTTCGCGGGATTTCGCGGAAATACCTGAATTTCGCGGGTCCGCGACCGCGCGAAATATCAGAAGCCCTGAATAAAGGGAATTCAAGGGGAATTAAGGGGATCTTTAGCTTACTAGGTGGTTTGTTTTACCATTACTGGCCATGTGTTTTCACTCAAGAGAACTGTTTCTTTTTAGTTTCCTGTCATTCAATGGCCTGAATTTCATCCCATTGTTTCAAGTCGTTTTCTCCCGTCTGAAATTTATGCTAGGCATGACCAACATTAGGAGACCAAACCACGCAATTGAATACATTGCTGCAAGAAACTTAATAATTTGTTACTTTTCTGCCATGATATACACAGCCAGGAGGTTCATTGGTGATAACAACAATCAACCAAACAGCTCTGTCATATGCTGCAGCCATTGTAGGAGCAGAGTACATTCTTAGACTAGTAACACCTGGAACTCATGACTGGAACAAGTTTGTTACAGTTGAAGGTCTGATTGACCTCATCTCACTGTGTAAGTTACCCTGCACATGATACGCACTATGGCAGTGCGGTTTGAAGCTTAGGATCTTATGGCTATTTAACGTTATAATAAATTATTCTTAACTGCAGTCAAAAGCAAGAAATTTGCAAAAACTGGGAAAAATACAGTGGAACCTATCCAAAAAAGCCCCCATGGGGACAGTACGCATCTGCTAGGACAAAATGATGCCATTGTGGACACATGGCTTTCAACTGAATAATAAAGTGCAATAAAAAAAAAAAGACCATAACAGAAATGTGCCACTATTCACCCCTGAACCTCTGACAAGGTACACGTAATTTCTTTTGTTTTATTTGCCCAAGCCTTGGAGCTACAGTGTGAGTATAAATTTAGTGGGGGTGGAAACTCTACTATATTTAAAAATACTTTTATTGTGGTCATAGTCATCCTTAATTTCATGCAATACTATTTGTGCAATTTTTTCAATCATCAAACAAAAATGGGACCGTACATATAAAGCCTTACAGTAAAAATCTTCATTAAATTTACATGAATTTTGAGTGACAAAGGACTTGATCAGCAACAACCAAAGTATGTGTGTACACTTAAATCTCAAACTAATTTGTGTTACTTGGTTCACAAGCGCATGCAACCATTTTGTCTAGCTCTGAATCGAAAGGCTGCAGACAAAGGCTGGAAAAAGGCAGCTGGAATATGTGCTCTACCAGTAGTTGATTACCAGATGAAACCTGGATGTTAGAAACATTCCATACTCAAGGACAATTGGCTATTTTTAGGCTGCATTTGAGACTAGTTCAGTGTTGAGTTGAATAACACTGAGGGACTGTTTTGGGGGACAAATTTAATATTACACATCATCAGTGATCATAGGCCAAATCGGTATATACTTGAGTGCTATCCTCCCCAAACAATCTCAACCTCAATGATGCCGTACAGTGTACCTGCTTAACATCCTTAAGGTATCAGCCACCCTTAAAATTGCTATTTTTCCATATTTGAGGTTTCAACGTTTTCAAATAGGTATGCTTGAGAGCTTTCTTTTAAAAAAAATTCAGAAGAAAATATTATTTCTGTCGAAAGATATCGGGGGTAAAAGATTTTTTCTCGTTAATGATCTTTATTGAGCGTTGACAAGATCTGTCATACCCGTGTCACATATCAATTAACTTGCCTGTGTACTAGTAACGTGACACCGAGTGCGTGCTTCGACACAACACGTGCAAATTGTCTTCGGGTTGTTTATACAGTTTATAGCCTTTAGTATTCTCCTTGGATATTTAGCCTTTGCTTTGGTAAAAATGCCGCCAAAAAAAAAAAAAAAAAAGGTCGTGTCCGTTTTCGTCATCCAAACCGAGAGCGAAAAAGAAATCGAAGAGCGAGTTTGACAAAGAATGGGCCGCAAAATTGGCAGAGAGCGATAAGGGCTCATTTTATCAGCAAGAGAAGTGGCTCGAGGAGTTGGATATTCAGAAAAGCCAAAATGCTGCAGTTACTGAGAGTGCAAGCTGCTCCAAAATCCAGCTTGAAGAACCAGATGAAGAAAGCCAATTAAGCTCATCGACCCCATCTGCTGATGGAACGTGGAAAACAATAAGCGGTCGAGCTATCGTATCGAGCGGAAAAGCTGCTTGAGAAACTGGACGAGTCTGTATCTTGTCGATTTTGCCCGGGAAGAGTCCAAGTCATGGAAAATGTAGCGACTAAGCATGGACTTGGTTCTACCTGGAGAATCCAGTGCGAGAATGAAAGCTGTCCGTCGCACAAGACAAATTCTGTTTTTAATTCTTCCGAGAAGAGCAGAGCGTTTGAAATAAACCGGGCCTCAGTTCTTGGCCTTCGAGCAGTCGGTGGTGAACATTCGGCGGCTTCAAATTTTTTTAGTTTCCTCGGCCTGGCGCCGATCAACAAAAATGCCTGGGCGGATCATACAAAAAAGATCGAAGGAGAGGCAAAACTTTTGCTCGAGAAAGAATTAAACCGTGCTTCTCGTGGTGTAAAAGAGTGGAAGTTTTCCAACGGAGAATTAAACTGTTCACTTGCTTGCCGAGAAAGTTTGTTCCTGTTACATGTTACCTGTCAAAGTCCTATTGTTAGAGAAAATTGATCCCTCTCTGATATCAATCAGAATAAACATTTAGGTGTTATAATCTCATTCCAGGTAGGATGCCGCTAAAAATGTATTTTCTATTTTATCTCCGAACCCAAATTTTGCCGATTGACTCGTACGTTCTGAACTCCAAGTCGGCAGCCTTTCAATCAATTTGGCTGAAATTTGGCCAGAGTGATGCCATAGATCTCTTCTACAAAACCGTGTCTGCGAATTTTAATACTCCTTTTCATTTTAAAGCTAGAGCTTTTTTCCACAGGGAGTGTTGACTAATTGCCTTCCCCAACTTCATTTGCTAATAAAAGAAAAACAAACGCACTTGTCAAAAATCTGAGACACGGTTTTTTAGTGGAACGTGTTGAGAAGCGAATGCGGTGTTAATTGTTTTCTTCCGTTTATTTCCGGCGGGAGTGGAACATGATTTATAGAGACGTGTACTTTTACACAAAGCGTTCCAATTTCGAAACACATTTAAGTAAATCGTTTTTGTTAGTTCAAATTCATAATCTGGAATTATTAAGCTTTTAAAAAATATATGGTTTATAGGGGTTTTTATAAAACCAACTAACGCTACAGCGATCCTCGCGCGGACGGTCCTGAAGGGTGGCTGATACCTTAAGTTTGTTGAGAAATGTTTTTTGGAAATTAAAGTGTTGACAACACTTTCACAAATTTAAATGCCATTTTTTAATTTCCCTTCTCTAGCCATGAAAAACTGACTTGCTAAAATAAAAAATAAGTACGTTAATAAGGTACAACCTCACCAGTATAATTTCAAAACATTTCTAATTAATTTCATAATTCAACAGAGGTTGGCACTGCCAAGTACAGTGTTTTTTTCGAAAACAAGAATAAATTTTTTAAAAAAGTTAGTGAGGATTATTTTTAACCATTTTTTTTTACTTTTCACACCTTTTTCTTGTAGATGGTTTAGAAGTCACAGAAGTCAAAGGAATGTTTTACTTGCCAATCTTTAACAAATGGTGTTGGATTGAAGACACAAGTGTGAACTTTGCCTTGAATGCAATTAAACCAAACATATCTGTAACACCACCGGAAGTGACACTAGATACACAAACAAACAAGACTAACACATTATAGATCTTTCTATATTTAATTGTGTACAGGAAACAGAATATACTTTTTTTCAGTGGTACACCGAGTGGTAGTGGTCTTAATATCAGAAAATAAAATAATATTAAAAATGATATTATCCGGTGATAAGCTCTCTCCAAATTTCGGACTCTCTAGTACTAAAGGCAAGTATCTTGCATCTGACTGGTGAACGAACATGGTGAACAGAGGGAGAAAGCTTGATGACAGTTTGTAAAAAGACAAAGGGCAAATTCGCTTGTGAGCATTGCATGACCCAAATTGGAAACAAAAACTTTTTTCTTTCATTTTATTCGTTTCCCCAAACCATAGATAGTACAGAATTAGATATGAGGTGAAAAAAGCAAGTAACAAAAAAATAAAATTTACAAGGAAAGAAAACATACGATACAAAATTACAGCACTTAAATTAAATCACATTGTATACATGTATAGAAAGGAGAGGAGAGGGGCACATCTAGATAAACTAATACTGTGCCCCTTAAAGTTACATATAACAAAAAACTTGTAATTTTTTTAATAAAGAAGTAAAGAAAAAATTATAAATAGCTCAGTAAATTATTAAAGAGATACTGTTTCATTAGTATTGAGCAAGGTACCAGGGTAAAAGTGTTTTTCTAAACATTTTTGTAGATGGTTTGTATCTGATTGATTGCAGAATACCATTCCCAAACCAAAACTTACAACGTACAAGGGTAAGGGGTTGGACCTCAGTGCACAGCTTCCCCGTACAAAACTTTGTTGAGTTCCCCTCCTCCCCAGGTAATACAACTGTAGAAAAACCACAGTATGATGTACATTATACTAGGGGTCAAAACCAACAATCTTTGTGCAGCGGCAAGAAAAGAGATTTTTTTAATGACAAGGATTGGTCAGTTGAATTGTGACAAAGCAGATAACTTATTAAACAACATAATGAAAAGAAAGGAGAGTAACAGATAATCATACATATAAATATATTTTTTACAAAATGTCAATAAAAATATCCCTATCTTTAGTTTGATCATAATTAATTCTATTTTACAAGCAATGTCCAGAATACTATTATTGTCATTATTTTCCACATCTCTGCTGACAGTCACCATATCTTCTAAGGGATGCAACAAAGGTAGAGTAGTGGATGTTGATGTGTGTTGTTAAAGGTCTGCAAAAAAATCAGAAGAAATAAGTACTAAAATAGGACACCAAGAAATCCATTTCTAACTGTAGAGTAGTGATTCTCACATCAACCCATTTGGTAGGAAGACATTTAAGAAATGGTCCAGATAAGAACGATAGCACAACGGCAACGAATATGTTGGAATGCAAAAAAGGTGCTAACTTTTCTATTTTCTGTACTTACTTCTGATTGGCTTAGACAGCAAAAGTTAACAAAACTTCATAAAGCGGTACATATATTTCAACCATCTTCCATATAACAAAATCTGGTCTCAGTTTGAATAACAAAGAAATCCTATGTCGGGAATATGTAAAATTGTAAACTTTTCTTGGCTATTGTTTTCAACTCAAGTGATTGGTCGAAATCTTTTAACACAAAAAAACAACCTTTCAAAGTGGAGTGTAAATACATTTTATTGTGTAAACAGCCTTCATGTAGGTTTATGCATTCTCTGTGTAAAAATGAGAACATTCCGATGTGGGAAAGCACCGTTGCTGCATAACAAAAGAAATTGCTATCCACCTTACCAGGATCATTACTTAATGGATATTAAAGAATCTTTTTTTATTTTTTGTGCATATGCACCACATGCTTTAAAAGTGGTTCAATATGGAGGGGATTTTCCTCCTCTTTTTTTTTTTGTGAGAGAATGCCGACTGATAAAAGTATAATGTACATTATTTGCATTTATTTCAGTATTAAATGAAAATACTTATCATTAAGTTACAGTTATTGCGGAGGCATGTATGGCCTAACCTCAAGGGGGAAGTGGGGGAGAGAAATGTCTGAATTCCAAGCTTTATAATGCCGTAGGTCTGGTGATGTCACCTAGTAACTTATGCATTTTTGCATGAATTTTGATTTCGTGACAAGTTGGAAACCATAAGTCATGGAACAGTGAACAGCAACATGCGTATGGTCAATATGAATGTTATCGTTCTGTGTTTTGAGTGCCATACAGCTTGACAATTAACAAAGCCTCCAGAATAAATGTACAGGGTTGTTTAAAGGAGCTGTGTCACGAAATTCAGTTAAATTAAGTCATTAAAAAATGCCCGTTAAATTAAGAAAAACAAAAAAATAACAACTTAAAACATTAAAGAAAAGTTAAAATAACACAACAGATACAACAGATGCCACGGATGGGCAAACCTGAAGAATGAACTGACTGCCGTGACACAGCCCCTTCAACTTTTTGAGTTTGAAATGAAGTGTTCACAGGCTAAAGATTTGGAGTGAGCTTGAAGAACAGAGGTTCCCTTTTTCTTTCTTTCTTAGTTATTGTAGCTCTATCTTCATTCATACAGTACAGTTATATATACTGTACATGTATGTACCAACATCACACATTACAATACCTTTAATCAATTGGTATTATTGACTAGTCATTACACACAACTGTAACTTACAAAAATTCAGTTAATCTGGTTTGCCATGGAAGAAATCCCATTATCATCTTAAAGCTACCAAACTTGAGTGCAAGATCAGGATCTGGCATGCCACAAGTAGCTGTAAAAATAAAAAATTAAATGCTAAAAAAATTAATCTACACTCAAACCCTATTAATCAAAAGGGACAATGAAAGGGCCATAGGAAGTGTTCATATTAATGGGATGTCTGTATTAAGTGGGTTAAATTTAGAGAAAAAAATCAAAATGTAAGTGATTTTTTTGGCCCAGGGACAAAGCAAACTGTCTGTAATAATGAGGTGTCCATATTAGGTGGATGTCCATAAAGTGGGATTTGACTGTATTTTTTCACATGTGTACAATATTTCACAAGTCAAATGGATAGGAACTGTCATAACCATTGCTGTGTATAGAAGGTAAACCCATACATGTAGATATAGATTGAGTGGTCTTTGCTTTCACTGATACTGCTATTGACAAAAACTTAAAAATCTTTATGCTTGGTACATGTTGATTCAATGGATAAAAAGGGATGGAGGGATTATAGGAAATCAAGAAATCCCAACATCCTGAATTCTCCAACAAGGAATCTTTGTCGATAAAAGAAATATTTCAGGGATTAAGCTGAATTGTTAAACTTAAAATACAATTTAATTGTCTTTATCCAACAGAGAATTCATCAAATGAACTGAACACTTAGACCTTATTCACACCAATAATAATATTCAGTTATAGTTGGAAAGCTTTGGCTCACTCCATTACATGATAGCTTGCATCATCAAAGACAGTCTAAATCTCTGATCCCTATGCACTACATGTACATTGAGTTCTCCAACTAGGTCTTGAGTGACAAATCCGGCTGTAACGCATGCTATTACATGTACATGTACATTCTGCATTGATTTTGTTCACACCTTTTAAAAGGCTGTTTAAATAGTCTGGGTCCATTTCTTTTGTTGCTCTTCTTTTTGTCTGGACTTCTTGGCAAAATTCTCTTGCAGCTTCCACAATGTCTCCTTTACCATCTTTTTCTGACAGCAGGGTTATGCATACCTGTGTTGGAGCTGCAAAGATATAACAAGATTAAAGAAACAGTAATATAATGCTGTACCTCAGAGGGGTACATTGTATACTCCCTTGAGTATCATAAATGGGTGTGTCCTACTAAACTGGGTGTGGTTTTCAGGGTCTTATGCCTTAAACAGGGTATGCAATATTTTACATTATATTATTTTACTATTTAGCGTCTTGACTTGGACAGGGTAACAGTTTTTTTAGAAGTCATTGGAAGAATGTGAAGGTTGGCAACGAGCAGTCTACATTTGTTGTACCAACAATATTTTTTTCCAAAAAATCTTATTCTTTATTACTGTAGTTTGAAAACTTACTTAATCCTGTATGCAAAATGAAATGAATCAGGGCCATAAAATAAGGATAATGAAATGAACAGTTTTCAACAAACCTACATGTAGTTAAGTTCAAAATTTTGCAGAGGTTGATAAGGGACTCAGCATCTTTAAAAGAATATTTACTGCATATGTACATAATGCTGGCCAAGATGCCAACAGGTGTCTAGAGAGATCCAAACAGTTTGAACTTTGGACGAGCTATAAGGATCTAGAGAATTTTTTCCACATACACGGTAAGTAAACATCAAGAGCCTTCCATCCAAATGCTAAATGGCAAAAAAGCATAAAAGAAATTTAAAAGAAACTCGTTATTTGATAGCCTTTGAGAAAAGCAAGATTCATCTCCCCCACCCACCACCCCTAATAAAAACCAATGTTCAAAGAAATGTAACACCACACGTTGCCTGCACACAGCAGAACCGATTGAGCACTTTGAATCACAAGACTCGTGATACGAGTCAAGTTCAGGTCTTTTGGACGGAAAGGATGAAGTTCAGTCGGAAGTGCTAAACTCATCTCCCGGTGTTTTTAATACCTGAGGCATCAACTTTCATGCAATTTGAGTAAGTTGGACCCCAAGGAGGCAGGGTTAGGTTTCTTAAAACGCAATCAATAAATAACAATCTAAGAAAATGGAAGAATACCTTCTTTAAATGAGAGTTTGTAGATACAATTTAAGTTACGGATCTAGTCAAAACTCACCTAGTAACTCACAATCAAACTTCACGTCCTTTGTTCTCAAAACAAACGTAAACTTGCTGGATTCCTCTTCGAAAACTTCTTTTTGCTTCTTTATAATTTCGCTTGATAAAGCTGCAGCGTTCTTCTTTAACAAACCTAATCAATCAAGAACATAGGCTCTTATTTAAACGCGATTTCTTTAGCATTACTATCAATCAATAGCTACCTGTCAGGTTAGAAACCAACAAGTACCAAGCTTACATGTGTAAAGCCTTCTCTACGTACGGGAATTGCATCATATCAAAAAGGTAGTTAAAACAGCCTACCTTCTCTGTCATATAAGCTAATATACTGTATTCTCATAGCCATGGACCATACAATAAGATGAGCAAGATCTACAAAGTTAATGTCAGACTCCAAAACCACGAAGCTGATGTGTCGTGGAACTTTCCTGAGGTCTTTTGAGTCTTCTCTGATTTTCCAATAAGTGCACGTCCGTAAACTGATCAAAAAATATCGTCTAATTTGCTGAAATAAGGTGACTGTAACTGTCTTTAAATATACTAAAAGGTATAAAAAACTGAGAAAACATCTAAAGACCCACATCGTGGGTTAACACTTCTGGAAAATACTGTTACCGGCGCTCAATGTCCATTTTGAAAAATTTCACTCGAAACGAACACCAGTGAAAACTGACAGCGTGTGAGCATGCGTACGAGTCTACTAACCACGTGCAATTTCCGGTTACCTTTCAACAGTGTGGATTGCGTGATGCAACAGTTTTCATCATTCTGAATGTCGGTTTGGATTCCAGTTTGTGGGAAAAAATTAAATATCACTAAATCAGTAGAGATGTGATAATAAACAGTTGTTCTTTGAAACAAAAAGGAAGGAAAACGTAACTCATATTTTCTCAGCCAAAGATTTCTTTGGTTTCCAGGTAAACGGTAACGCTAGCGAAAAAATTTACAATAGCGTGGCACTTTACGGAACTTCACATTTACTTATAATGGTAAACTTTAAAATCCCTGAAAAATATATGCATTAATTTTGTTGAAAAAATAGATGTACCAAGAACCAAAGTGATGGAAAATAAAATTCAAATAGAAATCCAACGCTCCGAGGAGTCTGGGAAAGAAGGAAGGAAAAAACAACATGGCGGCTCTGTCGAGGACATGTTGTGGGTTTCTGAAGTTGCAGTTGACCTGCAAAGTAGGAACTCCACGGGTGTTTCTTAGGCCAGGCTTAAATATTGGATTAAACCGTTTGTACAGCTATCCGGTTGTACAGGTAAGGGAGTGTTTGTTAAATAGAATGATTATTATACAGGTCGTGAAGTCAAGTAAAATTACTTGCTAAGACTCTCACTGCCAAAGCAGACGAAACAGCTAGTAACTTTACTTATATGTTTTTATCTTATTAATTAAGACAGTTTATAGTTTAGGGTATTTTTATCAAAGATCTTTTTGGCAATCAGAAACACCAGTTGAATTTTACAAGAAATAGGTGTATAATTTTCCTTTGTTCTCTAAAGGTACGTAGGGTAGAGTGAAGCACCAAATCTTGCCACCATTTTGCCAGGATCAAGCATATCATTGCAATATCATCGAAGTGATGATCTTTAACTGCGTGCAACATCAAAGTCTAACTTCAGATAAATTTTCCAATAATAATGCACACAATCAATGTGTATGAAACAAAACCCGTACAAAGCAATTTTAATTAAGCACAGCTATGGTACTGGATATATAGCCACATATTGAGTTTATTTTAAGCATTAAGTTATTTCAACCTATGTTGATTATCAATTTCCTTTGTCAGACTTATAGCCTTGATTATTCATGAATTAGGGCTAAGAGCTCGAGACAAAGGAAATAGAATTAGTGACCACACAAAGACTGACTGCTGTGAAAGCTTGGGGCAAAAAAACAAAACTCTATTGACACAAACGAGGGAGAAGAAAAAAAATACCCGTGGGAGGGCAGGGTGGGTAAAACAGTCAGAGCAAGACTGCAAAATAATGACCTTTGAAATGACAAGCATGCAATCTTATGCCCCAGAAGAAACTTGACTCTGGCAAAAGACAGGGAGGGTGTGTACCTAATTAAGTGCTTTGCCAAATGCCAAAACCACCAAGAATTCACCTAGGTTAAAAAAATTTCAACCTAAATATAATTTTGACTTGAAACATGCCCTGGATACTGGACTTCACCACATAGTTAGCTCAAATAGATGAGCACCAGGCACTGGGTTCATACCCTGGCTTAATGGTGTGCCAAACACCGTCTTAAAATAATATTATTTGATCACTGATCAAAAACCATGAGGAATACCATATCGATTATGGAAAATGTGAAATCAATTACTGCTGAAAAATAAAAATATAGATACAGTCAAACTTCACTTCATGGACATCTGCTTAATACAGACTCCTCATTATTACGGCCAGTTTGCTTTGTCCCTGGGGAAAGACAGCCATAACATTTTCTCGAAATTCAACCTGCTTAACCCTTTAAGCAGTCCCAATAGTGACCAACATCAATTTTCTCCTAATGATATCCATACATTGTCATGAGATGAGGTTAAGAGAATTAAGAAAATGATCACCTAAGATAAAATACTTTGATCTTTTATCAAATTCTCTTAACTCATTGTAAATGTAAATGTAAATGTCGTGATTGAGAGGACAAACATACATGTCCTCTTTACATAGCTTTCTGCAGTGGGCTCGGACATCAGCATACTAAGGGCGCCGATGGCAGCCACTATCATTCCATTTATGAGCCCACTGAACCCTCCCAACCCATGATGAGTGATGATGTAAGTGATGAAGATAGACCACAACACTGGGAACTACGTCCCCTACTCTTTTCGAAATAGTGTGTGGGTTCTTTAACATCCCACAGAGTTATATGTGAACAAGGTTTGTGAGACGGGACCTCCGGTTTATCGTCCTTATCCGAGAAGACTTGAAAGTCTAATCGTTTGCAGATGTCATTACAAAGACAGCACTTTCTCCTCAGTTATTTTTAAGACCCTGAGTGTTGCTCCGGCCAGGATTCGAACTCGCGACCTCCCGCTCAGCAGACCGGCGCTCTTCCAATTTTGGCTAACTGGGTGGCATTCTTTAAGGAAATGTATAGAGATCAGTTTGGAGAATTTGTATGTGGATATTGGAGCTTAAAGGGTTAATAAGGACACCCCATCAGTACTATATGGACACTTTCTATGGCCCCCTCAGCATCCAATTCAACAGGGCTTTCAAGACTGAATATTGTTGACAAATAAGAATGTTAAAACCTTGGTGTTTTCTTTTAAGGAAATATTTCATGACATAATGTGGGCTCAAATCTCCTTTTAATTCATAACAGGCACCTTGAGCCCTTAAATGCGTAAGGGAAGATTTAACGGCAGCTAAAAATTTCAGAATTTACGAGGAGTTGTATGGAAAACCACGCAAGCATGAGTATGGCGTACATTTGCGGACAAAAATAATTGAAAATAAAAGACAATTTGAAGTTCAAAAATTAGACTATCCATGTCGAAATCTCGTCCTATGAATTTGAAATTGCAATAAACGCAGTCGAAATAGCATCATTCGAACTTGAAGTTACTTTGAACAAGTTGAACTGCTATAAAGGGAAAACTCGACATCGCAGATGTTGAAGTTCAAATCGCCATTCCAACTAAAATGCAAATTACATGATTTGAACTTCAATTCACCTTCTCCACTCTAATAAGCCACTTAATCGTCAACAATGCAACCATAATCTTCCACAAAATTCCAAATGAAACCTTTAATTTGAACTTTAAAGTCACGTCACATATTCGAATTCGAAGAACCAAAAATTTAATTCGAAAGGAAGCGGAAGTAAAAATACACAGCAAATGTACGCCATACATGAGTGGGTGGCAAAGTTGTTTTTCTCGTACAAATCATTCTAATTTTTGGCAGCTGTTGCAATCGCTACTTTTGAGATATACAACTAAAAATTTACAGGTTAACTAATAATTAGGTAACCTGTAAATTTTTAACCGTATATCTCACAAGTAATGAATAATAATTAATAATATTATTTTGATTATTTTGCTTATTTTGATATGCTCTTCAGTTTCAGCTTGTGCGAACAAAATTTTTCAAAAAGCAAACTGTTTTAGTGTTTAGCAAAAGTTGATCACATGATCAACTAATGCAAAAGGCCTATTATTGATCGTTTTCTAAAATAATTTTCATCAGAGGTCATGTGGACATCATGTAAGGTATAACACAGCTCCAACAAGGACATTACAGTCCATAAGCAGTGGATTTGCCTCTTATAAGGTATGTTCCCTACCAGAACCATAATTTATATGCTTCTGTCACTACTAAGTCAAGTCATCAGATAGAAACCTCTTTTTAGAACTGCACCTTACTTATAATGCCTTGAAGCAGCAACTTTCACAGTATTTTTTAATCATTTTTAACTAAAGGTTTAAATTTTGTTTTTTTATTTGTAGTGTTGTTGTTGTTTCAAACTCATTAGAGACCTTTAGATTCTCGACTACAAGTATGAGATTTTCTCAATACTGTGTAGTGCTAGCGAGAGAATTTTTACCAGCATCATTTTGGTGGGAAAATGTTGTAGCCGTTGTCATTCTACTACAAGTTTTAGTGCGAATGTTGTGCTGGCAAAAACAAGATATCAAATGTTAGAAGTTTTATCATTCTGCGATCGGGAAAGCGCATAACTTCCTTCACTAAAGATAACAGTGCTAACTGTTCTTGTGAAACCATGGTAAAATGAAGCTTTCCGGGAAGTCTGTATTGAGAAAAAGCGAAAAAACTTTATGTCAAATCTCGTACTCGTAGTTGTCCTCGTCCTCGAATCTAAAGGTCTCTATTTATTTATCATTATTACATTACCTTAGCCCAACATAAAGGAAAATAAAATTTGAAGTTAGGATAAAATTGAACCATAATGTAGGCAAAGAAATGATTAAAGAATAGCCGGGAACCAACTATAGAATGTTCATCTTATGAAGGAAGTCCTCAACATGGAAGAGTTGACTTAAGTTTCTATTTTGCTTAAATCTCTTAGCCAGGACTTCACTTTTTACCCAAGCGACAGCAGCATGGTGGAGCTACTAATGTGACGGCACAAAGCTTAAAGGGCGTAAATAGCTTGACGATACTCAAGAGGATGCTTAAACATGTCTGGCCAAAGGACAGACCAGATCTCAAGAGAAGAGTGGTTGCCGCAGTCACATTACTCATTGGGGCTAAGGTGAAAGAATCCTAAATGACATATTGATTTTGCTAAATTCAGTGCATAATTCTAGATTAATTACCTAGTATACAATATAAAAGTAAAAATGTTTAAACTATGCATAATATATTATAATTTAATGATTATCTAAAAAATAACTGAGAGAGAATTGTAAAATTAAATGGTTATGATGTGCAGAGAGAACAGCTCTTACATCCATGATCATCTATCATAGAGCTTATATCATTACGAGTTCTGCTTTTAAAGATGTTCAAAGTTTTTGCTGATGTTAAATCAGGAGGTAATTAATTTTTTACCATAACCTAGGCCCAAAAAGTGGACTTAAACTTGTCTCTTTCAAGAATGCTGCCAACGGCATAAGTGCAGACTGGAAAATAATTAACAATCCAGATCCAGTTGGTTGAATTGCAAAAAAATCTATGACACCATTTTAATTTACCAGCTTACATTGTAGGAATACTTCCTATCCATTACTCATCATGTATATATGTGGTCATTTGTCACTGGCTTAACACTATATCCCTTTTGGTTTAAGGGTGCAAGTTTTTCCACAACACATTATAATGTAACATTCATTTATACTTTGCTTCTTCAGCTTTTGAATGTGCAAGTTCCATTCTTGTTTAAGTATGCTGTTGACTTCCTCAACAACTTGGATCCCTCCACTTTAGCTCAAACAGCAGGTGGAACTACCTTCACTGTACTTACAGCTCTTCTTTTAGGATGTAAGTGGTTATAGATTTATGTAACATTCAGGGGCATTACTCGAAATTTTCCAGGGGTACACAAGTTTTCCAAATTAACCCTAATAATAATAAATAATACCAGTAATAAAATATTTATATAGCGCTTATACTTTTCAGTGCTAAGCGCTTACCTAACCTGGTTTGTACTTGTGAATCATTTTCATATGGGTGACTTGATGAAATTTCTGTTTTTTATCAATATGTTCAGAGGTAATTAAGACAGAATCCATCAGGAAATTGAGTAATTTTAATTTTTCAGTGGACAAAATCAGTATCAGAGTAGTTTCAATCATTGCATTCTTTTTTGTAGAAACACTTTTCAAGGGCTATAAATTATGTAATATTAGTTATGTGAAATGACTCTAAAGAAAAGATTTTTATAGGAGCCCGCGAAAACAATCTTCAAAATGATATCTTACACATGACGATTTTACCTGTGTTTCCTCAATTCCTGTGAAATTTGAAATTTATTTTCTTGGTCTACCATAAGAACCTTTTCTTTGGAGTTATTTCGGATCCTGTAACATATTACAAATTATAGCTTTTGAAAAGTGTACAAAAGAATGTGATATGGCTTAAATATTCCAGTACAAGGTTTTTGTCCACTGAAAATTAAAATTAATTTATTTCCTGATGGATTCCATCTTAATCATCTCTCCTCTTCCAAGGACCTTGCTTTCCATTGACGAAAAAAAATACCAAAAAAAATTATTGTATTTGTATTGGTAAACATCTTCCAGATTTAGTCAATGCTACAATGTAGCTGATTATGAAGAATAAGCCAGAGGATTTAAGCCAATCCAATATGTTGATAAAGTTTATAGATAATTTTGAGTTTTATTTTGATAATGATCTTTATACTAAAACTGCTGTCAGCTTTGGGACCGGATCTACATGTCCATGTTAGAGAGAGTCAACTAAAGGAGGGAAGAAAGGCTGTCACAAATTATAGGTGTCCTTTTTAGCAAGGTGTCCATCTGATAGAGGTATTCATTAATCGGGAGTTGACTGTGGTTAAATGAATGCTTGATTTGGAGTTTCTAAATAAAAAGTAGATACTTATTGTGACCCACTTGCGGTTTGTAGATGGAGCAGCGCGTACAAGTGCCTCTCTTTTCAATGAATTAAGAAATGCAGTGTTTGCCAAAGTAGCTCAAGGATCAATCCGCAATGTTGCACGGAGGACCTTTCTTCATCTTCACAATTTGGACCTGAGCTTTCATTTGAAAAGACAGACTGGTGCATTGTCCAGAGCTATCGACAGAGGAACAAGGTAATAAGTAAAGAAATAACCATAACAAAATACCATGTATAAGCTCCACCACTGATAAGACCCACCCCCCCCCCCCTCCCCGAGACCCATCTACCTACTGAAAAAAAACAAATCCGATTATAAGCCCCCACTCCCCCGGATATAAGCCCCCTAAAAATGTATTGAAATCAATTTAATTTATTATGACGTCTTAAAGCCAGTAGATGCAAACAGTATTTTAATCAGCACTGATACAGTTTGTTTTGAAGTGCTTTTTTTAGGTGGACCCTTCCGACATAAGCCCCTCCGTTTATAAGCCGTCCTAAAACCTCTAACGAAGATGTATAAGCCCGGAGTCTATTAGCCGCAGTTTTTAGTAAATAAATAACCGAGCGAACGAACGAATAAGCAAACATATAGAGGATATTACACGGTGGCGTGAAGATATGAATTTTATTTCGAGTGGCAAAAATAATATTTTACGAACAAGCGCAGCGAGTGAGTAAAATATTGTTTTTGCCACGAAGAAATAAAATTCATATCTTCAAGCCTCCGTGTAATGTTCTTTTTATTATATAGACAAAAAGACATCGATAAAATGATAGAGGGAAATGACCGAAATTACGTCATCGATAAACTCACGTGTGAGATTATGGAAATTAAACCACTCGGGTCCCGGATGTAGTTTTTATGAATTTTACGAGTGGTATATTTTCCAGTAAAACACTCGTGTCTATATAATAAAACTAAATAATTAATGAATTAAATAAAATTAATTAATACTTCTGTTAATGCTGGAATTTGCACCAAGGGGATCAAATGAAACGTGTGAGGAAAGTAGGCCATTTAACTGTATTTCATTATTCAAGTAGGTTGCGTCTGGAAGAGAATACGACATTGCTAACAGTAGTGTAAATTCTCATTTTAAACTAATGATTACTTGATATTTGTTTGCTGTCACAGGGGTATTAATTTTATTTTGAGTGCACTGGTGTTTAACATCTTTCCTACAATTTTTGAGGTTTTACTTGTCTCTGGAATCCTGGTAAGTCTTTACCACTGTCTTTCTCTTGGCCACTACTCATGTTACGTCTGTGTTTTGCTTACACTTTATAACATTAGGGACCTTAAGATCGAACATCGGCAACGAGAACGTCAAAAAACCGTCGTCGTTGTTTAAGCTTCCTAACGGGGACTTTAAGATCCAACGACGCGGGCGGCGACGAGACGTCAAAAAAACAATAGGTCTTATAAGAAAAACAACAACTTTGCACGTGCATCACGCTATTTTGTACATTTCTTTGCCCGTTTTCGCACGACTACGACGTGAAAATGCCTGATTTCACGTTTTATGGAGTACGTGAACAAGCGACAACGAAATTTTACTTCTATATCTGAACTTGGATATAGTCCCTCGGAATTCAACTCCAGGAGAGTTCGCCTTCATTTCACAAAGTAAGTGGGTAGGAATAATTGCGATAAAGACTGAAAGAACGCAAATTCAATTTTTAAGCGACGTTTTCGTTGCCGTCGCGTCGTTGGGTCTTAAAGTCCCTAATATTGATCAATCAAGAACGTCAAGTAATTAGTCTTGTAGCTTTCTGCATGGCCTACCAGTTTTGCTTGTTCCAGGCGTTCAGATTGTAATGACGGCGTAAAGAGATGTAAGCAGAAAAACAGCGAGGGAGTGGGGTAGGGGAAGGGGGTCTAGGTGTTCCGATAATGGAGTGCGGTGCAAGTCAGTGAGCTACCCCAGTCCTTGCTGTTTCTTTGCAACGTCGCCACAGTTTGAACGTCTGGAACAGGCTAACCAGTAGGGGGCACTATACTTTTGATGAAATAATTATCTTCTCTCGTAATTTTTCTTACTTTGAACTGGCTTTGAAAAAGTTTGTTACTGATTTGCAGACATACCGCTGTGGCAAAGAGTTTGCATTCCTTACACTAGCCTGTTTAGGAACATATGCAGCATTTACTCTCTCTATCACGCAGTGGAGGTAAAACCTGTCATCCATTTAGGCCCTATTTCCATAGAGGAAAGTCGTCCCAGGGTCACTCACATTTCCTTACAAAACGTGTCGAACGGAGAAACAAAAAGTTGTCTCTGCAAGAAGGGTGATCCGCCTAGCCGGGTCACCCTTGGTCACCCTTTCTTCGGTGGTGGGAGCACCCTCTGCACCCCTCCCCCTCCCAAGTCTGGTAAATTCAGTCAAGGCGAGGCAATCAGAGCATGCGCGGGCACTGTTGGCTCGTGCAAAAAGGTCATCTTCGCTAAAGCTGACTTGGCTGGGAGGGTGACCCTCTTTTCTCCATATAAACGCAGTCTATTGGCTATGATAGCTACATGTGCTTCTTATTAATGTACCTTTTACTGCAAGGAGGCGAAAGTGTGACCTCCTTTAAGTAAGTCACATTCTTTCATGCAGACATGAACAGTGCTCTGATTCGATAACGTCACACTAAGGGAGTTAAAACATAAGTTTTCAACTAGGTTTTGCAGACAGGAGCGTTCCCTCAAGCGCCAAACAACAAACTTTTGGTTATTCTTCACGAAATCCGCACGTCAGCGTTCTTGTTGCTTAAGCTCGCCTATTACCTCTGATAAAACCGCTTGCTTAGTTTTGTAACAATTAGTTTTGCAGTTTCAAAATTCGAATTTTAAGTCGAGTAACACATGCCGAGGTGTGGCTGGACTCCATGAGGTACTCCCTTAAATAGGCGAGAAAATATGTACGTCTCTTAATGGTGTGTGCTTTTTGACCTCCTATGACTCTTGAAACTTGATTTAGATTCTTTTTCCATGTAGTAGGGTAAGGTTTTGTGCTTTTTGCAACCAGAGTCTCGATTTGGGTATATCTTTAACCAGTCGACGACTCTTGAGACTGAAACTAGAAAAGAGAAAATTACGTCACATTTTAGTCTAGTGTCAGGAAGTGTGCGACATACCCCTCACTTAATTTCCAGGAGTAACCCATCCCCGCGGTGCTATAGACAAACTATCTTCTATATAAAGCCCCATTTAAAAGAGCTTTTCGAGTTTTCCTGGAAACGTCTTTTTATTTTCTCGAGCAGGTCTTCCTTATCAAGAGTAAAAATAAGCGTTGAAAGGAAATGTGCCTGTGTTCGTGGGACTTACATGTAGCGCGTTCTTCAAGAAAAAAAATCAAGTTTTGAATCTGTTTCCGGTGACTAATTCGCTTTGTGTTACGTTACGCAGTTGATTAAACGATACTGTTCAGAAAGTAAATTAACTTGACTAGTAATGTTTCAGAAGCATGTCATCGACGTGGATGACATATGAGCAGTAAGAAATGAAAGCGCGAAATAGGCCCTTTGCAGTTAGTCAGTCACGTGGCACAAATCCGAGGGAAGCAAGTGATGCACTGCTGGGACAAGAGAAACCAAGCGCTCAAATTATTCAAAATGATAATTCCTTTGCCTGTCTTCCCCCCAGTCTGTCCGTGGCTCTTTCACTTGCTCTCCAGCATGGTGGTTATGTACCACGTGAATGACCAGCAGTAAAGGGCCTATTGTATTTATTTTTTTGCGGTCTTCGATCCGATGATCTTAGATTTCTTATTTATGTGAACCTTTTGTAAACTTATTTTTGGCATTCTTCATCAGGACCAAGTTCCGAGTACAGATGAACAAAGCTGACAACGAAGCAGGATCTCAAGCCATCGACTCACTCATAAACTACGAGACAGTCAAGGTACCCGCAAATATTGGATGATAATCACAACGAGTTGTACTTGCGGTAGCTATTGAATGATAATCCAATAGTTGCAAACATTGGATGATAATTTACAACGAGTTGTCCTTGCGTTAACTGTTGAATGATAATGCAAAAGTTTCAAATATTGGATGATAATCACAAGGGTACCTGCAAATATTGAATGAAAATCACAACGAGTTGTCGTGGCGTCAACTGTTAGATGAGAATCCAAAAAAATAGCTGCAAATCTTGGATGATAATCACAAATATTGGATGATACTTGCAACGAGTAGTTCTTTTAGTCTATTAGGAAACGAGTCCAGGTAAATTGATTTCTAAGTTGACAAGCAATGCTTTTAGTTTGGGTCCGGCGGAAACGTGGCCAGCTACAGCATGTTTTGTTTTTTTGTTGTTGTTGTTGTTGTTGTTGTTGTTGTTTGTTTGTTTTGTTTTTTGTTTTTTGTTTTTTTCACGCGTAGACCGCTTGCCAGACTCACTTTGCTCATATAAGTGGCTAAAACAACCGGAAATGGATTCTATCTAATCTAAACGGGATTGTGGATTCTTAGATTCACAATCTGTTTTGGAAGTTTAGTAAAGGAACTCAAAATCCGTTTATACATTTAAGAACTCGGATTTTACCGTGCTTTTCACAATCACACAATCACGCGAAGCCGCCTTCACAATTACGTTTTCGCTGTCGTCAATCATAATTACGATCACAAGCAATGAACTTTGAAACACAGAAACAAACAAAACGGATCGAAATCTACCAATTAAAGATCACAAACCTTGACCTTTTGAACCCGTTTAAGCAAAGTTCTGTTTTTTAAGAGGTCCGTTAAGATGATTGACGGCAGCGAAAAACGCAAACGTCAGTTGGTTTTTGAACTTCAGAGTTCACGTGTTTATGAAAAGCGCAGTAAACAACCTCCCTTCCCCCAGTCAAGATAATAATTGTTACGCTTCGACCAATCTTCGAATTCAAGTTTAAACGAGTAACTACCATTTATGTGAGAAAATTTTGTCGCTTTGTTTCTGATGAACAAAATACTTGTTCTCTTTTCCTTCTTTTTAGTATTTTAATAATGAAGAATACGAAGCTTCGAGATACGACAAGCTTCTTTCAGATTACGAGAAGGCTTCTCTCAAAACTACTACAAGTTTAGCTCTTCTCAGCTGGGGTCAAAACTTCATCTTTAGTGCTTCATTGAGCGCTATCATGATCCTGGCTGGTAGACAGATACTTCAAGGTATTTAACTTGATTAAATTTAAGGAGTGGTAAATTTCGTCCCGGAATTGCGTTTATCATTTGTACAAATCAGTTCCATTTACCGAAAAACGGCCGCGAAGGCGTGAAACTGGTATCACAGATAACTTTAGAGAAATGAAACACGAATTTCCGTTTGCATATTCTGTCCGTAAAAGTACGACTACCTTTTTAGATGTTCAGTTGCTCCCGTAAGTTTTCCGCTGGAACGACCCAAAAAGTCGTGTTGCATTTACTTTCGATTTTCCAGAAACTTTTTGTAGATGGTACACGATTTCCTCTGCCAAGCTTTGTGATTGGCTGAAACCCTCACTCAACTATACCAACCAGTCAAAATTGAAAACAAAACAAATCATGACTTACTTACACTTTTTTCCCGCGCTCGGTACCGGCTACACGTATTGGCTTTGAAATCTAATTGGTTCATTTGATTTTCTGTCTCAATATGGGCTGCTCTGAGTTTATACTTCAGCAAATGCAAACTGTACTGTAGCAAATTATTGGGGGCACGCGACGACCGTTTTCGGTAAAATATTTTTGAAAAAGGCTACGTTTTCGAGATGACTGTTCCATTCAATCATTCAACCCTTGACAGGTTGTTCTATTAACCGCCTCACGGTACTTTAAACATAAATGTCCACTGCCTAGTTTTGCCTATTATTCGTAAAAAGTAGTCTGCTGCACAGCCGTTTTTAGTGTCGTCACGCAATGTTGTTTCGAAAACTGTGATGGAATAAAGTATCACAGGACATGTTCAACAGATAAGAATTTCACAGTGCCACTTAGAATTCATTTCTAGAGCCTTAAATGAACTCTAGATAGCTTAAAATAATATTTTTTAAACAATTCAGAAAAGCGTTTGTCGATTGCAATGAAGCGAATCACTGAGTATCTTATTTCTTGTGGTTTTCCAGGTACTATGACCGTAGGAGACCTAGTGATGGTAAATGGCCTCCTATTTCAGCTTTCGGTGCCACTAAACTTTCTTGGGTCTGTATACCGTGACATCAGACAGTCGCTCGTGGATATGCAAACACTGTTCGATCTTCATAAGGTTCCTTCTTCCATTAAGGTGAGCCGACCTTTGAAATTGATTAATTAATGAATCTAATTCCTCTTCTTAATTTCAAGTGATTAAAAGTGGTATTCTCCTTTCTAGAGACACTTGCGAACGTCTTCTGTTAATGCGTTGAATAAAATGCAGCGTTTTTACTCACCTGCCCAGCAGCTATGCATGCAAATTTATTAAAACAAAAGAAAGCGTTTACCTGAGAAAATCGTACATGATTGGTTTGGAACACCAACTTGGCCGCCTTCGAAACACAGAAAAAAAATTGTAAATTGTAAATTGTAATTTGTTTACCAACGGAGCTCTTAGAAGTTCTTAGGAACGCGCTGAAACGTGTCCGTACGTTCCAGATCGAATTGGAATTTGGAAGTGTTGGTTTTTAAGGAGAGGGGAAAACCGGGGTACCCGGAGAAAAACCTCTCGGAGCAAAGGAGAGAACCAACAACAAACTCAACCCACGTATGGCGTCGACACCAGGATTCGAACCCAGGCCACATTGGTGGGAGGCGAGTGCTTTCACCAATGTGCCACGCTTGTTCTCCAAGGGAGTTTATAGTTAAGATAACACGACGGCGATGTCGCTTAAAAGTGAGTTCGCGTTCTTTCAATTTCCATCGCGATTATTCCAGCTCGCTTACTTTGTCAAATGCAAACGGAATCTTCTGGAGGTGAATTCTTAAGAGAGAAAGAAAATTTTGTCGTCGCTTGTTCACGTCCTCCATAAAACGTGAAACTAGGCATTTTCACGTCGTAGTCGTGCAGTGGTGGAAAAGAAATTTACAAAAAAGTGTGCTGCCCGTGCAGAGTTGTGGATCTGCTAATTAAGAGCCTGTTTACATGGAGGCGGGGGACCCCAGGTAGGTCAGGTAACCTGCTTAGGTGGGGTAACCCGCCTGTCCATATAATCTCTCATTTCAATTTGATCACGTTTACATGATAGGTGGGGTAACCATATGAGAGATTACATGGACGGGCGGGTTACCCTACCTAAGTGGGTTACCTCACCTACCTGGGGCCCCCCACCTCCATTTAAACAGGCCTTTAAAGTATTGCTTTTTTGACGTTCTCGTTGCCGTCGCCACTTAAAAAGGGACCTTACGACCCGACAACGGCGACGTCCATGAAAACGTCGCTGAAAAGCAGACTAGACTTCGCATCATTTTAAAAGTTTTCACGATTATCCCAATTTGCCCTGTTACTTAAAAGAAGGGGATTTTGGCCGGAGCTGAAGAGAGGGGAACGCGCTCAAGTTCGAATAGAATTTATCGCCTTGCCGTTTCTGTTCCCAAGTAAACTTAAAATTTGGTCATTTCACGTCGTAGTTGTGCAGTGAAGGCAAAGAAATGTACAAAAAAGCGTGATGCACGTGCAGAGTTATTGTTTTGCTCATTAAACGTATTGCTTTATTTCTTGACGTGGCCGTTGCCCTCGTCGTCGTGGTTTCGTAAGGTCCCTAATAATTTAATGCGGCCGCCCTGGTCAACGTCATGCGACAATGCTCTATTGACGCTACCTTGATACATACATGAATGGACTGCAGTATTTTGTTTTTCTTTTCTTTGCAGGTGAAGCCGGGTGCTTTTCCTCTTGTCCTAAAACCTGGTGATGACAGGGCGCATGTTATATTTGATAATGTGGTGTTCAGCTATCTTCCTGGCCAAAACATACTAAATGGACTTACTTTCACTGTTCCTGCGGGAAAGAAGATCGCTATCGTGGGGGGTAGCGGCTCTGGGTAAGTTTTCCCCACGATTTTATGATGGATATAATTTTGAGAATATAGGGAGGAGTCTGGTGCAAGGCCCAGTCAGGTCAGCAGCTGTGTAAATTTCTTGGGAAAAACTAAAGTTTTTTTACCTGAACAAAGATTTCAAACCCACAGAATTTTTTTGGTACACTACCAACATAGCCGCTGTTTCATCGTTTTTTACACCAATAATTTGGCCGTCGAAAAGTCATGTGAAAACGATCCGTAAGACTGTATTTGAATGGTCACACTAACAGCTTAACGTGAAAGTACTACTTGACAGCAAACGTGAACCACAATGGCGACGACAACGAGAAGCCGTTTTCGTTTGAAAACGTTGACTTTTTCTCCGGTTTAACCTACCTTCCACTCGTATCCGTTGAAAACGGTCACCTGAAACGCATGTTTTTCGTGTGGAGGACAAAAGCCGAGGTTTTCGAATACGATGGTGTCACACATCAAAAGCGCATGCCCTGTAAAACATGCAATCGCATTTCCATCGTTTTAGCGTTTTTCGTGTTGACGTCAGTTTTGTTTCAGCCTGGGACCAGGCTCCCCGGTGGGGAAATAGAGAGATTAGAGAGATTAAGAGTCACGTTTACGGCATACGGCAAACGGTAAACGGTAAACGGTAAACGTCAGTTGAGAATTTCTCAGAATAGAAAATAAGCAAATAAAAACAGTCCAGAGCGATTCTTATGGATAAAGCTGGCATAAAACTACTTATTTTTGTGTAGAAGCAATAAACAGTAAACGGAAAATAAGGGGAAAACTTGGTCACGTGGTACAAATTCACGTTTGTCGTTTGGCGTAAACGTGAATCGTAATCTCTCTAATTAAGATTCACGTTTACGCCAAACGGCAAACGTGAATTTGTACCACGTGACCAAGTTTTCCCCTCAATTTTCATTTACTGTTTATTACGTCTACTCAAAAGTAAGTAGTTTCAAGCCAGTTTTATCCATAAGAATTGTTCCTGACACTTTTTTTGAGAAATTCTCAACTTGAATCTGACGTTTGCCGTAAACGTGACTCTTGATCTCCAAAAAGCGACGTGAAATAGCAGAAAAAATTCGGTTAGCGAAGCGAGCTGAGCAGTGGACTGGGCACTCCCCAGACTTCCGCTTTTTTTTCCGCTTTTTTCTCCACTGCGGAGCCTGGTCCCAGGCCAGTTTTGTTTAAGCTATTACAGGTGAACTTTCTGTTCGGTTATAGAAAATCCACCGTTGTCCGGTTGCTGTTCCGATTTTATGATCCCGCCGACGGTCGTATCCTTGTGGCAGGCCATGACATTCAAGATCTCACCATCGAGTCCTTGCGGAAAGCCATTGGCGTTGTACCGCAGGTAAATCCTTGTAGTTTTAGTAGTTTTATTGCTTCAGTTCTGCTCAGCAGATGAGTAAATCGTAAACTGCCGCTTATAAGCTCCCTTACATTATAAGCGCCCCCCCCCCCCCCCCGGAAATAAGCCTCCTCAAAATGTGTTGAAATGAAATCGATTTATTAGAGAACTTTAGATTCTAAGAAGACTACGAGTACGAGTACGAGATTTTCTCAATAGGAAGTAGTGTAAGCGCGTGGGCCAGCGTCATTTTGGCGGCAAAACGTGGTAGCCGTCGACATTCTACTACGAGTTTTCGCGCGAATGTCGTGGTGGCGAAAACAAGATATCAATTAAATCTTAGGAGTTATATCATTTTGCAATCGGGAGAGCGCGTAACCTCCTTTACAAAAGATAACAATGCTAACTTTTCCAGTGAAAAATGGTAAAATGAAGCTTTCCCGTAAGTCTATATTTTGACAATACGCGAAAAAACTTGAAGTCAAATCTCGTACTCGTGGTCGTTGTCGTTCTCGAATCTAAAGGTCTCTATAATGACGTTTTGAAGCTTTAAAAAAACTGATAAATGCAAAACGCATAAATAAGAAGATAATGAAAAATGATATAAAGCAAATTCCAAGACGTAGTCGAACCCACGAGATAACAGGCGCCATACAGCCAATTAGAAACTCTAGTCGATCCACAGTCAGTTTAGATTTAGGGCGATTAATAGTAAGCTACAGCCGCAGGTCTTTGATATTGATTACCTGACTAGAAGATCTCATTTCAGTTTGCTTTTAATGCGCGAGTTGTTCTTTGAAATCAGCAAACATTGTCAGCCGAAAAGCGCTGTGTTGTAATGTAATAATTACTCTCATGAATGACTTTTACTGCACAGGACACAGTGCTTTTTCACAATAATGTCTTCTACAACATCAATTACGGCCGCATTGACGCCACACCCGAACAAGTTTACGAAGCTGCCAAGATGGCGGAGATTCATGAGGCGGTGCTGCGCATGCCCAAAGGATATGAGACTCAGGTTGGAGAGAGAGGACTAAAACTGTCTGGTGGCGAGAAGCAGAGAATAGCCATCGCTAGAGCCATCTTGAAAAACCCACCCATTCTGATGTATGATGAAGCCACTTCGTCACTGGATTCAATAACAGAAATGGTAAGTCTAAATGATCTGGGGGGAAGGAACATCCCAACATGTGAACAGTTGTTCGTATATCCAGGATACAAGGGCGTAGTTACCCAATAACGCGTGTAACTGATAAAATGTCGAAGATAGAACACCAACAAACAAGTAAGAAAAACGTGACAGCGATCTGGGAGAAGGCGAAGGATTAATGTAGAAACCGCGTTTTGTTATCTTCGTTGTAGTCAGTTTATAGTTACAACGAGTTTAGAAGTTATTAGTGTGACAGGTTTGTACTAAAGCCTGATCTTATTACAGCACAGTCAGATTGCGGGAAGCAGTTAGTGAAGACTGTAAAGATCTATAAGCAAATAAACAAGAAATAAGCTCAGGAATCCCAAAACTTTTTTCTACCCTGTTACATTTCAGAACATCTTAAACAGTCTAAAAAGTGTCACTAAAGGCAGAACTTCCATTTTTATTGCTCACCGTTTGTCGACCGTGGTGGACGCCGATGAAATTCTGGTGCTTGAAGAAGGTCGATTGCGGGAACGAGGATCTCATTATTCACTTATCACTGACACAAACAGTTTATACGCTCACTTGTGGCATAAACAACACGAGGCACATAACATGGAGGTACACAGAACTAACATCAGTGGTGGTACTTCCGCGTCAGGCCTATAAATGGAAGTCACGCTAATAAGGAAACGAGGTGTGCTCGGTGTTAGTCCCAGGGATAGCAATGCGCTCGTCAGCCGACAACAACTCCACGTTCGCTGATTTTGATAGATACCTTTTCGGAGTGATTATTAAATTGTGTATCTGTACGTGCTGTGGACACGAACACAACAAATGTCAAGCTTGGGACGGAATATTTGCGTCACTGTCGCTGTCAAAATGTCTCAGGCGTTGCTGTTTTACGAAGTGGAATTTCATTCACAATTAAGTGGAGACGCCGAGAAAGATTAATCAAGTACTTAGTTAATGTACCGTAAATCCTCTATTAAGTCCCCTCTCTTCAATGAGCCCCCCCCCCCCTCTTAGGCGAAGAAAGTTAAGCACCCCCCTCTCTCTTAAGCCCCCCTCTTCTCCCCCCTTATTCTTAAATGATAGGCTGTATTAATAAATCACGATTGTAACTTCAGATGGAATCATCCGGTATAATTTATCCACATGCTGGAAGTTGGGATTTGCTGTTTATCTTCGGCTCCCTGACCTCCAACTTCGTGTGCCTTTTTTCGCTTTGCGTTCTAGTATTTTCGGAGAATTGATACCATCATCTTCGCTAAATATTAAATATGCCCTCCCTTTCTATTAAGTCCTTCCCCCTCCCCCCCCCCTCCCACTTTAAATGTGCTTGAAATAAATAAGCCCAGCGGGGGGGCTAAATAGAGGATTTGCTGTGGTAAGTTCTTTTTTTTTTCCTCAAAGATATAATTTCATTATTTGCTTAGCCCTTGTGGCGACGGCGACGACAAAGAGAACTAGCATCACAAAAGCTCTGGACGTGCGTCTCACGACAAGGCGCGAAGTTTTAGAGAGGACGTATATAAATGCAAAAAGACGTAATTTCCTTTTTCTTTCTGAACTTGGTCGCAGTCCCTCAAAGTTCGCCTCCCGTAAAGACCGCCCTTATTTAACACCTTGAGCAAGTTGGAATGATTACGATACAGTAGAAGCTTAGTTCGCCTGCCGTAAAGATCGCCCTTATTTAACACTTTGAGCGACTTGGAATAATTACGATATAGTAGAAGCTTTCCTAATGGACACTCTTGTGAGTGGACAGCTCTACTTACGGCCACCCTCAAAAAACCCGTTTTTTCCTACTCCCATACAAACTCTGTATGTTTACGGACACCTTTTTCGCGTCCCGAGGATGTCTGCTCACGAGAGCTTTCACTTAAAAATTTTAAAGAACCAGAATTCACACAGACGTTGTTTTAATTTTTCTTTCCGTTCTTTTCGATAATCGGCGTGCGCGCGAGAGCTACCCCCTTGCGCTGGCGGTCAATAAATCCCCCGCGGTTTTCATTATTTTATCACGCGCGCTCGTCGGACTTTAAAGAGAAAATAGAGGGTCTGTGAACAGGCTACTTTACTAGTAACGTTTGCACTCGTTGCTGTCGCCTCATTGGTTACCAGAACTCCCCTGTTTTAATAGACTGCGTGAAAAAGTCTATATGTACCGTTTACAATGACTTCTAACCTTTTAATTCAGTTTCTGAGACTCGCCGGTTTTAGTCACTGTTAGTCACTGTATGTTGGTGAAGTATATACCTTTAAACAGTAATCTGCGTTACAACATTCACTGTTTTGACGTTATGGAAATTTTTCCAAAATTATGCGCACTATACATACCTACATAACTAGTACATTTTAGTTTGAATTTATCGCATCTTTTGAATGTAAAACATTGACAATACTCGCACTGAAATTTACTAGTCATGGATATATGTATTGTCCGCATTAATTTGGAAAAATTAGCATAACGTCAAAACAGTGAATGTTGTATGGCTCTTGGCAAAACTAATTTCCCTTTTTGCTAGAAATAACGGATATGGTAGATTAGCCCTGAACAAATTGATTTCCACACTGATCCGAGGTTTATTAATAATGATTTGTTTGACATTCCTATACATTGTCTTTTCTCACATTTTTTTTAAAGTGCCCATGTTGAAGACATGCATGTTTTAGCCATCCGAAAGTAACAACTCCCCAAAAGTAGCGAGCCTCCGAAAGTAGCGATAGCGGAAGGGTGCTAAATCCAAAAGTAACGAGGGTCGTTACCTTCGGAACTTTACGTAGTAGAATACTTGAAGCGCTATTATGCACTAATTGCATTAGATGGGTTCATACTGCTGGAATTTTCAAGTAATATATCAAACATGAGATGCAGTGTTTCATCACCAGATGAAACACCGAGAAGAGAGTTGAAAATACGACGCGCAGCGGAGTATTTTTGACGAACTTCGAGGTGTTTCATCTGGTGATGAAACACTGTGTCGAATGTTTGATATTTCTTCTCAAACAAAATCATTTTTGAAGGAGAAATTAAGGATGCAAAAATGAGCAGTTTTTCATCTGATATCCAAACACTCATTAAACATTAATTTCCTTTGAATTTTCTTTATGAATTATTAATGAGTTTGAGAAGTGCACTTGAATTACATTTGAAGTGCACTTAAGACTAACTTATGTGTGAACTAAGGGGGACGTAAGGGTTTGCGGTGATACGGTTTTGCTCGAATTTTGGTGCGGTTTTGCAGAAATTTTCATTTTAAGTTGCGGTATTGCGGTTTTACAAAACCAAGCGGTTTACGGTATTGAGAAATGTTCGGGTAATTTCAATGCGGTTTGCTGTTTTCTTGTGTTGTTCTGTGCGGTGTTTATACGTATTTCTGTGCGGCTTTGGGGTATTCGTATCCCCCTTAAACCTCCATCTGAACGGGTCCTTTTTTTTTTTTGAGAAAATCCCGCTGGAATAATGTTTCAGACGGAACCCATCAAGAAACTGAGTAATTTGATTTTTATTGGACAAAAACCTTGTACCCTAGTAATTTAAACAAAATCACATATTTTTTGCATTTTTCAAGAGCTATAGATATAAGTGGTTATCTGTAATAACACCACAGATTATTTCTCATGGGAGCCCGTGAAAATAAATGTCAAATTTTGCAAGAATTATGAAAACACAGGTAAAATTCTGAAAATTTCTTGTGTAAGGATGTCATTTTGTGAAATTTCACATTTATTTTCTCGGGCGCTCATGAGAAATTTTCTTTGGTGTTATTACAGATAACTAATTACATCTATAGCCCGTGAAAAATGTTAAAAAGAATGCAATATTAGGGCCATTTATACGAGGAAAAATAAGACGCGTCTTACATAAGACGCGTCTTAAATAAGACGCAAACTTTCCGTATAAACGGCACATTTCGTCTAAGATAAGACGCGGCGTAGCTAAGACGCGTCTTATTAGATAAGACATGCTCGTATAAATGGTACAGTTCGCGTCTTATTTAAGACGCGTCTTATTTTTCCTCGTATAAATGGCCCTATTGTTTAAATTATTATGGGCAAGGTTTTTGTCTGCTGAAAACTACAATTACTCAATTTCCTGATGGATTCCGTCTTAATACGTTTACTTCACCCTGCTCATATTCTCGCGACGTTTGTCAGATTTTTGCGAGAATAATACCAATAGTTGTTACAAATATACAAATGTCTCAAGTGGTGTTTTTTGAAAAGGGTTGTTTTGTTGATCGTGTGTTCTTTATTTGTACTTACATAACGCACATATGTAGTGGATTGTCAAAAAAGAAGTTATAGGAATCCGCATCGATCGAGCACCAGGCAAACAACGTGAATCGACCACACGGACCAGCCCACTTGGGCAAGGGAGATTTTCCCTTCGAATCGCATAATTTTCCTTCGTTGTTAGCGATTTTAAAACAGCCCCGAAGAAGTACTTTTAGTCTCTAAGTCAGTTGTTACCAGGTTATGTTACTGTACTTTAAAAATCAAATCGCAATATTCAAGGGCCGTTGGTAGGTTACAAAAAATTAATTATGCTTGGTACATGTCCTTTTCTCAGCAAAGAAACCAAATATATATTTATTACAATTTCACAAGTCAGACAAAACGCATCCTCGGAAATCTTTCTTAGGAAAGCGCGCTTTGTTGTTCTTGAAGGTAAGTTTATCTGAAAATTAAGTTAAGTTGGGTTTTGGATAAACACTTTGATTCAAAGGCGTGGAGATAATTACAGACAACTAGCTGCGCAAGCAAGAATGTAACATCGAACCTTTCGTTTGTTTTCACCACAAGAAAAATATGGCACCTTTTCTCTTTCTTTCTTATATATTTAGGTCGAAAAGGTTTGAGGTTACTGTTCGCATCCGCTTTGCTGAAGTCAGAGCTTGTATTTCTTTTTCATACACTCCAAAAGAATTCATTCATTACAAGTTGTAACCATTTCAGTTCAATTTGCCTTACAATGGCAATTTCAGTGTATACAGAAGGTTATCTACAAAGACCACTTTCTCTCTCGAGTTCACAAGTTTAAAAGGTGACAATACTGTTTTTGAAAAGGCGGCAAAGAAACATAGCCATTTGTATGTACATCCAACGGTGCAGAGATCTTTTTTGGCTATTTGCATTTCATCAGTTTTGTTGCTCGATCGATCGATTGTTTCCTTTCGTCTTAGTTTCATTTTTCGCCGTTCATATATGTACCAGACCTGTGAAAGGCATGACTGCCTGTCATAGCCTTCCAGCATTACTGATTTTATGCATTTCGAAAAATCCACGAGAGGGCGTTTAACTTGAAAAAATTTGAGTTGTTCGTTCGATGGGGGAGTGAAGCACCGAAAATTTTGCTTATGTCAACTGAGTTGGCAATTAAAAGTTTCTGAATTTGCTATTAATTAAATTAAAAGCTATGGCAAACTTAACTTGAAATGACTAAGGGAACATTCCGCTACCGTCCATGTTATTGTCTAAAAACGCTTCGCGAATTCACGAATTTGTTAATCAAACAAGAACGTTCTTAGTAGCGTTGAGTCTCGCTTGCTTGGAGATAACTTTTATTGTCTGCTGGCCGCCGCCTCACCGAGAGGACACAGAGGCTTTTTACTGGAAGTACCATCCCACGCAGGGATGTTTTCTCCGCGGGCAGCTAATCCGACTTAATCCCATTTAATATGTCGCTCTCCTCGAAAGTGCGAAAATTTTCTTGTCGTGTATTAGATTTCAGATACATTTTCTTAATCTTCATTTCGCGCCAGAATAAATTAGTTTGCGCGCAAAGCGCTCCTAAAAAAATCACAAGGTTTGTTCCACTTCGAGTCCATCTTCTGGAGATACGCCGGCTTGGTAGCTGGAATACATTGCCGAGGCGAAGATCTGGCATTTTTTCCTCCTCGTCGTATTTTCTTCACGACAAATGTTTATATTTGTTGTGAGAATGCAGCGCATATCGGTGGATTTTACTTCATGCGGCTTGCTACTTCTGAAAGAAGAGTGCCGGATTTCATCGTCTTGTTCATGTTTATTAGTGTTGGCAAATGTAAGGTAAATGAACCGACCACTGTAATGTAAGAATTGAAGTTTTAAATTTGTTACTCGGCGAAAAATCGTGGAATTGGAATTCGTGAAACTCGTGAGTATTACCTCTGTTACCTAATGTCATACGATGACTCCTCGCTTTTTCGATGCGTAACACGGATACAAGCGATAAATTTCTTTCGCAAAGTGAAGTATAATTTACTTAACGAGACCATTTGACGAATATTTCTCGTTATATGCTTTATTCATATTTGCTTGGCTTATTCAGGCTACATGCCAGGAGTTTGATGACAATGTTTGTGTGCTATAATTGTGCTGATAAGTTTTTGCACCTTTAAATTGAAACTCATGTTAGCCAAACGTTTGTTAACTCTAGCAAAACACTCTTCTATTATGGAGGAACTTTCAACGTCTTTCGGGGCGCTAATATGGTGTCGAATTTTTAGGGGAAACAAAGCTTGATTTTTGGCCAAACAGACTATAGCATTTTTGTCTTTAAAGAGGGCGCGAGGCAAACGTCCGTGAGTACAGTGTAAGCCAGTGATTCTTTAGGTAGAGGTAACAAACATAGGCTGCACTTTAGGTGGCACACCCATGGGTGCAGTGTAACCAAGTGATTCTTTAGGTAGAGCCAACAAACATAGGCTGCACTTTAGGTGGCACACCCATGGGTGCAGTGTAACCCAGTGATTCTTTAGGCAGAGCTTACAAACATAGACTATACAACAACAACAACAACATAAGCTTTATTTGCATGACTATAATTATGTAGTTACAGTATTGCAAAAGCTTTAACATAAAAAAAGAACAAACAAACAAACAAATCATAACAATGACAATGCAATGCAATGATTACTATAGTCAATCATGTGTCATCAGCATGATTTGATAACAAATTATTACGTAAATCATTACATAATGAGACAAATTTCAACAAATGTGAATTTACGGAAAAATTCTGTGAATTCATCAATTTAATCATTAATTCTGTGTAAGATAGCTGATTAAAGTCGACAAAATTTTGTTGGATTTGATTGTAGAATTTCTCCCTTGGGATTGAGTATTTTGGACAATGGAAGAGAAAATGAAATTCGTCTTCAATTATACCAGAGTTACAAATAGGGCAGAATCTATCGTTGCGGGAAGTTTGATTATATCTTCCAGTTTCAATCATGAGTTTGTGGTTACTTATACGAATTTTCACTAAATCTTTCCTATTAGCAGAATTTCTAATTAAGTCTAGATAACTTGAAATTTTATAATCATGTTTAAATAAGCTGTAAAATTGTAGTTTCTTAGAATGATGGATTGTATGTTGCCAATATGCAAGGTATTTTTGTTTTATTATATCTATATAGTGTTTGATCTTAGCTTCACTTAAATTATTAGGATCAAAATCAGGGACGTCACTGCTGCGGAGCGACCAAAGGGAGCGAGCAGCAACATAATCAGGATTTAAAGGAAATATATAAGTGGCGACGAATTCTCGAATTCATCACTTTTTACCACAATGCATTGCATTTAACCACACTTTTTACCACAATGCATTGCATTTAACCAGAGTGCATTGCGCCACGAACAACTCAAATAAAAACACGGGGAAGTTCGGTGGGTGAGAGAGTGCATCGTTCGCTGCTCAGACTTAGAGTTTTCTTTGTGACAAATTTTCTACAGCACAGTTAGAGGTCTTACCAAATTTTAAGACGCGCAGGAGTCTTTCAGATGAGTACGATGGTTAACTTGGGGATTGGATTTCAATTCAAGAGCCTTTGACTCGTCCAGGTGTTAAACCTGACGAGAAGATGAGCATTTGCTCTTTGACTCCGCAACACGGGGGATATAAAAATTCCAGCTTGCTAGAAGGTGATGTGAAAGTGAGAAAATGTCATACAATGCTATTCTTAAGAAACTGATGAGCCGAAAATGGATGTGATTTGGACCATTCGCTTCAAAATAACAGCGGAAATCGAGATAACAAAACATATGTTTTGTGTCCTACGTTGCAGACGAGGACGTGTATTGGTGCTTTGAAAAGCATAATTATGTTCTTTCATTCATTCATTGCCTTGGAATATCCGTTTACATTGTTTTTTCACTGTTAATAGCTCGGTTAATGCGGCTGGCGATCATCTTGCCGGCGGAAGTTTCATGGAAAAGGAATAAAATGAAAGACTTTTCCTGAAGACTACGTATTCAGCCTCTGTGGTGTAGTGGTTAGGTGTAGTCGCGTCGAGTCGAAGGTTCGAGTCCTACCCAATTATTTATTCCTACTTTCTTTTTTTTTCCGTTTTTTGTGTTGTTGTTTTCTATAAATATATAGCTAAATAACTGTTACTTCATAAAGTGCAACAAACAACAAGAAAAGTATTGTGCTTCCAGAGAAAATATCGTGCACCGTATATTAAATATAAACAATCTGAATTTCTATTATTTCCTACAATTTACTGTGGGAAAACCAGAGTTGATAACCACTTGATCATTTTCTAAACAACGTTCCCACGAGTTCTTTCTATAGACTGATAGTAATTATTCTAGTACTTCCCAACATGTAAATAGGACATTCAATGACATTTTTGATTCTTTTAAGTCTCACTGCCTAACTAATGCCAGTATCAACAGAATGTGCCGCAGCATTACTATCTTTTAGATACCCTAGTAATATTCAGATATTTTCATAAGATTATGGTAAAAGCTATTTTTACCATTACAGTGAAGTTCTAGCGAAGTACGAAAGGCTTGTTTAACAATAGTATCCTCGTTTTTACGCAGAAGATACAATATGTAATAAAGGATGTTTTTATAAATATTAATAATTAATGGCAACCGTCCTAATTCACTTCTACTTGCAACATTTGAAGCTTTATCGCTTATTTCTAGGTAACGCTTGCAAAATTTCAAGTGTGTTTTTTCAATTGGGGTATTGTCCCAAGCTTTAAAATCATGTTTTACATATACACCCCAAATTTCTCTATTATATGATAATATTGGGGAAATCATCGTTTCAAATATTTTCAAACAAGAGAAGGTTTTAATTTGCTAAAGTTTGTGTGTTTTCTTAAACTAAAAAGAGCATGCAGAGCCTTCTCTTTCAAGTGTTCGAGAGAGATATTAAAATTACCGGTTGAGGAGATACGGGTTCCTAAATATGTATATTCATGGACAATATCAATGGTTTCTTTACCTATATGGAATTCTAGATTGGAGTTTTTCTTCGCTCGTTTTTGAAAGACCATAACTTTGGTCTTTTTGGAATTTATATCTAACATCCAAGAGTTGCAAAAAGAGGATAATGTGTTGAGACAGTTCTGTAATCCTATTTTAGATCGTGATATAATAATTAAATCATCAGCATATAAAAGCGAATTTAATTTGGTACCATTTGGAAGGATGATAGGGTCTGATAAAGTATTTTGAAATGCGGACGGTAAGTCATTAACGTATAAATTGAAAAGTAAGGGGCTTAAAATACAGCCCTGGCGTACGCCTCGTGAATAGCTAAAAGATTTTGTTTGACTCGTACCTATTTTCAATGCACACGAAGAGTTTGAATATAGGTTTGGGATTAACTTATAGAAACATCCCCCCTACACCAATTTGTAATAATTTAAATAAAAGTCCGTCATGCCAGACTGAGTCAAAGGCTTTTCTAAAGTCAACAAAACAAGCGTATACTTTCTCACCGTGACAGTGGACGTACTTGTCTATAAGAGTTCGTAATGTTAGGAGGTGGTCTGATGTTCGATTTTTAGGTAAGAAGCTGATTTGAGACTTGTGGAGTATGTTCAGCGAAGTGACGTGTTCAAGAAGTCTTTGGTTTAAAATTGAAAAGAACAACTTTCCTAGACAACTAGAAACACAAATCCCGCGGTAATTTAATGGGTCATTTCTTACGCCAGATTTAAATATGGGAGTTATAAGACCGTTGCACCAATTTTTAGGCACTGTTCCTAAGTTAAGAACAGTATTAAAAAGTTTATGGTAAACAGATAGCAGTGTTGGTGAGCTAGCTTTAATCATTTCGTTTCTTATTTTGTCGGGGTATGCAGATTTGTTATTCTTTAATTTTCTTGCTGCCTTGCTTATTTCAGCTTCTGTTATGAAGTAGTCTAGAGGTCGTGATTGCATTAAGACGTCTTCTCGTGTTCTTAACTCATTGACAACTTTCTATTGCTCAGAAGTAAGTGGCTTATTAGAATGTAGACACTGGAAATAATTGTATTTTATAGTGTCATCCATTGATTTTAAGCAATTCCAAAATTTTTTAGTATCCAAATTGTGTTATATCCTCTAATTCTGAAAGTTTATTGTTGTAATATTCATTTCTTTTATGTGCGAGTAATTTCTTATACTGCTGCAAAACAATATGATATTTTTCACGCAGAGTGGTATTTAAGGGATCTCTGTGTTTTTCATTTGACAATTTCCTTAATTCGTATCTTTTTAAGCGACATTCCTTATCAAACCATTTTTTATTTGAGCGTGAATAGGTGCGTTTATGTCGTCTCGTCGTTCTTATCTTTAGGCACCGTTTTGCCGTTGTGATAAGAATATTTTCTACCTGTTCCGCGGAAGTGTTAACATTTTTAGCTGAATTGATGTCACTTAAATATTCATGAATTTTCATTTGCAAATTTGGAGATTGAAGAGCTGCTTTGAATTTTGGTGTAGAGTCACTTTCCCACATAAATTGTTTTGGTAATCGTGTTAAAGTATCACTCTCTGGTGAAGGATCTTGATTACGAATATCGGTGTCAGTACATAACCAGGTCACCAGTGGACTATGATCCGATAAATGCGTGGGCTCTTTAGCAATAAAGTTTAGTATGTGTGAAAATAACGTTTGATCACATACATGTATGGCATAATCAACGACACTTATTCCAGCCTTTCCATGAAATGTGGCTCTTCCTAAGGAGTCTCCACTAACTCTACCGTTAAGTATTCTAAGATCTACCCTTCTGCAGATTTCAAGAAGGCGTTTGCCGTGATTGTTAATGTTGTTGTCAAAACTATTTCTATGAGTGCAACCTAAAGAAAGATGGGACTGATCATTGGTAATCATAGTGTTTCCTTCTTGGCTTACACAATCCGAATATTTTCCTGTTCTAGAATTAAAGTCACTCATGAGAAGAATCGATCCTTGAGAGTAAAAAGTTTCAATGTCGTTTTCAAGATCTTCAAACATTTCATGGAGAAAGTATTTTGAGCCGTTAGGCGGAACATAAAGGCACAAACATAAATATCTTTGGAGGTTTTTACGTACTTTTTGCTAATTTTGAACCACAGAAAGTTAGGAGTTATTTTTTCTATTGATACCCAATTACGGAGTTCATTTTTGTAGAGTAAAGCAACTCCTCCTGAGTTGCGACCATTGTTTCCTAATGTTGAGGTACCTGAAACTACCGATCGATATCCTGTTACGTCGATAATCGTCTCCTTCCAGGTCTCACAAAGAATTACGAAATCAAATTGACATATCAAATTCAAACATTCATTTTTTTGCAATTTATCACCAAGGGGTTTAGCAAAGATCCCATTGATGTTCCACGAAAAGAACGACAGACTACCAGTCGGGGAGCGATTCGAGCAATCTGCCAACATTAATGATATCTTATGGCATGTTCTAATCGTATCCTAGTAAATAATTAGGTATTATTTAGAGTAAGGATTTAATGATTCTAAAAAAAGATATAAGTTCCTGAGGGAGTTCAACATGAGAGTCTTTACCATGGTGAGGTTTACTGGTTATCTGCTAGCCTGTAGTGAGGTGAGGAAGTATCTGTTGCGCGGGCGGTTGTTGTTGCCTTTGAAAGTGTACATCAGATGGTAACAAGGTTTCCAGTTAAAACTTTGTCATAAAGTGCTACACCATGGCACTTCGACTATTTCATTATCGCGCTTGTTTTGACGCACAATTGATAGTCAGGAGAAGTCGTATTGTCTAAAACCATAGCAAAAGACAAATTTACACACATCACAGCGTTAAGGTAAGGTAATACACGGTATTTCCTTCAGGTACATTTACATTTTCTGTTAGGTTATAAGCCTAAACATCACACAGATAGTAGACAAGTGATTGGGACCAGGCAGTGTTTATTTACATTCCACAGTGCAATAAACCACTAGACTATTAACAATTCAACGTAAACGATAAGAAAGAGGATACTACAGCCATACATTGAAATCAACCGAAAAATTACAAAATGAAGAAACAAAAACAAAACAACGAACAATCAAACTGCCTTAGGTGTGGGTGGGGGGGGAAGCAAAAATACAAGCTATTAAAAAATGCTATAATTGCTGTTGCTAGTAAAGCGTAGGTTCAAATGAACTCAAATAGCTATACATCTAATACGAAACGTGCTAGGTTGGGCAATCCCCTGAGACTTACTAGCGTGGACTATTTTGATTGGTTCTAATAAAGTCTTGTGATTATACAATGAAAGTTGCTCAATATGAAAATACGGACTATGAACCCTTCCTGCCCCCAACCAGGGCCTCTCTGCTACCGATGTCTAGATTTATATTAATAAGATTAATATTCACGATTAAGTCGCATGCAGCGACGAACAAAACGCGAAGCCGTCAGATATTCTAGAACCGTGTTATTTACAGTGCTGTGCATTACTATTGCTTAACTAACTAGCTACGCGCTGATGGAAATAAGTTTCGGCCGCTTTAAATTTTGAAGCAATTCACTGGTACTGTATAGTGATAATTGGAGCGGAAAGTTAGCACGCGAGTAGGGCGATTCTGCTGTGGTTTCTGTAATGTAGAAGATATTACGGCAATGAGGCTCCCAAGGTCCGTTCTGGAAATCACAACTACATGTAGCATGAAATGTATTCTGCGTGCAGATGTCTCCTTTTCCAGGTTAGGTTAAATAAACTGGTACCAACGGTTTGTTTAACAAAGCTCCCGCGAGACGGTTTCTTGGTGATTTTATTAATTTTTCCGATCCATTTTTTTTTCAACTCTATTGTCGCGGCTTCTGCGATACAAACTAAATTCATTTTTAGTTGTGATAGCATTACACTGCTTAATCAAGAGGGCTTTGGAAGAAACTGACTATATTGCGCTTCGCGATTTCGCAAAATCGCTGCGGGAATTAAAAAATATTTCCTTCCAAAAAAACGTTTTTACGGTTCTTTCTCTAGTCAATTATCTCGTTTGTCTCTTTTTTTAAAGGTCCTTGAGAACAGAATAAGACAAAATTTTATTACCTACAACCTAAAAACCTGATTTTTGGACAGATGGAAACAAAACTGGCCTCTGAAATGGAAGAAGAAAAGCCTTTTATTTTTGCCGGCTTCGGCCTGCCGACGCGATCGTGTCTGTTTTGCTTTCATATCATGACATTTTCCTGACAGAAGGGTGTCGGGAAAAACACCTCACGCAGATCATACGTGACAAAATCCGCCGCGCCTAAGCTAATTAAGAAAAGTCTCCTCGAAAGCTCCATACAATTCCTTATAACAAAATTATAAGGAATTGTATGGAGCTCTCTGGGATACTTACAGTGCAAGCCCCTTGTGTCTTCTCATTGACTGTTAGCTACGTTTTCGTTTGAAATACAAAACGAGTGTTATATGTCATAATGCGAATACTCAAAACTTAAAATTTGCAAGGAGAAACAGGCCGGAAGCCTTAGCTACACACCGGTGTGAAGCCTTTGAAAATCTTTGCATATTGATATTGCTCCAGTGAGGAGAACTCTTTCAGGGATTTACATTCAAAACGGATGTAACCATAATTTTTATCGGTATAAATATATTTAGTAAAATCCAACTAGTGGTCTATTACCAATGCTGCCTTCTGATTGGTTGAGCTGCTACTAGGCTATATGTTATGAGTTTGAGTTTGAGTTTATTATTTCCCATAATATTATACAGTACATACGGTGTGTTACAATGTAATGAATTTGGGAGGAAGACTAAAGAAACCCTTACGGGCTTTTACAAGTAGTCTCCCTGAAGGTAACAAAAGATCTATTGAAATTCATTGAAATGGTATCAGTGAAATAGATTATAATTAACGGACAGAGATACAATAATTAATCTTACACATATATTACAAATACTTCACTCTGTACTGAGTACTTATTTACAGTACTATCACTACATGGGATAGGAGAAAGGGTTGAAAGATCTACTTGAATGACTGAAATCGAGTCGGTGAAATAGGTAATTAATAGAGAGACCAATAATTACAATAATAATATAATACATTTATTAAAAATATTTCACTATGAATATATTTGAGTACTTTTTTACTCTACTATAACCACATGGGATAAGAGAAAAAGTTTTAATTTCCTTTTGAATATTTTTATAGATGCCGAGCATTTTATGTTCAGAGGTATTCTATTCCAGATATCAATTATTTTGTTTTTAGTAGAGTATTTTCCATAATTTGTTCTGCTAAAAATCTTATGTAGATGCCCTTTTGCTCTAGTATTATGGCCATGGACTTGTGCATTTCCTATACAGAAGTCGTTGAAATAAGACGGAAGTACTTTACTATTAAGGCTGAAACTGAAAGAGCCAATTAAAAAATCATTTATTTGATAAATGTTTAGAAGACAACTTAATAAAGAGCGGAAGAGATGGTGCTGTATACGGCGAAAAGGTTATAATTCTCAATACTTTTTTTTGTAGTTTGAACAATGTATCAAGCCTTGTGGGATAGTTATTTGCCCAAACAATATTCCCATAATGGAGATATGGGTAAATTAGGCTATTATACAACATTTTTAGATACGTTTGATTGACGTAAAAACGAATCCTACAAAGCAGACCTGTAATTCTTAAAATCTTTTTAGTTATATAGTCAATATGGTTCTTCCATGTTAAGTGTTGATCAATTACAATTCCTAAAAATTTACTATCTTCTACTCTCTGCAATACAGTCCCATTTAATGTGAGACGCAAATCTCTTCTTAATCGTTTTTTGTTGGATTTGAAAATGATGAAATTTGTTTTTTTTATATTGAGAGTCAGTTGATTAAGTGTTAGCCATTCTTGGACTTGAGCTAATTCCGAATTTACTGTAGTTTCAAGTTCATGCATATCTTTCCCTGAACAGAACATATTTGTGTCATCTGCAAATAAGATAGTAGACAATTTAGTGGTTGAGTTAATAAGGTCATTAATATAAATTAAAAATAGTAAGGGCCCAAGAACAGATCCCTGAGGAACCCCACAAGAAATCAATCTTTCAGATGATCTTATTTGATTATATTTCACTATTTGCTTTCTATTAGAGAGGTAATCTTTTATCCATGCATGGCAACTCCCACGTATACCATAGAAATAAAGTTTACTTAAGAGAATATCATGATTTACGGTGTCAAACGCCTTTGATAAGTCAAGAAATATCCCAACAGTGAATTCATTGTTTTCAATGGCTTTTGTTATTTTATCAACAAGCTCAATTATAGCGTAATTTGTTGAAACGTTACTTCGAAATCCATATTGACAGTCAGTTAATATTCCATTTTTATGTATATAGTCAATGAGTCTTTTATACATAAGCTTTTCAAGTATTTTAGAAAAACACGGAAGGACCGAGATAGGTCTATAGTTAGAATAAATATTTTCTCCAGATGCTTTATAAACAGGTGTTACAAGTGCAACTTTCAAATCATCAGGGATTTTGCCAGTAGTAAATGTTAAGTTAAAAATGTAAGATAATGGAACAGATATATATGGCACCACACGTTTAATAACTTTGCTGCTAATCTCATCAATACCACAACTTGTCTTGGTTGCCATTTTATCTATTACTCTGTGTACCTCATCATAGGATGTATCATACAAAAACATAGATTCATTATAACTTCCCGTTAGAAATTTAAAAAATCCATCACTGTCTCGATTAAATTTTTTTGCGAGGTTTGGTCCAATATTAACAAAATATTCATTGAAATCATTTGCAATTAAGTTTGGGTCACACACTTCTTCATTGTTATTATTTAAAAATGATACCGGTAAACGGGTCTTAGATTTCTCTCTACCAAGTAATTCATTGATTGTATTCCATGTTGATTTTATATCATTACCAGCTTGATCCAATCTTTTGCTATAATAGTTCTTTTTAGCTATTCTTATAAGGTGATTCAGTTTATTTCGGTATATTTTATAATCTCGTTCATTTTTATGACTCGGATTCTTTATAAATTTTCTGTATAGAATTTCTATAGCCCACTAGTAGTGAAAAGCCCCGGCTTTGAAAACCAAAACAATGGCCAACGCCACAATACACCACAATTATATTTTCTCATCCCACTCGGGGCATTTACTTTTTAAAACACGTGCATAATGACACGAAAATCAAGGGCCTCGATTCGGGGAAAATTACATCAGCGAAACGTCTTCAACTTACATGCATCATTTCAGTCATCGCCGAAAACAAACCGCATGCACATCACAAGGCTCATTTGCACACAAAGAAAGTCGTCAAGATTCTTATCCCCAGTTTGCACTGTCTCCGCTAGGAATGCCTGGGAGCATGCCCCCCTTTTCGCGACGGATAGACGAAAAACAAAGGCTTGTATTTCGAACGAACGCGGACATCAATCAACGAGATGCTTGCTCCTATTCTTTGTTTTGAGATTATTTAGATTAGTTACAAAATATTTCATAATCGTTTCAGTGTGATTAGAATATAGAGAGGATATTACACGGTGGCGAGAAGATATGAATTTTATGTTCGAGTGGCAAGAACAATATCTCACGAGTGAGCGAAGCGAACGAGTGAGATATTTTTCTTGCCACGAGAACATAAAATTCATATCTTCGAGCCAACGTGTAATGTTCTTTTTATTATATGGAGAAACCAATTCAACAAAAGCAAAAGACGGGAATCGTGACGTCATTGAACGATACGACACTCACAAGGGTGACATACGGAAAATATGCCACTCGGGTCCCGGATGAAGTGGCGTATGGAATCTACGAGTGGTTTAGTTCCCAGTAAAACACTCTCCTCCATATAATAAAAATATATTCTGTAACGTTCTGTTAGTTTCACAAGAGTATGTATATTACACAGTAATTTTCAAGGAGTTATATTAACTCCTCTAGTGGGGCTAATTTAACTCCTTACAGTGGAGTATTTTTTGTGGAGTTATTTTAACTCCAAAAAGGAGTTTAAAGAACTCTTTCTCAGGAGAAAAAGTGACCCCAGATATTGAGGAGTTAAAATAACCCAAAAAAAGGGGTTATCCTGTACCTAAAATTTTTACTCCACTTTCAGAGTTAAATTAACTTCAAAAAGAGTAAAAACAACCCATGTAAGGAGTAAAAGTAACCCCATTTCGGAGTTATTTAAACTCCAGACTGGGAGTAAAAAGAACTCTTTTTCAGGAGTAAAAATGACCCCAAATTCGGAGTTAAATTAGGAGTTAAAATAACCCCAAAAAAGGGGTTATCCTGTACCTAAAATTTTTACTCCATTTTTGGAGTTATAATAACTCCCTAAAAATTACGGTGTAGTTGGCATAATCCTGCAGAAGTATTTAAGGCGTGCTTGTAAGGTGTCTCAAGGGGCTAGTACACTGTTTAAGCTTTGTCAAGCGAAGCAAGAGCCAATCGAGGCATTTCTATTAACCCCT
Organism: Porites rus; assembly: GCA_964035705.1. Classification (NCBI taxonomy): domain Eukaryota; kingdom Metazoa; phylum Cnidaria; class Anthozoa; order Scleractinia; family Poritidae; genus Porites; species Porites rus. Next base: position 50,471,831 of record OZ037992.1, read on the forward strand.
CAATTTTTTTTATTTTATTTACTGTTGTAATTTTCCCTGAGTTTGTAAAACTGTAGCACTGCTTTTTGTAATGCTGTACGCTCGCTTCGTCAATAAACGAGATGCCCGCTTTTGTTACCCCGTTTTTAATAATTATACTAAAATTGCAGGTTGTTTTTCGGGAGTATTTTTTTGTTTGTTTGTAGTTCGTAAAGTAAGATAAACAGTCTCGCGAAAGGTGAACCGAGGTCTTTTGCCTTGTTCCCCTCGCACCCTTCCTTTAAGCTTTCTCAAGGCTGTACCTATCTACTCTAAGAACCACACAAACGAAAAATAGTCCCCAAGACGAAGAAAAAGAGTTTTAACATTTTTTAAATTTAAACGACCGTTGGAAGATAAGTAGTGACATGGGTTGTTTGAACGCCTTGGTAAATTTCCAAAAATAAAAGCCTTAACAACTAGACTACAAGTAGTCCCCCTTTTTCTCTCCGGGATAGTAGAGCGAGCGAAACGCGAGCGCGCGTGAAAATCACCCCACGCGAGAAGCGGTGACACGCGTCTCGCCTTTCTCGCGTGGGGTGATTTTCACGCGTGCTCGCGTTTCGATCACTCTACTATCCCTGAGGAAAAATGGGGGACCACTCGTAGTCTGCTAAACAACGGGTGCGATTCATTTAAGTGATACGATTTCCCAGACGAGAGAGTCGAGATATACGTACACTGAGCAATGTTTGAGATACCAGTATCTGTTTGAAGAAACAAGTGTTAGAAGGCGCGAGTCACGAATTCAAAATCAAAGGTTTTTGAATTTGAGCTTACTTTTCCACAGCGAAGGCAGGCTCCTGATTAAAAATAAGATTTAATTGATAGACTCAGACTCAACTATTGCAAATAACGTTTCAGCAGAAAAAATGCGTGAGAAACATGATGTGAGAATCAAAATTCCATTTAATTTTTGAGCCAAACCGCAGTAAGCATGATATGTGACACGTCCAATCATAATGATGAACCTGTGACTCATATCTCATTGACATCAATGTTTTAGAATGTCAATCCTGAATAAGGGGCTTTACCATCTTTGAATTTATCCTTCCCTAAGCCTAAATTAGCCAAAATTTCTGCGTGAAATGTCTTTAAGACGACTTTTTAGTGCACTGTAAACCATTCTTCGCTGGAGCACTCTTTTTTTTTGCTATTGTAAATAAACTTAAATACTTTTCAAAGTTTGGGTATAAATAAAAAAAAACACATTAATAGCGTGATTTATTAGCAATTCTTTTTTTGTCATGTTAGTGGAAATTTAAACCGTCCCAACAAGTGCTTATAATCGAGATACTCCTAGCTTACAATGTACATTCAACTCGTAGTGCTTATGATCGAGGCACTCGACCAACAGTGCAGAACTGATATAATCATCAGCGAGGGTTGATGTTTCTGTAACGAAAGTGAGTATGACAAACTCATTCCCAGAGTTCTCTCACAAAGAGGCGTGGGTAAATGCACGCCCAAAGTTGATCAAAGAACACTTCGGCAACAACGAAGATATGTCGTTTTCATATCGGGCGACTTCAGAGCAAGTCGACCCCGGTCTACAACCCTGAGTGAGTGACTCATTTACAAATCTCAAGCCACAGCGAAAACTTGGTGAAATAACCCTTTGGTTTACTAGTCTTTGAGAAATTAAATTCTCAGACTATTATTCCTCCTAGTTTCGGATGGACTAGTTTAATCTGTCTCTTTCATATACAAAAACAACAGCAGCAAACAACAATTTTGTGCCCTAAGAATGATCCAGGAATGATGTTTTCGTAACTTATCTTTGTAATACGCTATTCCTTTTATAATAAGAGTCGTTGATGACGGCTTCCCCGGAGTTGTGAAAAAACGATTTATTGCAACATTTATGATAGATTGAATATCCTAACCAGGGACCGCGGAGCAAGGTGAAAAGTGGGAGGGCTGACAATTGAAAATAATTTTTTTCATATTGAAAATCGAAAAATTTTAACTATGGGCTATTGCATTTAATATCCGCACCCCCCCCCCCCCCCCCCGGTTGAGGAACCATGGAATTCTCCAGGGGTAAGTTATAAAAATTGAGGGTTTCTTTAGGGGTAGATATAGAGTAAACAAATATGGAATTCTCTGGGGGTGAAGCCTTAATTTTCACAAAATTCTTCAGGGGTAAACCCAAATTCTTCAGGGGTATGACCCAATTCTTCAGGGGTAAACCCATATTTTACGGAAGTCTTCAGGGGTGAAAGCAATTTTAGCCAATCTTAAGGAGTAAGATGAAAAGGTAAGTCCTCAACCGGGGGGGTACGGATTTTAAATGCAATAGCCCTATGGCCGTTCACTGTTCAAGTAATGTAATTCTTCTTGCCATCGAATATTTCATTGATTCGAAAGGAGAAAGACAAAACATAAAACTTTTATCAACTCAAAACAACTACTCACCTTCGTTTGGCTTGAAAAAGCTAGTAATAATCTTCATTTCGTCTGATAAAACTGTTAAAAAAAGTCTGCCGGAGCTGGAAGTACAAAACACGCTGCCGAACGAAGCGAAGGGGTGGCCAAGGCAATTGCCAAGGCATGGCGTTTGATCAAGGAGCAAGTCGGCCCCAGGGCACAATTACCGCGAAAAGCACAGGAGCCCCACAAAATGCCTGGTGTTTGAAATTAAAGAAAATACAGAGAATATAGCGGAATATAGACGGAAAAAAACTTGTTTCAAGTCTTTTTTTTAATTTTAATTATTTTTCTTTTTAGCGCAAAAAGTGGGGGCGGGGGCGCAAAAAAGTGGTGGGGCCGCGGCCCTACCAGCCCCTCCCCCTCCGCGGTCCCTGTAACCAGCTTCGTTAAGTCCAGTACCATCAGCTTGTAAATCTATTTTGTATCCCGAAAAAAAATGAATGTAAGTGATCCGAGACCCACGCCCTGTAGAAAACCCCGACGAAGACTTCAGAGACTTAAACGGTCTGAAAAAGATATATTAATAGATAAAACTTGCAATACTTTCTGAAAATATATAGTAACCAAGTTTGGAGTGATTATTCAAACCAAATTAGGCTTTAATGTGCCAGCAACTATCTTTGCAACATTCCTCAATATCTAATTGCTAACATCTCAGCTAGAATGGCCTGGCCTAAATCCCTATCAGTTGGTTAAGGTCAATCTTTAGAAGTTAGATGGCTATCAACTTGCTATAATTGATTGCTGTTTTCTATAACGAACAGTTTGTAAACTAAACTATTACCATTACACAATGTCCTTTAAAATTTCTCGTCTCATTTTGTGTTACCATTGCAGTCAACACAATGAGGCTTGGTCATTATTGGTTTATTGTTTGCCTAATTATCGCCTGGATCGTCTCCGAGGGCAATTCAAAAAAGAGCGAAGAAGACCTCGAACCCACCAAAGAAGCTTGCGAAGAAGGTAGCTTCGTGCTCAACTCGTGTGAAGAGCAATGTGAATGTAAGAACGGGGAACTGGCCACCTGTTATCGTGTGAGAAAGAATTTTACCAAAATGACCATTGAGGACAGAAAACGTTATATCAACACTTATAAGCAGGCATCGGTCGATCCTCTGTTCAAGAAGGATTACGAAAAAATGGTCGCTCTCCACCTTAACGCTCCAAACAAACTTCTCCATCACACCCCTACGATCTTTTTCCCCTGGCATCGGTGGTTTTTGGTTGAGTTTGAAAACCTACTGCGCAAAATCGACTGTCGTGTGACAATACCCTACTGGGACTGGAGTCAAGTGGCTCATCATTGGTGGGAGGAGTCTAGTGACGAAGTCGTTTGGGCCTCCGGAGATCATGGTTTGGGAGGGAATGGCAACGAGGATAATGACTTCTGCGTGGAGACAGGACCTTTCAGAAAGGATCAATGGAGTGTCCTGGACATATCCGGAGGAGGGTGTTTAAAAAGGAACTTCGTGAGACGCAGTTTCACTGGCGATAGTGAACACGTTAAAAAAACTTTATCTCTACCGTTGAAAGATTTTTTCCGATTTGAAAAAATTGTTCGTGACTACTATCACTCTCAACCCCACGACTGGATCGGTGCTACAATGAGAAGCCCGCGCTCAGCTGGAAATTCCCCAGAAATGCCTCTTCACCATTCATTCTTGGACAAACTTTGGTATCAATGGCAGAAGAAAGGAGATGAATACATAAATGTCTACTATCGAAGCGTTCCCTTCAAACTTCCTGGCTCAAAGTATTACGGCTGGGAATGGATGGATTATAGAAACCTCCCTGGCCAGGTGAATGTTATCTACGAAGAATGAGTATAAAAACGTTTGAATAAACAATAAATTATCCCATTATTATAATGTAGGCTAGTCCAAGAGAAAAAGGCCAATTACTTTAAAAGATACTTTTAAATTTGTCAAAATCTCGATGTGCAATGCAAAGCTAGTTTAAAAAATTGACCGATATACAAGAATTTGCGTCACTGTATTTCATCGAATTATTTGCTTAAGGTGGCTCGACTGGATTTTTTTAGGGGGATACCTCCCAAGTTTGAGCCTTAACTACGTCGGCATGAGTAAAGATATGGAAAAAAGGTTACCAAAACTGTATTATATAAAGATGAAAATTTCTTATGATCTGGGTTTTATTGCAATCGGAGTCTCCATGGCAACGTAATGACGCCATTACGTTTTTCATTTATTGTTGTGTTTCTCTGTACCAGGAGTTTTTTGAAGAAATCGCTTGAGGGCGTATGGACCTGCCATAATTGCCTCCATTATGGCAAAGATTGAAGAAATTCTATGAGAGCGTTTTCGAGATATTTTGAAATACAGTTTTAAGAATCATAAAAACAATGAAATAGCATGCTAGCCGCACAATTCGCTAATATTGTAAGAAAATGATAAGCTTTGGGAACGCGGCTTCATCTCATAGTGGATTGATTCCATTGAAAACTGCCTACAAAAAAAGAGGGGAATTGCTCTGGGCGATCGCGAGTAAGAAGGATTTTATTAACTTGCATTCAGCTGCTTTTGATACAGTTTTTGGAGGTAATTTGGTCCATGCCTAAAAATTTCGCATTTTTCCAAAAACCGCTCGATAAATTTTTTTATAAATTCGACAATTCCGAGATCAATCGTCAAGAAATATTCCCTGCAAGTTTTAAGAACATTGAAAACAGGGAAGGCTTTTAAACAGGGCCTTAAATATAGCCAATTTTCCCCCCAGATTTTGTGTTTACAAGCGAGCGTCCTCATTATTCACTGGCATTGTTTTCAAGTTTCATATACACGTGCACATTTAGCAAAAAGACAGAATTTGCATCAAAAAGGACCCTCGGTTAAATCTCCGGGATATGCTAATTACCGGGTAAAGAGCTTAGTGCTACATTATAACATCAGAGCAACTCTTTAGCTCTTGAGTTTCTGTGATGTTATAACCCGAGTAAGATAATAAGTATTGCATCCTACACGATGAGCCGTGACGTTCACCGTTTCGGCTCTCAACTGCTATCTGTGACGACAAGCCAATTTTTAGCATATACCGGATATTTCTTTGGAAAGTAATCGAGAGTTCTTTTTTATGCAAATTTATATCTTTTGCTAGTTGTGCACGTGCATACGAAACTTGAAAACAATGCCAGTGAATAATGAGGACGCTCACTTGTAAACACAAAATCTGGGGGGAAAATTGGTTATGTTTGAGTCCCTATTTAAAAGCCTTCCCTGTTTTCAATGTTCTTGAAACTTGCAGGGAATAGTTCTTGACGATTGATCTCGGAATTGTCGAATTTATAAAAAAATTTATCGAGCCGTTTTTGAAAAAATGCGAAATTTTCAGGCATGGACCAAATTACCTCCAAAAACTGTATCAAAGGCAGCTGAATGCAAGTTAATAAAATCCTTCTTACTCGCGATCGCCCAGAGCAATTCCCCTCTTTTTTTGTATGCAGTTTTCAATGGAATCAAACCACTATGAGATGAAGCCGCGTTCCCAAAGCTTATCATTTTCTTAAAATATTAGCGAATTGAGCGGCTAGCATGCTATTTCACTGCTTTGATGATTCTTAAAACTGCATTTCGAAATATCTCGAAAACGCTCTCATAGAATTTCTTCAAACTTTGCCATAATGGAGGCAATTATGGCAGGTACATACTCCCTTAAGCGATTTCTTCAAAAAACTCCTGGAACAGAGAAACACAACAATAAATGAAAAACGTAATGGCGTCATTACGTTGCCATGGCGACTCCGATTGCAATAAAACCCAGATCATAAGAAATTTTCATCTTTGTATAATACAGTTGTGGTAATCGTTTTTCCATATCTTTACTCATGCCGACGTAGTTAATGCTCAAACTTGGGAGGTATCAACCCCAAAAAATCCAGTCGAGCCACCTTAAGTAATCAGCTGATCATTCTTAAAGGCGTTTTTCAGAAATACCATTTTGCAAAATTTTGCATTGTTTTTAATTTCTCTTGGGACTTACAATCGCCCCAAAAGAAATTGAAAACGGTAATTATGCACAATTTTGGAGGGACAACTAACACTATGGTATTTTTGAAAAACAAAAAGCCTATTTATCCTTGTAGGTCATCATCTCTTCACGTTAAGTCTTCTAAGGAAGTTGTCTTCTACACAGCCATATCTCATGACAGATTTGTAATTGATTATAATCATAGAGCGGTTTTCACTTGACTGTCGAAAGGGATTGGTTTTGGTTTTGGTTTTGGTTTTACTACGCCCTTTGGTTGGCTAGTGTATTTACTTTGGTTTTGGTTTTACGACAGTCAAGTGAAAACCGCTCTAATTACCGAGTGAAGAAACAGTTACTTAATACTGCCATAATAAGTAAACGAGGTTTCAAGATGTTTCAGATCTCAGGATAGAAAATCAAAAACTTGTGTATGCTAATAAGTGTTATCTTTAAATATGTTATAATCGTGCATATCTTATTCGGGACATTTTTTCTTATCCGCATTGTTTTTCGTTTGGATTAGTTTGCCATCTACATTATATACAGTTAAACCTCCCTAAAACGGCCACCTTGGGGACAGAAGAAAGTGGCCGTTGTAAAGAGGTGGCCATTGTAGAGAGGTGTTAAACGAGAGTCAATATATGGATTTTTTGTCCCCCGGGAAGAAAAAAAAGTGGCCTTTGTAGAGAGGTAGGCGTCAGCGGAGGTTCGACTATACTGTTCGTGTCCTTTTTTCTTTTTCTTTCTTTTTTTATTTCTCACGGTGTTTTTTGCTTTTTTGTTTGTTTCTGACTAGAGGAGAGCATTATCGTGTTTATTCATTATTAGCGGATCATTTTTTATTCAACAAAGCGAACCGCTGTAGGCAGCCTGTAGGTATGATTCACGAGGTTTTTGGAATAACTCATGATTGGCTGAAAAGTGGTGCCAGCAGATTTTTCATCCAATCACTATGCGTAACAGTACACAAAGCAAAAGCACAACAAAGGCAACAAAGTAAACACTGCTTATTTTTAATTTGATAAATCATTATCTAAAAAGCATTCAGATAAAAGAAAATGAAAGTTTAAACTGAAATTTTGTGGCAACATTGGCTTATAAGCTTTGCTTTGAGCCAGTTGTCACAACAAAACGTCTTTCGAATCTCTCTTCTTGCTTAATCCGCAAATGCACAAACTGCGATTTAAACTTGCATGAGAGTTATTTATAGAAAGCTAAGTCTCATATAACATTTAATTAACAAATGGTTTAATTGCCTAAAATCGCCTAGCCTAAGAAAGAACGGACGCGCGAGGGAGACACGCTAGGGGAGAGGGACGCTTGCCCGTTTTTACTCGCTTTCTGAGAGTACAGAAAATTCCTTTTGGTTGAAAGGCTCCCGAGGGGATAAAAGTTCGAGTAAGACGAGAAAACTGTCAATCAAAGAAACACAGGAAACATGTAGTACATGTAGTGCATGGACATTAAGGCAGTAAAGGTCGAATTTCAGATCTTGGGGGTCACGTCAGTGGGACTATGTGGCTGCGATCTAAAAGAAAATTAGGAGTGTTCAACCGTATTCACAAAGGAACGATTTGACATCAAATACGCATTAGCAGAAGCCGCGGCAGACAAAGATTTGTCGAATCGTTGAAATGAAGATCAGAGGAAATATTATTTGTTCAAAAAGAACTTCGCGGCTTGGATTGTCGATGGAACGTATACCATCAAAACCTGGACCGGATTGATGAAATGAAGCACTTACCAGGGGCATGAATTTGAAAAACCTTTCGCTATTGTTATTATTTGCTCGAATAATCATTTTCTGTCAAAATTTTTGACAGATCACGCAGCGGCTGCCAGGTAAATGGATAGGGGTCGGGAAACGATTTTCATGGTTCTCTCCTGCAGGCGCTCCCTCTCCCCTCGCGTGTCTCCCTCGCGCGTGCCGTTCTTTCTTTCGCCCATCACTTCCAAGCGCTTGCTGCGCAGGCTAAAGATGGCTGTGAATGGTAGTACAAATACCACTTGCCAGTTTAAAAATCGGACGTAAATGATTAACTATGGAAAGAATTTCTTTCATTTCTGATTTCACTGACCCAAATTAGCTAAAAAGTCACATAAAGCAAAATATCGTAGAATATTTAATTATTTTCTTACTCTTTTATTAGCTTCACTAACAATGATAACGAAAGGAAACAACTAGTAAAAGGAAAAATTTAAAAACTAAGACTATGTCTTTCACACTATATCGACACGAAAAGCCATCTGTTAAAGTATGAACAGCAAACTTGCCGAGAACTGGAACAAGTCGTTAACAAACATCGAACACCCTGCCTGAACGGTTGGCCGAGAGAGCTTGGTGAACTAGATGCCAGTCCTCGCTCCTAAATGTTTACTTCCGTTTCAGCGGATTCCAGTTCGAGCTCCTATTCCTTCACTTCCGTCACGGTCCGTTACGGTGAATATCTGTTCATACTACACCAAAGTGTAGCAACAGAAGCTATCCGCAATGTAACGCTCCACTTTCCAGATCGGCCTGACGCAACTTCGCTCACCATTCTTATTTGTGAACTGAAGCCATATCCGGTATGGTTTTCATGCCGGTGTAGTGTGAACAGTGCTTAAGACATGTGACACTGACGTAACTTAGGATAAAGAAAAAATTGGGTGATAAGGAAACCGCAATATATAGCGGTGACCAATTACAGCGGGATCAATCAAATATAACTATAAAAAGAGTAAAAAATGCTATGAATGTTCAGGGGAAAAAGGACAAAATACTACAATATAATATTAGATAGGGAAGCGGCCCGGTTAATAATTAATAATTCTAAAAATACCGATTTAAATGAACCTAAAGTCAAAAAGCTAAAAACAAGTCCATCTGTGTCAACTCCAAATTCTGTAGATCATTACTAACGGGAAATGATCTTTGCATTTCAGGGAAATTTATTTAGAATGTTAAATAAACAGTAGTTGATTTAGCTAGTGAATGTACGTAACAATTAGGACATAGTGGTGTTTGTTGACAAAACCATGTGTTTATTGGCAAAGTCAATAAGAACTAATTAATTCATGATTAATGGTTTATGCCAATACTGTCAGATGGTTTAATAACGGTGAATAAACCATAGTGACAAGTCTTTGAGTGCGTCCGTCGTTATCCCCTACGCCTTACAATATGTTTCGTCAAAGACGAAATCAGACGTTCCCGACCAATATTCAACCTTTTCTACGTCTTTCTGGAGAACAGATTGACCTCCCCTTTTTTGTTAGAGGTATTTTTGTGTCATCGGACAATATCATCAATCGAAAAATGATCATTAACTCACAGTGTCTACCGAGTAAGAGAGGGCCAACATGTAATGGGAGATCCTTCCAGTGTTAATAGATCTGATGTCAAATCAACACACTCTTAGCCAAAGGAAACAAAGAAAGTAGTACCCTGAGTTACGAAATGCTGCGATACTAAATCTGCATTTGCTAAACCACAGTTAAAAGGTGGAAAATGTTGGACTATGCCATTACTTTTCTCCACGATAACATGATAGTCCAGTTTCGAGTCCACTACGGACTGCTGAATTAAAGAATTGAGGACACATTTTTTTCAAGCTTAGCCTCCATCTCTGAATATGTTCAGAAATTCCAACGAGAAGGAAATCTGTCCATTATACTACATGCAAACGGACGCAACATTGTTGGATGTTACATGTTGCGTCCGTTTGTACACCCTGTTGCATGATGTTGCACGTTGTTCCGTTTTGATGAGAGTTGTTGCGCAAAGTTTGAACCCGTTCAAACCGTTTAGCCACGTGTAAACAGACGCAGCAACTCGGCCCATCAATGTTTGGAGTTGCTGGCCAACAATGTTGCGTCCGTTTGCAAGGGACTTTACTCTGTCTATTGTGTTCAAATTAAAGACACTTACTTGCCGCAGAATTTGTGAATACTTTACTTTATGTCTAGGCTAATTACCCTGTATGAATGTGTCGTTAAATAAATGCTTGTATTTAGCGCTAATTTTAATTCGAGACTGGACTAACTTTTGATCGGCTCAAAGAATTCAGCCAGCCAGCCTTCCTTCTTTCAGACTGGAAATCTAACTCTTGCAATCTAAACAAAGGAAAACGAAGAAAGGCTTAAACGTTCCCAATTAATAATAATAATTTATTATTTTATTAGGAGGCTAAATTCAATGACTAAGTGGCTTACAGAGGGATCCTCTTATAACACTAAATTATGGACCTAAAAGATAATAAGTTATTAATACAAAAATTATAACCTAAAAATATATCATATTACAATATAAAATGCGCTAATACAGGATGAAAGCATGAGTACAAAATAAAATGCTCCATAATACAGGATAGAAGTACGAATTAAATTTAGCGTTAGAAAAGCCGCGTTCAAAAGCTGCCATGGAGGGCATTTGCTTCAAAGAAAGATCCAAAGTGTTCCAAATATCTGCAGCAAAGTTAGTCTGATGTCCCCACCTTCAAGACGCGGAAGATACAGATTATTGCTTGGATCTAGTATTACAGTTATGAAAACTACTATTAATTAAACATTGATCCGAATGTATAAAAAGGTTATTAATATAACTGGAAGTAAAAATAACGCAGTTAGTGGCTTGAAAAGGCACGCGAAGAAAGATCTAAAATACGTCGCGCAAACTTCTGAAACTTATTGTAGAGCCCCTTGTAATTCAGCCATGAGAGTAGTGTTATCCCTGTCTCCCCAAATTACATCAGTGTAGTCGAAAAGGGGTAAAAAAAAAAAAGAGTTGAAGAACATAATGCTAACTTAATGCGCCTCAAAATACAAGTAGTACAGCTTCTTGTTTATATTACGGCGCACGTATTCAACGTGGTCATCCCACGTAAGGTTCGTCAAGATGTTTATTATCTGCGGAAATGGTATGGACAGTGGAGTCGACTGTTCTAAGCCTTGCGTGCCCGCCTACAAAAATAAAATGTGGGATGGCTTCTTTGGGTCAAGAGTAAGCTTATTAGGTTTCGTCCAGTCGCCACGTATCTGAGGTTCGACTTCAAACTTTGATTCAAATTCTGAAATACTTATAAGTTTCGAGGAGAAATATAAAACAGTGTCATCAGCATACAAGTAATGTTACAGAAGTCCAGGACATTGGGTATATCATTCATATATATTAAAAACATAAGCGGCTCAGGATAGAGCCCTGTCCTGCAAGTTCATACCTCTGTTCTCACGCCAAAGTAAAATTGCTTCGTTAATCATGCCCGATACATGAACTTTTATGAGCTTTTGTCCGACTTCTCCTTAAATTAATTTAAGCGGCGATTTTAGCCGCAATTTTGTGGCATTTGCCAGTTATGCAGTGCTTCTATAGCGTGCAAGTATTAAAACTCGCTACAGCCGTATGGTTTTGGTAACTCCCCGGGGGATACTTGGGTTAATTTTTGCTGCCCAATTATAGTCTATTCTAAGGCCTCCATCTTAGTCACTTTTGGGCAAACATGTAATTTTCGCGATCCCAACTTAGTTGGGTGGTAACTTACTCTCATTCATTAATTTTATGATTAATAAATAATCATTAATCATAACTCTGACGCTATTATTGTGGACGAGAGTGAAAACTAGATCCTCCTTTAAGAAATTGTTAAGCCTGGTTTCAATATGATCGTCCGGATCGCTCCGATCGTTATAAAAAATTTCGAGACGATTCGGACGCCGTCAAAACCTGTCGGGGGACCAAGGCCCCCCCTGTCCCCTCCCCTTCCTCGGGTCCTGCCTAGACTTACCCCCGATCTGATTTAATTCGAACAAAATAATATAATTCCAACCCTTGATCTGTTTATTTCAAAATTCAGGAACCAGGACAGATCAAAATACGTTTTGCCCGTTCTAACTTTTAATTAAGCTTTAAAACGTCACAATAAATCGAATTTCATTTTAGGGAGGTTTATGAAAGACCTATTTAGCTGGTATGTTTTGTCTCCCCAATACAGGTAATGTGATAATTGACAGCTTCACACCAGAAGCGAAGTTAGTTTCAAGTAAGCACTTGTTTCAAGTGCGCTTGGAAAACATGTAGAGAAAACATGGCTTCACACCTGTTGACAAAGTATAATCCTTGAAGTAAAAGCTGTCAATCTCTCCGTTCATTACAATCTTGGAACCGCTGCACTTGCCCATCGTGCACATGCCTTCCATTTCTTAATGGTCAATGTGGTGTAGAGTATACTTGGCAGCGAACTTCGGCTTCTTTGAACCACGAACGTTTCCACGGTCACCAAGTAAAGTTGAAGTGGGAACATTTTACCCGTTCACTGTCAAAGTAGGATCTAAGTACACTTACATTATACTTGAAGGTTTGGTGTGAAGCCAACAAATGCTCTAACCGAGAACTGTTTCTTTCAAATTTCGTCTTATTCAAAAGGGTCAAGTTCCCCTGGGACCTCTATTGCGAAAACAAAACATACCAGCTAAAGAGGTTTAATAGTAATAAAGACTTTATTAATGTGTAAAATGCCTAGCTTACACAAGTGTAAACTTATTACGGACACCAATTATTTTATTCGCTGGTAGATGGGCCTATAACTGAGCGGGTCTTTGAACGCCAGTGTACGGTATATCACACTTTTTCCAAGATGAAGCTTAAAGTAAAACCTTTCAATCCATTTATCACGTTTTGTAGTTACCTTGTTTGGCAACAGTTGTTCGAACGTTGAATAGCACTATCCACCGGAATGGTCGGATAAACCACTAACCAGCGGATAAGTATTTGGGAAACTAATAATGCTCTTTCCAGTGGATAGGGATTTATTCGCCAGGCCCCAGTTGTTGGAAAGGTGAATAGCGCTATCTTGCATTCTCATTTTATCTATCAATAGCGACGCAACTAGCCTGTTCACAGATCCGCTATTTTCTCTTAAACGATCGTCGAGCGTGCGTATGAAAATAAAAACGGGAGATTTATTGACCACGAGCCCAAGGGGGTGGGAGAAGGGAAAAGAGAACATGGACCTATGGCGTTCTCTTCGCTCGCACGCTGTCAAATTGTCGAATTGTCAAAAAAGAAGAACAAGAACAAAGAAGAAAGAAAAAAGAACGATGTCTGTGGACTGGCTAAAAGCCCAACAGATCACCAATACTCGTCATCCGATTCATCATATTCACTGCTTTCATCCAGCGTAAACTCTTCCAGGTCCCACAAGTCCCAGTCTGTTTCTGCCAAAGCGTTTAAGATCTTATGCCGTAACAAGACAATTTGAAAGTCGGTGACAATTTCAATGGGAAGACCTTGACTTTTCACCAAGCACATCACCTCGCTTGAAGACAACTGGCCATAGGCGCTGCCTGTAAACCTACAATCTATGAATCTTCTTGATGCCAGCTGCACCAATTTGCACATACTTTGTCCAAAGAGCATTGGAATTAAGCTGATTCCAAAGTGTTTGAGGTTTGCCAAGGACTCATCGCTTGGATTTCCCCAGGACACATACTCAAGAAGCTCCAGCAAAATTTCTTCTGTGGAGAAATAGCTGCTATCTACCAAAGGAGCAAGTTCATGGCAAGTAAGCAGCATGTCCTTTCGACCAATGGAAGACCATGGAATAATAGCAGCTAGTAATGGTGATACGTATCTGAAAAAAATTGATAATGGTAATAGGACTGAGTGGAGTCCAGTTCAGTCTGTAATCATACAAGTGATCAACAAAATCGGACGACCATGTAGTGGAAGTCCGCTTTGTTAATCAAGAGTATCATAGCAGACCAAATTGGACAACACAAAGTCCTGTTACTGTCTAACGTTACAAATTAGTCCATTTTGGAAAATCCCCAGTTTGCATTGGTAGGGTAAGTGGTTCTGTGATTGGTGGATTTAGCTGAGTGTACTTAATATGATTGGCTGATGTAAATGTCCGATAACAGGTATCTGATAAGATTACAGCCAACTGTCCGATTACAACCCTACACAATGATTAGTGAAAAGTGAAGCACTTAATGCACCAATCAACTTTGAGGAAATTGTAATGGTTATGATTAAATGCAAAGAAGATGAACAGTAAAAACTGACAATTTTGTCCAGTTTACTTTAAATATAGAAATAAGAGGTGAACAACTAAATGGGAAATGTAGTAGACATCCATTAAATAATGACTCCTTTGTTTGAGCTACTGTTGTAGGCTTCAAGAAAAGACTGCATACTACTCAACAATTTTGGTGGGCGAATTAATCAATGCCAATCTGACAATTTTCCCTGGCTCGGAGAACAAAAAGTCAAAATTTAAGAAAAAAATTTTCTAATAGCATAATATGTTACTTAACTTATGATGAGAAATCTGTATTCAGCAGAAACTGTATTCAATGATGTTGCATAAATTGTGGAGGGTATGTCAATTTCCACCCCTACCCTCATAAGTGTTTTATATTAATTTTACCAAATTGCACATAAAATCAACAGCCAAGTGTAGTAGTAATGATACAGAGAATTCATGTGGATTTATATTTATTTTAATTAGCAACTATTAAATTTGATGAAAATCAATTTTTGTTCATTCTAATTAAACATGGCAAAATCGATAAATAATCAGGGCCGGGTTGTTCAAAGCTGCATTATGATAACCCAGGGTTAGTGCAGATTTTGAATTCAGATATGCAAGCTTAAAAAGGAAATTCAGTTCAATTCTTTTTGTCTTCAATTTGGTGATTGGATGCTCTAAAATGAATTGAGAAAATTATCCGAGAAAATGCTTTTGAACAAAACAAAAAGAAACTTGGATTAAAGTTTAACCCCTGGTTAGCCCTAATTGGCCTTCGAACAACTGGGTCCAGAATCTAAAGAACAAAAGCACTCATAAGAAGGCTTAAACTAAATGGTCATATTCCTCTGGATTTTGTCCAGAGACTTAAAAGCTAGAACAACACAAATGGTTGTCAAGGGGTGGTCTGAATTTATAGCAACAAGTGACTTTGACTGATAAACCCCTAGATTCCCTACTCAATTAGCCCTGTATCTACTTGTGAATTATAGGGAGAATTGCACTAGATCAAAAGTCACTTGGTGCCTTTCTCTACACACCCTTTCAAATTGACTTGAGCAGTGAAAAAATTCATCACACCTTCCATCTGGTCCCAATCCTCGCAAGCTGGGGTCTGCTCCATGATCAAGAAGAATCTTTGCAACTTTGAAGTTGCCTGACTGCATGGCATAGAACAGAACTGTCCTGCTGTGAATCCCACAGTGGTTGATCTTGAACAAAACAAAACCAAAAGTAACATTATCGTGAAATAAAAGATCAACAAACTAATATGCAAAGAAAATATGTATTGGAAGGGATGCTTATTCGAGGTGCACACATTGATCGACTAAACACAGTATTATATACTAGCACATTGCAGACCTATATGTATATCGGTATTGTGAAAGTGCAGAAAGCATGTGCTTGCCAGCTTGATGAAATAATTATAACTAGTTCAGATGTATCTGCCTGCATTGGCTTTGTCTAGTATACAATTAACAATAATACAGGCAGAATTTTTTTTTTCTTTTGTTATTCACTATGTTAGTTTTGCTTTGTCGGGCATTGTTGTAAAAAAAATCAAAAAAAAATTCTCAGGCTTGAAGAAGCTCGATGTCCAATCATTCTAACTGAATTATGGACACTATAGCAGGAATAAATGAAGAAAATTTGAAGAAATAGGTTTAATCAATATTTTGTAACATCATTTTATCGCAGTTTAAGATATCAACTTTTATTCTGGGTTCATTTGCCTGTTCAAAGAACACCACCTGTTACTAAAACTGAAAAAAAGCCAGATATACAATTATCAATAATAACAATAATATACTATTTTATTGTTATTACATCTGTAAAAGCCAGGCAAGTAATTCTGAAAATTCAGCTGAACTAGCTCTGGTATAGGCTAAGGGTTCTAGGGTCCCAGCGGCACATTCCCACCCAAAAATTCCTAAAGTACCCCCCCCCCCCCCCCTGGAGGCTGCAATACTTGTCTACAAATTAACATTTGAATATGATTTTTCTCTCTGACTTGTAATGAAAGAAAAGAACTTCAGCACTAGAACAAACTGTGACATGCTGATGCTTAAAGAAGAGTAAACTCAGTGTGCTTGTTCAAACAAAAAAATAAATTACCAACATACCTTTACACTTTCAAATGACAGCAAAAAACGCACAACTTCACTGACATCACTGTCAAGACAAGGACCTTGCTCAATGCCATCTCGCCACGGCAATGGACAACACAGTGACATTAGAGGTGTATTTCCGAGACAGTCAGTTGCCAAAAGATCAGCTCCATTATCACACAAAGCTTGTGCCATACGCAAGTCCTGTGATCTTAACAGTGTTGAATGCAGAGGTGTCTTCATTTCTGCATCTCGAACATTTACATCTGCGCCATGACCGAGTAACAACCAGACTGCATTTATTAGTTCTTCAACTAGGTCTGCCTTGATCTTAATATCTTTTCCATTTAGTGACAATACTTGATGACAGGAGAGAGCTTCTCCTGTGGCAATGTTATCCTTGCTGGTTACCAAATTGTAGAAGTTGACCAAACACTGCAGAGGTGACCTTCCTGGTCCAACATACTCAGCACCACTAGTCTGCAGAGGTAAAATGGATATATAGTAGACGTAAGCCAGGCAGTTTTCATCATTCAGGGCCTGAGTAATTAAAAAACATTTAAACACAATGTATTGGTTCAGTTACTCTACTAGAGCATACAACCATAATTGTAGTATTTACCTCTGGTATTCTCAGATTAGGATCTGCCCCTAAAAATACCACAAAAAATAATGAAACATTGTCAAGACTTCAAAAAAACACAATACAAATTAAATTAGATCATACATCCATCAGAAGTGAAAGCATTTCCTGCAATATATTTTACCTCTTTCTATTAACCGCCGTGCAATCTTTAAATGAACTGGAATGACCTTGCCATCAACTGCAGAATTCTCGCCAGAAAGAACTATGTAAAGTGGGATCCTCTGGTAAAATCCCTCATCCAAGCACATTCCGTATCGACTGTTAATAAACTCCAATGCTTCATCAAAACGTCTTGTCTCTAAAGCGCGAGTTAAGGGGGTTTCATTGATTCCAAACACAACGTTGAAAGACACTGGAGGAGCTGCCGCCATGATTTTTGTTTTGACCTATCATAATTACCCATAATGCATTGCTAAATTATTTTGCCGCTGCTCGAAGTACGAAATTTACTATTTCCATGGCAAACGGATCGTTAAGGGAAAAGTTTAGCTTTCACTGCTTTGTGAAATACTTTCTTTTTGCTACTAATGCCATTTTATGGGTAAGTATCACCAACGTTCTTGCATAGTGAACAGAGGGTGTATTGCACACTGTCGGTGTACATGTACTGTTCCTCTCGCGAGAGACCTCTGCCGCTAACAGGTAACCTCGATCTTTGAGCTACATGTCCGTTCTGTTTCCTTTTCGGCACAACGTAAACTACTAACATGCCAGTAATAATGTGCTGTAAACCCCAGTCGTTGTTTTGTACTTTCGCCCGATGCTTTCGCGTTTCTTTCGCGCCTGCCTCGCTTGGCAAGCTCTCCCTCCAACACCCCCTGCCCCTACCCCTCGGGAGAGCTTGTATGTAGGTTAGTATGACATTAGCAATGCGGCTAGATGATCAGTCTGGTTATAAAGAATTCCTCAAGATCACAATATTTCACACTTAAGCTTTCATGTGATATTAAAAGATTTCATCTAAACAATACATAAGCAAGTTGCAGGTGAGGCAGCGTGGCTGAATGGTTTGTGCGACGGACTTACAATCAGGCAGTCCCTGGTTCAAGTAATGCTCTTTGGCCACTTGCTGGATTTGCTCTCGGTTGTCCCAATTCAGATCCTCAGCCAAGCCTGTAACTTGCCGGCTGGTTGCCTCCTTTTTATACTGTTATGTTACATTTGAATTATTTGTTTCTACTTACTTAACTTGAGTTGAGTACCTTTATACTAGCTGCATAGGTTAAGTGCACTTTCCACTATGAACATACCTTACCCTTTGATGTTAAGCAAGTGTAAAAGCTGTGCGCAAAGTTATTCTGCCCATCTGAGCCTGCTCTTTGCTTTTTTTTTATTTCTGGAGCCGAGAAAGGCTTTGTCTGCATCAGTCAAGTACATCTCTGCTTTGTCAGAGATCATTGCAAATTCTGGGGATGGGGGTGTAAGGATCAAAACTGTCTCTAACAAACTGTTGTACAGTCTTAGATTGTTTTATTTCTTCCACTGACCCTTCTCTTTCCTTCCTCAGTACACCTGCTACTAATATCTAAATTATAGATTAAATGAGGATCATTTGCATCATGCATTCTGAACATAATCTTCTTCTCTTTTAACATCCAGGTTCTTTGCTTAACTACATAAAAAAATATTTTAAAATACAACATAATAATTATGTATAAGTTAGACTGACCAAGATGCAGATTGTCTGGTCTATATTGTACGTATCAGATCTGAAATATTTTGTTGAATAAGTACCCGCTTAAGTATATGGGCGTTTATTACGCTTTCCTAATTAAAGATTGGTCCAGTTGTTTCTGGGAAGTTTCAGTATTTACAAAGGATGTGGGCAATATAGGACAAAAGTTAAAAGAAGAGATGCACGTAACACACACAAAGGAACTCTTCAAGTGCCCACATATGGTACAATACTTTATTTAACAAGGTATTTACACTTATCTTAATCACCTAGTTTACAGCCATAAAGGTATATTCTAAAAATTAAAAACTAAAAATGTATCATAATTATTCATGATACATGTATGAAAACTGTAAAAGCTAAGAACTAAGAATTGATAAAAACAATAAAAGCAACAAGCAGCAGCTACCATGAATTTCGATATTATAATCTTAAGCAATCAAACTTTCTTCTTCACTTCATTAGTACCTGCTTTAATTCTAATATCATTTGGTGGCTTTTTCCTTTTCCTAGTGGCAAAATATTTCCATGGTTTGAGACCATACATGTATTTTAGTCATGTTAACTTTAGGCAATGAAAGTATATAAACCTGTTGAAGATTACACTTGGATAAGTGTAAGGTGATATGATCTCTTTATTGTGGGTGGAGCTTTGTCTGATATACTATTGTTTGTTGTCATTTGCATGCCTTGGATTATTCAAGTTTCCATAGATGGGAGTCTTTCTTTCCAAGAAATCTTGATAAGATGCACTTTTACCCTTGAAGATACATGTACTACCTCAAAGCCTTTTCGTTGACTTTCTCAATTTCCTGTTAAAGAAAACATGGATATAGAAATAACTGAAAGTGACTTTAACGGAAAAGAGACGTTCTTTGATATTGAAAAAATGAGAAGGGGCTAGGTTTATTCAATGGGGTGCTTAGACATGTATTTGATAAAATGGCCAAGTGGGGGTGCTTTTTTCCAGGAAATATGGTATTGTAGGGAAATTCTCAAGTGAAGTGTGAAATTGTATAAGGATTGCAGCAAGCATACCACACCACCTCCGTCCAATTTTTCTGGATTATAACCCCCCCCCCCCTCCCCCAAGGCTTTAATATGCTCAATCAAAAGTCATGCTGTTATCTGTCAATAATCCCTAATTTGGCTGTACACACTTTATGTATTATGTCAGATCATCAGTATAATTTTTATTGGAGTGGGATCATGGGCTCATGACGAGAAGAAAAAATACAGTGACCTGGACAGCCTGGCATTTGATCCCTCGGTTTTGATTATTATCGTGGGCTGCTTGATGTTTGTAATCACATTCTGCGGATGTATTGGAGCTCTGAGGGAAAACAAACTCTTACTACGAATTGTAAGTTACCGGTAAATTATGTAACTATTCTGCTTTTAAGATCCCCATGAAAATTCAAGGGTTGTCACTAAGATTTCAAGTTGCCAAAGTTAATGCAACAAGTAGGCAGGGAATCAATTCAAACAGCTAGGGGTTTCTAACAGTTTTTCAAGCTTCATATTCATTGTTTGTAACATTTGATATAATACTGGGGAGACATATTTGTTTGACACAAAGCTGTAATTTTGTTATTCGCAAGGAATGTCTCAAGTTCATGATGAGGACTCGTAATTGGCATTATAAACAAAATAAAGTAGGCAGCTGTGACAGAGCTCCTTTAATATCACGATTATTTTAAATTTTGTAGTTTATGGGATCACTGACCATTATCTTCATCTTGGAACTGGTCACTGGATTTGTTGCATTCTTTTTTGTCGACAAGGTAAAAGGAATTAAATTGTTCATACTCACCTTTCAATTTTCCAATGAAAGCTTTCAGTTTTGCTTGCGAGTGTTTGTTTGCGGTTGTTTAGACTGTCTTTAATAGTAGACTATAGGCTGTCTTTAATAGTAAACTATAGGCTCAAATAGTAAACAGCATCTGATCTTTCACTATGTCACTGAATTTAACAGAAAGGTCATTGAAGAAAAGGAAATGACTTTTTCCCCTGCACTGGTACCATACAAGATTTGAAGGAAACTATGCAAATTAGAGAAAGAAAAAAAATAAAAAGATGAATGTAAATTTTTTAGAAATCAAAACTGACTATGTATTAACTGTCCAACCACCCGCAGCCTCTCTGTTTCTAATAATAAGTCCATCGAGGTAAATATAGGTAAGAGACATCTTGTGAGAGGCAGCAGTGGAAGGCAACATGGCAGAGTGGTCAGCGCATCAGACTAGCAGTCAGACTATCCCAGGTTAGAGTCCCGCTCTGGCCACTTGCTGGATTTGTTCTCTGTCGTCCCAAGTTCAAATCTTCAGCCACACTTGTAAATAGCCAACTGGCTGCCTCCCGCCAGTTGGGTTTTTTAATCCTGTTATGTTTTATTTGCATTATCTGTTTCAGAATTATTTGAATGGAGTGGCTGTAAACTAGCTGGATAAGCTAAGTGAACTTGCCACTATAAACAAACCTTTGAATTAAAAAGACATAAATGGTCATTTGCATAAAAAATAGAGGATGCAAGTTCTTGTTCTTCAGACTGCTACTCTCACTTTTCAAATCTTGCCTCTTGCGGTGCATGAGTACTGCTGGACCTCTTTGACTTTGTCTACTCACAAAGTTTTTTGAAAACAAAAGATTCTCAAGAACAATAGTGTACATAATTTTATTTGAGGGTTGTTTCCTGAGAACTCAGTTAATGGTTTTATAGTTTTCAACGGTTGCATAATTGAACCTTAAATTTATCTGCAAAAAAGTTGAGAATGTTTTGTACATAGAAAACGTTGTGATTGGACAATTCTCTAGCAAGTGTCCCAGTTTGAGTGTCTGCAATGTACTAAAAGTAAAAACAGGATAGAAATAATTGCTTGCATTATAGAGGTTTCTGTACAATAGTATAAAGTTTTATTGCTTGGTTGGCATTTTTGAGACTGTATAAAGAATCATCCATACAATTTTGGAGAGATGTCTGTATTTTATCTTGTTTGATCATCTTCTTCCACATTCATTATAATAAAGCCAGAGCAAACTAAGCTCTTTATTCGAGGCCATATCTGGCCCCATGTACAAGGCAATCCAAATTCCAAAATCTGGGAAATTTTTGCTCGTGGAATTCAGAAACCTGGGCTTTGGAATCTGGATTTCAGCCTTAGGAATCTAAAACCCCGCTAACGTTTGGAATTCAGAATCCAAGTTCCTGCTGACTAGGAATATGGAATCTACAGCGTAGATAAATGCAGAATATCAAGACTGCCAGGGATTGCCTTACCTGTTGACCCCAGGGGGTGGACTGTGCATATGACCGGGGTGGGGATGCTCGTCGTCTTGCTTAGGGGTGTAAATTTTGGATTTTGGTCTCACGTAGGGTGTTCTGGGCAAAATGCCATCATATTTAGCTGTGAAGGTCTTGTTTAGGGTTGCATGCGAAAAGATATAAAAATATACATATTGTCTGTGTTTGAACATGGTCTCTTTTAGGGGTCAAAAAAAGCTTTGGCCACGCCCAGATCGGTCTCCTTTAGGGGTTTAATTCAAAATTTCTGACGAGCATCCCCACCCCTTCATATGCGGAGTTCCCCCCCCCCCACCCCCGGGTGTCTGACATGGGGCAACATATCCCTTATAACAAATCCCTGAAAATTGTTTTAAAAAAAATCACGGGTGTACTTAGCGACTGTTTTCTGTAAAATGTCTGTTCGAAGCAAATATTGCGTAGAATTTTTATTACTTGAAGACGGCCAAAAATTTATAGATGACCGTTCCTTTCATGTACAATTTTCGAAGCTTACCTCATAATTTCCCTATGATTTTCTTAAGTTTAATTTCCCACATGTCACTTCCGAGGTTAGGCTATTTTTCGTAGAAAAAAGGAAACCGAAAATTTTCGGATTTAAGAATGTAATGCATGGAGAGACGAATCTAAAGAATTCTTTCTTTCGAAAATACATGAAATCGCACCTAAAATTTTCAGGAAAATAAAACCGTGAAGACCCTTGTAATTTTGAAAAGACTTAAGTTCCCCTAGGATGACCGAACAGATACAAATTTTATAGCACCGCTTAGAATGTATTTCTAGAGATCTATAAGTACACTGAATGGCCTTAAGAGTGATTTCAATGTATTTAGGAGGAAAACGTCGTTGGGTGCCCCTGAAATCAGTAAAAATACTCAAGTCTATATATTATCCCTGCAGACCCGCAGTAAAGTGAAAAAAGCAACATACAAGGTGATCAAACGGTACAGAGATGACCCAGATCTTCAAAACGCAATAGATGGAATACAGAAAGGATTAAAATGCTGTGGAGGATACTCTTACCATGACTGGGAACATAATGAGCACTTCAACTGTTCAGTCAAAACAGTACAGGCATGTGGTGTACCCTTCTCATGTTGTCGCGAGGTAAGCATATCTGCGCTTTTGAGCCAGATCGCCGTATGAGCAGTAACGTGGCAGTAAAACCCGCGACTTAAGAGCCTGTTAGGCTAAAATTTGCACTTAAGCCCCCTCTATTTAAGAACCTGTTTAGCCTAGAATTTGAAACAGGTTGTTATTTTTCAAAATCTATGAAAACTTTCTGTGCACTTGGCCAAATAACGTAAGTCAACATTTAGAATCCTCTTTGGATACATACAATTGCTTTTGCTACTACTGACCAAATCATTTTCATTTCTAGGAAGTGCTTTACCTAGCATAGTTTCCTTTGCAGCCCCGCGGGCGGGGGTCACGCAGGAAGCTTGCGTGACTCCGGCACGAGCGGCTACGAAGGAGACTATACCTGGCAAGGCACAGTGAAGATAAATCCAGAAGTCTTTCAATGCCTCGCATGGAATTGTGGAAGAGGAGCGTCAGACTGGGTCGGTGTTGTGTCGAATTGCACTATGGGACTGTTTTGGGAACACTGTCCATTGGCTGTTGCCAGGTTACACAGGAAATTGGGTTAAAACATTCCCAGAGTTCCCCTAAAAACGCCTACGTGGGAGCGAGGCTAGCTATTGTAATGTGGTGTGGCTATTGTTCAGTGTCTTTTCAATCTGTTTTTCAAGACTCTTTGATAATTCATAAAGAAAAAACAAAAGAAATTAGTGTTTAATGAGTGTCTTTATATCTGATAAAGGTGCGGCTTAACTTTCCGTCCAATTTTTTAGACCAAGATAACCTCAAATCTAAATATTTGTGCAAGAATGAGGTGATCTATATCAGAGATTTTGAAGCCGTTCAAAAAACTCGCAGTCGTGTATTATCAGGTGTAAAAACTCTCGGCGTCGTCTTGAGTTTTACGTCATTTGGTGTTTGCACGTATCCGTAACACCGAAAAAACTAACAAAAATTGCCTATTACAGGGTACCGAGAAGAGTTACTCGCTGCTTAATTTTTGTTAACACTGATATTCTTTGTCGTACAGGATCATATAAATACACAGTGTGGATTTTCTGTACGACGAGAGAAACTCGTAAGTACCTTTTATTAATTAGTACGCGCCGCAAACAAATTTTACTATAGCAAAAGGAAAAAGAACGATGTGTATTACTAACTTAATATCATGCGCGTGCTTTGCTTGTTTAGTCGAGGTGTTACAGATCTATTCTGTACTGTAAAGGATTACATTTTTGTGGCGTTGTATTCCTTAGACCTGTCAGTAACTGCGGCCACATTGCCCGTGACCCCTCCTAAAATGTTGTGCAATTGGCCAATCGAGGGAATTCCACTCATTTTAGGTATCCTACTGATAAACTGCTACTTCAAGGATATTTGCTGGATCGACCGGCCATACTTGTAGTCTGTCCCCTTCGAATTATGGTGTCGCCTGTATAAAGTAGAACTTATATTCTAACTGCTTTATCGTAGTTGCCAGATTCTGCTGACAGCTTCCCCTCTTCCATTGTATGTTAACTCGTCTTAAACAATGATTTTATTACAAATAGGTATGGGGAGTCCTGGAACTCATTTTGTGATAAATCATGAGTCCCAGTTCAAAAAAAAGTGAGTCCGAAATTGAAAATGCTTTAGGGGGCGCGCCTTTATGTAACCAGACAGTTAATCTGAAAACAGACTCCAAAACTCTGTATTACAGTTTACCTGAAAATTTAAATATAGTCCTTCTATTTTAAAGCACAACAAAGGCTAAAAGAAATATGCATCGTTAAACAACAGCTATAATAACTGCCACAGAAATTACGCGAACGGACCGTATATTTCTTCAAACACGCATGTTCAGATCGATCGATTTTTGCGTCCTACGGGACGCATGCCATGAATTATTTTCGCCTTTGGGGATTTGCTTTGCGTCAGGGACGCAGGACTCAGAAGTAACAAAATCACTGCTAAAAATATCGGAAATTTTAAAAAAAACCATCTAGCAGGGAATCTGATAGGGGATCGCAAATTACTGAAATTTTAGAAAACAGGATTCGAAGCCTCTCATAAGCCAGTGTTCATTCAAAAGTGGCATGTGTGCAAAGTGTCCTGTGCGCATCTCTTAGTTGGTATCTACAATATTTTAATCCCTTAGGAAACAGAAGCTTCCTCGTTGATTTACACCCAAGGATGTATAGACAGCCTGACAAACTGGATTAACGACAATCTTCACGTCGTTGGAGGTCTGGCATTTGGTTTTGCAGTTATGCAGGTCAGTGTGTATTTCAGATTAAAGGGGCTCTGCCCCGGCTTTTTTTTTTAGTTTATTTTGTGTAAAATGGCAATTACGCGTCCTTGTTCTCTATGGAAATTAAGATTTTACTTTTGAATGACAAAATCACAGCTTCGTGTCAAACAAATACACCTCCAAACATTTTTTTCAAACGTTAAAAACAACAAATGAACCCTGAAAAACTGTCAGGCTAACAACTGTTTTCAAAAAGCATGATTGCAATCTTTTCAATTTCTTTCAATCACGTTTGTTCATCCATTCCTCTTTTTGTATTTGCTGTGTTATCTATATATGTAAATTCTTTCCTTAATTTCTTCGGTTTCACTCAATTTGATGACAGTTCCTACCGTCTGAATTTTGGTGAATTTTGTGACACAGCTCCTTAAAACATTCATCAGTAATTGCACTGTGGGTCGGCTACTCCGTTAGCAAAGTCCTCTTTAAGATTGCCCATAAGGTATCCAGATCGTTGGTGGGTATCAGATCGTTTCGCCCGAAGTAGTTTTGCCCGAACGTAAGTCGGTTCGCCTGATGTTAAGTTGTCGCTCTTTAAGCCTGAAAAAAGGGATAAGCGTGAAAAAACAGTAACTGCACATGTGGGTCAAAAACTTTTCCAGCGAAAACGTGAACAAAAACACAAATTACACATCAAAA
The DNA here is from genome assembly GCA_964035705.1 of Porites rus. Classification (NCBI taxonomy): domain Eukaryota; kingdom Metazoa; phylum Cnidaria; class Anthozoa; order Scleractinia; family Poritidae; genus Porites; species Porites rus. The sequence goes on from OZ037992.1 coordinate 50,498,011, forward strand.
ATCTAATTGTTGTGATTGCTGTACAGTCTGTTGTCCCGAATATGATTATCGAGATCGCTAAAATTATTCAGATCGCTCGACCTTTAATTTTTTAGGATCGCAGCAACAGAGATCAATAGAATCCAAGCTTAACTAAAAATATCTCTGATATTAAAGGCGTGTTGAAGAGTGTTGTTTGTCATCGGGCGAATGGACTTACGTCCGGGCGAAACGCGACCACACTTAGTGGGACCCTCAGTGATGTTGTGATGCTTTTTTTAGGGGAAGCGGAGACTGTTAGGTGCTCAGTCTTCTTGAAGGCTAAACGTTGTACAATGAATCATGATTTCCTGACCATAATAATAGAAGTAATTAGATACTGCTATGAAACCCTTTGAAACCTTTCTTTTCTGGTTTTCCTCATCTAGCTACTCGGTATACTTGGCGCTTATAACATGATCCGAGACATCGACCTGATATTGAAGTCAGCGGACAGCGAGACAGGAATAAACTATATGCTATGAAACAACCACTGGTCATAAGGCAGAAAATGGTAGAACTAATGTTATTAGTAAAGTCTTGATAAAAAGCTAGCTACAGTTCAAACTGTAGACTTTATCCTTTGACTACGTTGCTCAAGTTTCTTGCCGAAGAAATGTAAGAGGTCGACGTGATTGCAAGGCTATCGTAACTGTCTCCATCGTAATTTGCTAGATATTGAACTTGTCAGCGTATAGTGAAAGTGAATTCGACTGCTTGAAAAAAACAAAAACGGAAATTCTTCTGAGTCTAGTTTAGAAGAGACAATGTGTAGCTTCTGGAAGGCTAAACATTGTCGTGACACGTGACTAGACTCTCAATGGCTCCTCAACAGATACCTCTTGGGCTACGCTCACACGACGGCAACGAACGAATTTTCGACCGGTTGAAAATTTAGTTGTTCCGTTTAGACGGAACTATCTTAACCGTATAAAAATTTAGCCTTAAAATATTTGAAAGCCAAAATCGAGTTCATTTTCTTAGCTGGTACGGTGGAAAATTTGACCTGCGCGGTGTAAGCACTATAACCATGTACATTTTTTGGCGGCGAAGGTGTGGTTTCATGGATGCGTGGTAACTCCGCTGAAAGACGCCATTTTGGATTTGCTGAAGTAGCGCTCTTCGCATAAGTAGATGGTAAAAGCTCTGACAAAAATTGATATTCAACCTGGTTCGTCAATACCGTGTGAACCGTGAGTGAAAGGTTCCGTGTGAACGAAGAGTCGGGTTAAATTTCGTCCGGTGGCGTGTGAACGTAGCTTTGGTCGCTTGTCTTCGGTGGTGGTGGTAGGGGGAAAAACGATGGCCTTGTTTCTCTGCTCATCGTTCAATGCTCACTCACTTAGTTTTCGTTAGTTTTCATTGGCGTACTAATTTTTGCTTTGATCACTCTACCGCTTGTAATAAACTATGCGCTGTGAGGTTGAGCAAAAAGCTTCAGAGATCAAAGTCTTGGTGAGATCAGTGCGTACTAGTCATGCGTGCAATTTTCAGGTTACGCAGAAATGAAAAACAGCCAGGCCTACAACTAGTCGCAAAACTGGCTACGCCCCGGTTTTTTGTTTGTTTGTTTGTTTGTTTGTTTTGTTTTGCTTTGTTTATTTTTTTTTATTACATAGTGAAGATTCTTCCAAGGAGAGGGTTACAAGCACTTTCCTCCTATCGTTTTTGCCGTCAGGCCAGTTGTTGTCTAGAAATGGATATTTAACGATGTATTATATGTGAATATTTAAAAACTTTGTACAGCCATTTTGTAAAATAAAGATCACTCAAAGCTGGTGCTTACATGGCAGG
>OZ037992.1:50504822-50822322 GCA_964035705.1 Porites rus
AGCCTAACAGTTACTGAGGGAGTAAAAACGACTCGAATTAATCGTCTGAAATTCAGGCCAGTTCTTAAAAACCAGGTTTTTACTTGCGGATTTATACTGTACTCTATGTGTAAAAGATTCAGTTGTAAGCAATCCTCGAAGCTAAGTTTCCTTCGTAACGTCCCCAGCTAACGGCGAGGAGCGAGGAGACACGACGGTATCGCAGGCTAAGCCAGTGGTCGCACGGAAGTCTTTCACTTCACGTAACCTTCGTAGCAGGTGCTTAGAAGTTATGATTGCAAGAGAAAACAGGGCACGTGACGAAGACACTCGCGTCCTCCTCGTACGCTTCGTTCTTTCTTGCACCCATATTTCTTCCAAACGCCTGTTACGTAGGATACACCTCACAAAGTGTACATTTGTTTCGAATCGCACTAGCCGCAACTAGTAAATTTCTGTTAAAAATTCAATGACATAAAATCATTTCTTCTATAGGAAACAAACTTATAGCTAATTTAGTACGAAAGAATGCTAATAGCACCTTTTCTATTTATCATTTAGTACACGTTTCTAAAATTTTATTTTGTTAAAGACGGAATCTGAGAACGACACATCCTGCCGTCTAATTTATTTATCTTCCTTTCGCGTTGTTTAACCATTTATTTTACTCTAAAATAGTCCAAGTTTCAATTCAATTAGTGACGGTGAGGACCGTAACAGTTTTGATATCCTGTAGTTGCCGAAGCAGCGTAATACAGGCTCGTAAAGCGATTCCAGGCACCAGGAACTTGGCAAGTTCCTTCAGTCTTTCGTCTCTTGAGAACCGCTGTTCAGGTCTGAATTTGAAGAGAAAATCTCAAGTTATTTTCTGAAATAGGGTAAGGGTTTTCAGGAAGCAACTACCTAACACCCGAATGCTTCGACTCGTCGGTCAATTCATTCGTAAAATTAAACTGTAGGGGATACTTAAAATGAACATTAAAAGAAAAACAAATGAAAGCAATTTGTTTTGAGGTGTTAAGCTTGGAGCCACGGCCAATTACCGTTAAAAACTGTGGATATATTTATTTATTTGGTTATTTGGTTAGATGGTTAATTAGATAGTTACTTTGATAGTTGCTTAGTTCAGTAAATATTTATTCTTATTTTTATTTAGTATTAGCCTGTAGATAAAAACGGACGAACTGTGTGTCCGACAATTCAAACGAGCATGATTCTTATTTATCCTGTGCAACGTGTTTTTTATCCATCTTCTGGGGATTGAACTGTTATTGTTTTTATTTCAGTCGTTTGCTTTTTGCACAGTGAAAAATTGCTTTCTCTTTAATTCAACAATTAGAATCAAGAAATCTAAGAGACAAAGGCTGAAACCCAGATTTTTCCTTTTGCACACCTTGACACGTGATCATATTTCTGACTAAGCTTTAATGTGGTTCTCACCATTGATTGGCTCAAAATTCAATGTCACGTCATCGCCAATCAGCATGAATGGCGCCCAGTACTGCACCGCATTGAACTCTTCAGACTCTCGCATCAATTTCATGGCCTGATGAAGCGACTTACTTGCACTTTTCCCTTCTACCAAATGTTCGTAAAAGTGTTTCATAAACTCCAGAGTGGCTTCGTCGCTCAGCGCCCACAGTGACGCGATAACAGAACGTGCCCCGGCTCCTAAAAAGGCACGTGCAATTCCAACCACGCCTTCGGCTTTGATCTCTCCGCGTCCACTGTAACAGCAGCTTAAAACAACAAGCCTGGCTCGCAATTGTACACCCAAAACATCTGCCTTTGTCAAAAGGAAGTCTTCCTCTTTCGGTCTTTCCTCATCAGCAACGTTAGGAGACAAAATAATTTCTCCGGTTTCTCGACAACCATGAGCTGCAAGGTGCACCAAAGAAACTGAATTAAGCCTGCTCAAAACTTGGTCTTTTGTAGCGTTTTTCCCAATGAGGGGCTCGGTATTAAGAATCTGTCCAATCATTTTTGCTTCTTTCTCAGCACCCGGGAGCTGCGGGAACGCTTTGTTGTCTTTGATGCGTACAGTTTCCACCCACGGATTACCAACAAGCAGTGCACCAGAAGTACTATGGTGACTTTCTTCACAAACTGTCAGCAGCAGCAAGCTTGTTAATGATGGAGCCAATCGAATTCTCAGCGTTTCAGACAAATATCTGGATTGTTGGTCCATGAGGGCAGCATAAGGAATCAAGAATGATGCACGATCAGGGATAATAATGAGTTCATCACCGTTTATCAAATCTGAAAATGGAGCGATAACCAGGTCATACAATGTTTTCAAAGTAGCACTCTCGTCGTCTTGCTGTGATATCAAGGGCTTGCACCTCACACCAGTCCTTACACCAATATTTTCGTATGTTTGGTAAATCAATGATGTCAGGTTACCATTTATTTTTTTTCGCATCATCTGACACTGCTGTCCATTTAGAATTAACCAGAAACTCAGTGATGTTTTAAAGTCTTCATGTTTTTCTTCTTCTGCTAGAAAAAGAATAGATGGCCAGCTAAGGCTTGAATTGGACATTATCAGTTCCCTGTCCTGTTCTGACGACGACCAAATTGATGTACTGACGTCATATCGCGATTTCATGAGATCCATGAGAGCTTGTGCTCGTCCTGCCTCAGCTGTAGAGAGCGCCTCAAGGCTCTTGCCTTGTCGTAACTGTAGACGCGTTAAATGAGTATAAGTACTATCATGTTTATCCCGAAAGTTGATTTTCCACCCGTCTTTCCCTTGAAGAAGGATCCTAGTTTCCTCTAACAGTCTTACTGAAGATCTGCAAGACTCCTCGGCTTCAAGAAAGTCCTCAAGATCACAAAAACAACAAGCGAGGTTGTGACAGCTAAGTGCTTCGGAATAGTTGTCTCCAGTATCCTTTGCAATAGTTAGACTCAGCTTAAAAAACTTGATTGCTTTCCTGACATCACCGAGAGACTTACAGGCACCGCCAAGATTGTTATATACAGTTTCTTCCAAACTTTTATTTCCAGTCTTCGTTGCGATGGTTAGGCTCAGCTGAAAAAACTCGATTGCCTTACTGAAATCACCGAGAGAGTAATAGGTACCGCCAACGTTGTTATATACAGTTCCTTCAGAATTTTTCTTTCCAGTCTTTGTTGCGATATTTAGGCTCAGTTGATAAAACTCGATTGCTTTCCTGAAATCACCGAGAGAGTTATAGGCAAGGCCAAAGTTGTTATATACAACTCCCTCAGAATCTTTGTCTTCAATCTCTGTTGCGATAGTTAGGCTCAGCTGATAAAACTCGATTGCTTTCCTGACATCATCGAGAGAGTGATAGGCACGGCCAAGGTTGTTATATACAGTTCCTTCACAATGTTTGTTTCCAGTCTCTGTTGCGATAGTTAGGCTCAGCTGACAAAATTCGATTGCCTTCCTGGACTCACCGAGAGACATATAGGCACCGCCAATGTTGTCATATACAGTTCCTTCCAAACGTTTGTTTTCAGTCTCCGTTGCGATAGTTAGGCTCAGCTGCCAAAACTCGATTGCTTTCCTGGACTCACCGAGAGAGTCATAGGCAGAGCCAAAGTTGTTATATACAGCTCCCTCAATATCTTTGTCTCGAGTCTCTGTTGCGATAGTTAGGCTCAGCTGATAAAACTCGATTGCCTTTCTGACCTCACCGAGAAACTGATAGGCACCGCCAAGGTTGTTATATACAGTTCCTTCACAATGTTTGTTTCCAGTCTTTGTTGCGATAGTTAGGCTCAGCTGTTGAAACTCGATTGCTTTCCTGACCTCACCGAGAGACTCATAGGCACCGCCAAGGTTGTTATATACAGTTCCTTCAGAATCTTTGTCTCCAGTCTCTGTTGCGATAGTTAGGCTCAGCTGATAAAACTCGATTGCCTTCCTGACCTCACCGAGAGACTCATAGGCAAGGCCAAGCCAGTTATATACACTTCCTTCAAAGGCTCTGTTTCCGCTCTCTTTTGCTTCCTTCAATGTAAATTCGAAGTAATTTTGCGCTGTTTTAAAATTACCATGTTTGAAAGCTCTTTTTCCCATGGCAAAGTGATGACTGCCCCAGCAATCCTTTACGCAAGTTACATTGTCGGGCTGTCCACGGTTTTCTTTACCTCTTCGGTATGGCTAGAAAAGCAAGCAACCTTTCTGTTAAACAGCTATCGGAGTTGGTATCTGGTATAAAATTATACCCCTGTCTTTCAGAAATCTTTAAAAGTGCAAATGCCATTTTTTAAAGAACTCTTCCTCGTATCTTTCTATAGATCGTTTTTACATGACGTCACGGCGGCCATATTTGTGTACAAAACAATGAATCGGCGGCCATGTTTGTGTACAAAAGAAAATCCTGTTGAAACTTTCTTTTATTCCAAGCAATTTGCAAAGCTGTTGATCACGTGACTGAAAACGATCTATTGCTTTAGTTATTTGATAGTCTCGATGAAGGGACGTAGCAGCTTTTAAGCCATTTTAGCCCTGGCTTAAGAAAACAAAAAACGAAATGGAGTTATAATGAGCCATGTAATCGCATGTTAACAGGGCGTCAGTGAAACTGCACCTGATATATACAGGCACTAAGTGTCTGACGCGGTGATGGGTATACAATTGATACATAAATGACATGGAAAATATGTCGCTGAATGCCATTTTGGTTTTTCAACTGTTAAATTGGTTATAAAGAATTTAAAAATGTTTATCATGGTCAGATATCCATTTCAGATGCTTGCTATGACAGTGTACCCTTTATTTGTTATTTATTTACCAGTGCAGCAAACCCTCGTATTGAGGATTATCAGGCGGTGTGGTCAGAAAAAAAAAAAACAAACAATCAGACGAACAAAAGGTCAGGTCAGTAAAGAGAGAGTGAAGACAGCCGGAGGCAGGGAGTTCCAATGATCTATAGTTCAAGGATATGATATGTAGAGGTGGAAATCTGGATGGAGTGACCATGGAAATATGCTTCGGTGTGGTGAACGCAAATTGTCGCCTGGGTTCACTGTAACTAGAGGTAAATGATCCCATACAACATGGTAAGGCGCGCGTCGACTGATCTTCTCTGCTCTAAGGTTCTCCAGTTGAGCTCTCTATCTTTCTCCTCCGCGGAGGCCTCTTTGTCCACCGCGCGCTTTCTATTTTTCGATTATTGCTATTTTTAATGGGATACCCAGCGAAAGGCTTTGCGGAAGAGAGAGGCTCTTAAGCATCTCTGTCACGCTTATTGATTACTGGTGTCTCCCCCGTACCCATTTGTTGGCTCGTGGCTACGTCATATTTATTTTTCACACTTTTACGAGGGTCCCAAACAGTACTACAGTATTCCGGGGGGGAGCGTAGTACTACTGCGTACGCCTCAGGAGGCAAGTTATCTCTCAGGTTTCCTTTATGAAATCTTAGTGTTGAAATCTTGCCAGTATGGGTGTTCCATTTCAGGTCGTGATATACAAAAGCACTAAGATTGTTATAAATTATGTAATCAAAGAATTGAATAGAAAAGAATAATAGAATACTTCACTAGCAGTATCAACTGAATTGCTAGAGTTTACAATATATAGAAATGGGTTATGAAACATAATTACAAAATCTTTACATACTATAACTACAGTATATCAATTCTTACAACCACGAACAAAATCCTTGACTAACAATGAATTATTAAAAAATACTTGCGCATTTGTTTATAATGGTATCACGGCACCTGTTGGTTTTACATGGCTTTACATAGTATGTTCTAGAGTTCCTGAACAGAATGACCATGAGTCTGCTGAAACCACCACGCAGTTGTGTTTAAAACTTTTCCATGCTATCGGAGCCGAGGGAGTGACGAAAAAGCGACATTGATATCGCTCATAGAGTGAATAGCTGAAGGTCTGACAGCCATTATCCAAGTCCTATTGTGTGCAAGTTTATCAGGCGACTGGCCAAAGAAGAAGTCATGGCTTATCGCAATGAAACTTCGAACTTAAACTCTGATAGTCTGGATTTATCTGCTGATTTTCACACGGAAAATATCCGAATTCATGAACACCTGATCCCGAGATTACAGGTAACTTCTTAGCGAGGCAAATAAACTGAAATCTACACATCAATTCCAGTGCGTCTGGGTGAAGAACTCTGAGATTTTGGCTCGTAAATCTTACTAGTAGCTCTCAGGTCTTCAAACTAAAACGCATGGCCCAGGGGCACCCAACGAGAATATAGTTCAAAACCACTTAAACATAGCATTGTTAAACGTATTTTAGTATTTAAACGGTAGATATAGGCATATTTTTATCTCCTAAATATTTTTCATCTGTTCGGATCATCTGATTCATCTGATATCGGCCAATTTCTTTGTTATCGATTTATCATCGTTTATTTGAGAAACTTTTATATCGTAGACTGATAAAGTTTATAGACAAGAATGATTTTCTTTACGATTTGCAATATGACTTTCCCAACAAACATAGTAACCCAACACGCGATTCTTGATATTGTGGGCACAATACATTCTAATATGGACAATACAAAGTACCCATGTGGAATTTTTATAGATCTTAAGAAAGCATTTGATACTGTTAACCATGAGATTCTTTTGACAAAACTAGAACACTATGGAATAAGAGGAGTTATAAATTATTGGTTTAGATCATATCTTTCAAATCGCCGACAGTCGATTGAAATAGACAAATGCATATCGAAGACTGAAACGATCATATATGGCGTGCCTCAAGGCTCTTTACTTGGACCCTTGCTATTTTAGTTATATATTAATGACATCCATAAATCTTCCAAGGAATTTACCTTTTACTATTCACAGATGATACAAGTCTAACCTATGCAAATGACAACTTACGTACTCTTGAACTAACTGTCAACAATGAGCTTGAGAAAGTAAGTGAATGGCTTAATGCGAACCGTCAAAAAGTCTAATTATGTCATTTTTCGTCCGCGCCAAAAAGAATACCTTTTATTCGTCAAATTAAGATTTTTAATCAAACTTTAAATACTCGAGTAATTTTAGAGATGAAGGTTTTTGTTAGATATTTGGGTATAATGATTGATTCTGAACTCTCATGGAAGCATCATATTGACTTTATATCTGTCACAAAATTGGTAGATCGGTTGGAATAATTGCTAAAATGAGGCATTACATTCCACAGCATCTTCTTAAGAATTTATATCATGCACTTATTGCTCCTTATTTAAATTATGGTATCTGTGCATGGGGCAGCTGTCCACAGACCTGCCTCAATAAAATACTTGTTCTACAAAAACGTGCACTGCGTTTGATTTATTTTTCTAAACCCATAGACCATGCAATCCCTTTTTTTATTGAATCAAACTGCCTTCCTTTGCAGTCTTTGTTTTTCAACAGTTAAGGTATTTAATGTATGACGTTCATGCTAAGACAGCTCCTAAAAGTCTTCTCGATAATTTTTTGCGAAAATCAATACAAAACATCATTATAATACGCGATTATCTGCAAAAGAATGTTTCTCTGTTAAATTCTCTAGAACAGAAAAAATGAAAAAATCTTTTACTAGAATTGGTGTGTCTATTTGGAATTCCATTCCACTTGTTGTTAAGACTCTCAACATATCTAATTTTCGTAAAAAAATTAAAACATCACTCCTTAATGTTCTAGATAATGAAGATAATTTTATTTGAATGTTAATTATTAATAGAATATTTTATGAAGTTAACCTGATATGTTGTATATGCCTGCAGTTGTAATTTAAGTCTTTTTCAAATAACAAAATCCCCTGCACTTGAATTTATATGTAAGGTGTTTCTTTCTGTATGTTATTGTATTTCCTTTTTTTTCTTTTTCCTTATGTAATTTAATAATGTCTTCATTTAAAGTCTTGTCCTGCCTAGATTAGCATTATTAATAGCTATTTGCAGGACGTAAAGTATTGTAAACTTCATATTTCTTTAAATAAATACATTGTTGTTGTTTGTTGTTGTTGTTGTTGTTGTTCCTGACGTCCTCAGAGGGTCTCTCGTTGAATGGTACATGAGAGGGTGCAAAACATCAAGGAGATTGTCAACAATTTTGTTAAAAAGTTGTTTACACAGCTCTGTCTTTCTTTGCCCTGACGTAACAAGGCCCAGGGGCGTAGCCTAGGGGTCCTGGGGTGCCCGTGACCCCCCCCCCCCCCTTGGTAGGCCTTCTTTTGAGCAAACAACCTACAATATTCAGGTGGCGAAAACGCCATAACAATATTTTGGCCGTAAAAGCCATTGTTGAAAAGCCCCCTTTTTTAAAATTTTTTTTTTTGTAAAGTATTTTCGTCAACGGCTCTTGTCTTTAGTTAATATGGGCGTGGAGGTCGACATGACAATCTGGTAAGTAGCCTCTGTGACCCCCTTTGAAAAATCCTGGCTATGCCCCTGAGGCCTGAACGTGACAGGGCATCTGAGTAGTGCTCTTCGTAACCAAAAATTATCCTCAGAGCCCGTTTCTGTATCCGTTTAAAAGTCAAGCTTAGATATTGTGGAAGAATAAAGTGAAAAACCTGGCAGCCATAGAGTAAAACTTATTGGAAGCAAGCTTCACGGAACTGAACAAGTTTTTCGGGTGGTACTTTTGTAAGCTTTAGGTGCACTAAAAAGTACAACCGTTTGGCAGCTTTATTTTGCCATTTCTTTTACATGAGACTTCCACTTAAGGCCTTCTTGAATATAAAAACCTAATAACTTGACTACTGTATTACCTTTACAACTATCAATTTCTACAAGTTTATTGTTTTTCGGAGACCGTGCAAAGGTTATCCTTAGTACATTGCATTTATGGGGTGGTCAGTTGGAACTTGTTCTTAGTAGACCATGCCGACACCTCACCAAGGATGGATTGCGCATGACTAGTCCCATTATTTTTCACTATCTCGTAGACTAAAGTATCGTCCACGTCCTTGAAAAGATCGTTCAAAGCCATCAGCACTAAGATAGTTAGACATAACGAGAAACAGCTAGGGGTCCAATTTGGTCTCTTATGGAACCCCTACACGAGCCGAACTTCATTCGGAAAAGCAGTCGTTTCCTAGCTTGACTCTTTGCTGCCTGTTGGAGAGGAAGGCTGCAATCCAATTTATGTTGTACGATTTGCGCGCCAAGAATCATTGAACCGGAAATAGGGCAATGGCAACAGCAGGAAATAGAACTTGCTTAATCAGGTTACGACTCAGTGATTTTATATAAGTCACAGGCAAGTCTTAGTTTATTCCTTAGACACAATAAATTAACCGGTTAGAAAGTTTCATATTTTGTAATCAACCAATCGAAACTCAACACATTTATCGACCTTAAAGTTACTAGAAAACCTGTCAGACCGGTTAAACCAACTAATAATAACGCATGACCTTATCTTAATGAGATTCCTGCGTATTTTATTCATGAGGAAAGACAAAAGGTTATGACATCATCGGCGTTAATGCGTTCCCCCGCAAGTTAACGAGATTCCCCCGCAAAAAAGGTTAATTCGGTCCTTACAATACTACTATTCATCCCCTAATAAGCAACCAGAAGTACTCATTATTTTTACCCTAGAGATTAGAGGGAATACAGATAATGCTTAGTCTCTTCAGGCGCTCTCTCTCTCTCCTCAGGGGACTAAGCAGAGGAAATACGGTAGATAAAAGGTCATCCTCTTTCTCTCTTGTCCCTTAATCTGTTCGACATTTGGATCCATTGTACCCTCATTATCTCATGATGATTGGAGTGTGTTAAAGGCGTAAAATATATACGACTTTTAAGAAAATGATGTCGTTGTTACCATCAGCGAGCATTTTATGAGGCTACTAAAGTAATTTTAACATCACGTATTGTCGTGTGATGTTTCCTTTGCAAGCAAATTTCGAATTTTTTACGTTGCCATTTGGCGACAAGGCATTTTTTTATTGAGAAATATTCACTTTTACAAGGCAGATCACTGAGTCGGAATATTGGCTACTTTCCAATCCCCCATAAGAAACTTTGTTTACCCCCCAAATTTTGATTAACAAGGTTAGTTCATGCAAAGTTTGAGAAGCAGGAAGAGTGTTTTATGGGGGATAAGAAAATAGAGAATTAAAGGAGCGCATGATGGTATCGATGGAATCCTGGCAGTTCTGAGAGTCAGCTTGCAAAATCAGTGTAATGTGAAAGTCTATTTCAATCGCTTAATCAAAGCAAAATGCTCATTATTGAAATAAAACAAGATACCTTGTTGTCCATGGCGCCTGCCAGTTTCCTGAGTTCCAGCAACGTGTTGTTTGCGGAGTCAATCTTTTTAAATTGTTGAGGTGTAATAATGTTTAAATTGTGTACGTGGTAAGTATATTTCATGAAAGTGAGAATAATTGGAGAGAGAGGTAGTCTTATAGGGGCGTTGGCCGGGATATCTTACGTTTACAGGTCTTTAGACTAGAGGGGATAAATCAGAAAAATTTCGTTTTGTAGTTTACAATCAGATACTCGAATCGGAAATAAAAACGTCATGGTTTGGTAAAGTCATTGAAGATTTTGAATCCGAAATCTAAAGTGATACTTTAAAAACATTTTGAGCGAGTTCCTCCTTCTTTGGGAGCTTAAGTAACGACGGCGGCGACAGCAACAAGAACGGCAAAAAAGCAACAGGTTTAAGCTTTGTTTACACTTATATACAGGATAGGGCTTCTCTTTACACACATAAAAGAACAGCTAGAGATTTCGGCGCGATTTCTGTAACGGAGCAGCAACTGCTGCACCACGCTGATCTTAAAATCGAGTCGTCACATAGCGGGAGGTCGCGGGTTCGGTTCCCGGGATCGGGCCAATATTCAGGTTTTTAAAATAACTGAGAAATGAAGGTACTCTCTTTGCACTGCAAGCGGTAAGACCTTTGCGTGGTTCGGATGACCGCGTAAAATTGCGGTTCCGTTGAAGAAGTAAAAATAGTGTCTCCTATAATTACTACTTTCGTCGTGCTAAATACATTGACACTCAAATTAAGAACATTTCTTTTTGTTAGGGGGTATTTACACGGACAAACTCAGACCGGCATGAGGTCGTATCAGTCTCCATATATTTCTTTTCATTCGTTTAGTAATACATGGGACCGGTCTGAAAATGAACTCAGACCGGTCTGACTTCGTTTCTGTCGGTGACCCGACACTAGTTACTTTCGTGCCGGTGTGACACCGTACCGTTCACATGTAAAACGGAAGCGAATATCACGCCCGGTCAGTAAATAGAATGTTTCTTCATGTAGCTCAATCATTTTTGCTGTTTCCTTTGCAAAAAATAACACCAGTAAAAAAGACTTGGAAGTACATTCAATTGAGTATATGCTTGGATTAATGTGGGATCGCACCATTTTGAGATACTGTGCGGTAAATATTAACAGGCCACCATATGAGCATTGTATAAATCTTATATTTTTCTGAGGGCAATTTAAAACTCCACGGTTGTCTATTGACGTAAACTATGTGCCGGTTAGTGAAACATATGCTTAATGATCGACTTGTGAAAGTTATAATTATATATAATATGGCTCCAAGAATCTCCTGTTTTTGAGTTCGTACCGGTCTCATGTAATCGACGAAACATTTTGTACCATGTAAACAGCTGCAAAAATTACAAATTCGTAACGGTCTGAGTTTGTCCCGGTCTCATGTAAATACCCTTTTAGTTCCGTGCCGTTGACTGATCCGGGATAGTGTAAACATACCCTGAATCCTCTATTAAGCCCCTTTCTAATAAGACCCTTCCCCCCTTTTTTTCAGGAGAAGAAAGTTAATGAGAGCCCCTTTCTCTTTTAAGCCCCCCTCCCCTCCCCCTTATTATTGCTCACTAATAAATGATAGACTGTATTAGTCAATCACGACTGTAAAACTTTATTTCGACTGATCCAGGATGGTTTCCTCACCAGTTGGAAGCTCAGATTTGTCTTTGATCCTCGGCTGCGTGACCTCCAACTTCCTGTACTTGAGCTTTTCCACTCTACGTTCTAGTTTTTTATGGAGAACTGATACCATCGTTTATGCTAAATTAAATAACTCCCTCCCCCCCCGCTCTCAAATAAGCTCCCCCTAAATGCGCTTGAAATAAAAAAAGTGCCCAGGAGGGTTTAGTACAGGATTTACTGTAGATTTAACCGTGTGGAGACTGGGCTTTTTTGCCTCCTACGACCGGGGGAGCCTTCGGAGACTCCCCTCTATAACCTCAAAAAACCGCTTATGATACTGCCATCAAAATTACGCAGAAAATGTAATCATCATTTCCAGCATATAGGCTTATTTGATTAGTGCTCAAAGTTAAAACGGTTTTAAAGTTATTCAACCTTTAGCGAGAGGGACCTCAAACCCTCTTCCTCCCGGTCTGAATAGGGTTAATAAGCAAAACAAAAACTTTGCACGAGCATCACGCTTTTAAGTACATTTCTTTGCCGTCGTTTCGTGACTACGGATACACTCACACGGCACCGTACAAATTTTTTACCGGTGGTAAATTTGTTCGTTCAGGGCAGTTCTATATACACGGAACCACCCTAACCGAATGAAAATTTAAACGCCTTGCGTTTAAAAATCAAACGCCAAAATCGAGTTAGTCTAGCCTACGCGACTAGGCCTTTGTGCTCGTAAAATGCTGGAAAGTTTCTCACTGGAATGCCAAAAAGTTGCTAAAAAATTGCCAAAAATACAAAAAGTTGCTACCTTAATTTCTAAAATTGCCACCTATATATCAATGTTAATTAAAAGCTTTAGTTTTCGTTCTTCACAATAATTACTATCATCGGTCAAGAAAAATAGCTGGAAACGTAGCTATTTTTAATTTAAAAAAAATAATAAAAAAATTAATTAGCCTTCAAGAAATTCGCATGAATTAAAGTTTTCTATGAAATCGTTGACTTTTTCGTTCTTGATATGTGCTCTAAACCTATATTTTGCTCAAACGTTACTAAGAAAGAGAAAATTTGTTCGAGGTTGCTAAGACTGCAAAAAATTGCTCCAAACGCCAAAAGTTGCTGAGCACAATCGGGAAAGGCCTACCTACGACGTGAAACTTCCTAATTCCACGAGTTATGGAGAACGTGGATACGTGACACAAGAATCCTGTTTTTCTTTACCCAACTTAGACGCAGTTCTTGAAAATTTAACTCCAGGAAAATTCGTAAACACTTAAAAAAAATGAGGAGATGAAATGAAAGCTTGAAGTTTCAAACAGCGCGAATTCACTTTCTTCAGTGGCGTTTTCGTTGCCAAAAGGCCTGGACTCGAATCTGGGTGGTGATCTTCTCACTTCTTAGAAGCCTGTTCCTGGCTCCAACACAGTGGGGCCGAACAGGATCGAGAAAAGGTGCGCGAAAACTGTGTGGGGGCTGAGAAGAGACCGGGTAGTGAAGTAGTTTTGAGTAGTTTTTTCCTTCTCTCTTCCCGCCGTTTTTCGATCGTTTGCTTTATCACTGCTCGCTCGCCTTTTTTTGCTCGTATGCACCGACCAAGAGCCTGTCACACGCTAACTTATTAGCAGAAACGCTGGCAATAAAACATCAAAAATTTCCTAACTGTCCAAAATATATGACCATCGTAATTGCTTAAGGTCCATGATACCCAGAAAATACGGCCTTGTCCTTTCTCCGACCGTTTTAATTACTTGAAATTGTTGCATTATTATGACTTAATTAATGTCACTAGGTTAGACTTGTGTTGACCGTCATTTTCCCGTCAAAAGTCAACTTTTCCGACCTAACTTGTCTTGTCACCGTCTTGTAACAGGTCGTCCTAGAGACGCGACTGTCATCGGGGAATAAAAAAAACTTTTCTTCAAGTTGAGGAAGCCTAAAGGCATGACTGGGAGAGTCCCTCTTTGTCCAATTATTCCCTCTTGGAATATTTGCAATAGTGCAAGTGTTACAAATCACCACGCGCTTGGATAGGCGTGGCGATACTTCTATTCCATTATGCATGGCGTTGTACCTATTCATAAAACTAGGTGAAACAAGAAAAGAAATCAATTCATTTGGTTTTTCTAAGTTTTACTGGTGTTGTTGCTGTTTTTGTTGTTGTTGTTGTTTTTGGCTCTTAACTCAAGAAATGTTCCAAAGAGTGCGATATCACATTAAAATATGCAAGTTGAAATCTTAACGGTAAAGCGAATAGCAGGTGAAGATAAAACCATCTTTTAACCATACATGCTTAAACAGAGAAAAAGGATACTGCCAATCCCGTATTACACCAGAATATCGCCAGCTCACGCAGACTCAACTTGACAGAGGCTTTTGCTCCTGAATTCATGAAAACAGTATAACGCAACTTCAGTGAAACTGGCATACATGGCATATGAAAACATCTCTTCTGTCCTGACCCCTTCCGTTTCATTTTTCAGAAGAAACAACGAGCCGACAAACAGAAATTTATGACTCTATACTGATGACTACAGAGAAGGAGCTTGGTGACCTCAACTTTTCAAAAAGACGATGAAGGCTAATCGCCACCCGGCGGCTACGAACAAGCTCTATTTTTGTTGTCAAAAGAAACTGTTGACATTACTTGTGTGAAGATGACTCTATTACGCTATTGACCCTGATTCAACTTCAATTTCAGCCTTACTAATCAAAAGTTTTAAAAAGGAAAATTCTTCAAGAACAGCTTCGTTTTTTAATAGAGTGTTTTCACATGACGTCACGGCGGCCATGTTGGTGTCCTGTGGGAGTTGAGCTCCTTTCTTATGCAGACGTTTTCTTTTGTGCCAATAAATTTGCATAGATGCTGGCCACGTGAGTGACAACACTTTTTAAGGTGGCTCCGTAATTAATACGGGCGCTTTTAGCAGTGACGAAGTTTTCGTCATAACTTTTTCGTTTTTAACCCGATGGCTGAGAAACTTTGCAAAGAACAGCTGATATCATCCGGCAATAGTACGAAATATTCCGATTTCATTGATGGTAAATATATTTTGCTAAATTAGGGCTTAAAAGGACCCTTCTGTTCAAAGAAAATCGCGTCTAGTAAAAAAATTTGCTGATATTTTTTGCTGAAATTTCCGGTATCGGCTTTAATTGACATAATGAATATGCCAGAGGAATTTCCGCAAAATCGTTGGAGCAGAAGTCCGTAACTAAAAGTCGCTGAAAATTCAGTTGTGAAATTATTTTGGAATTTCAAAAATAAGTTACTATCAGGTAGAAGGAGCCACCAGTTTGAATTTTCGGGACAAGTAAATTCAATGTTTGCTAATTCTGAAAGCAAAATCCGATTGCCAATCGTGCTATTCTTTAAAAGGTACTTTTTGGTTTTGGAAGCACTATAAATTGCTCCAAACCTTGCTCTGATGTTGAATGACTTGTTCCTCAACATTTTTAAAATATCCCTTGGCAGTTTTGGCTCAAACTCCTGCTGCATATATTTTGATGTATTGCAATGCATTTTCAACGACTTTTGCTGCTGTTCGTTGCTTCCAACTCAGGAAAAAGGTATTGAGATTAGATGCTCCCTCGTATCAGAGCTCAGATAGAACTGTCCAGCTCCTTTGTTTATGACTACAAAATGAGCACTAGTGGCAGTTCTGCGAGGAATTCGCACCTCAGCCAGGGGGGACGAACGACAATTCTGCCCATGCTTGTGAACCGAATTACATCACAGTGCAAAATAAAATTATCGCAAAAATAATGCCCGTGAATAAATTTACAACTCTGAAATTTCTGTTACTCCTTCCTTCAATGAATGGGTAGTTTTTTCTTGATTATTACGTTTGCTCTGCAATACATGTTTATACAGATCGGTTCGCAGACATGGGCATCATTGTCATTCGTCCCCCCTGGCTGAGGTGCGAATTCCTCGCAGAAGTGCCGCTCGTGCGCATTTTCTGGTCATAAACAAACCTGCTGGACAGTTCTATCTGAGCTTCGATACAAGGTAGCTTACAATCCCAATACCTTTTACCTGAACTGGAAGCAACGTTCAGCAGAAAAAGCCGTTCAGGATGCATTGCAATACAACAAAATGTATGTAGCAGGAGTTTGAACCAAAACTGCCAAGAAGCTCCAAGATATATTTTAAAAATGTCGCGGAACAAGTCATTCGACGTCAGAGCAAGGTTTGGAGCAATTTATAGTGCTTCTAAAACTAAAAAGTACCTTTTAAAGAATAGCACGATAGGCAATCAGCTTTTGTTTTCATTTTTGGCAAACATTGAATTTACTTGTCCCGAAAATTCAAACTGGTAGCTCCTTCTACCTGATAGTAACTTTACTTTTGAAATTCCAAAACAATTTTACAGCTGAGTTTTCAGCGACTTTTAGTTACGGACTTCTGCTCCAACGATTTTTCGGAAATTTCTCCGGCATATTTATTGTGACAATGAAAGCCGATAACAGAAATTTCAGTAAAAATTTCAGCAAAATTTTTTACTAGACGTGATTTTCTTTGAACACTAGGGTCCTTTTAAGCGCTAATTTCTCAAGAAATATTTACCATCAATGAAATCGGAATATTTCGTACTATTGCCGAATGATATCTGTTGCTCTTTGCAAAGTTTCGCAGCCATCGCTCCAAAAACGAAAAAGTAATGACGGAAAATTTGTCACAGCTAAATGCTCCAATGTTAGTGACGGAGCCACCTTAAGGTAGCGCTGCTTCACTTTATTCGTAATGCTACTGTTAAAGGTTACCTGCTATCATAGGTTTGATTGACAATGGTCGTAAGTCCGTGGCGTTTTTAGCGTCTACCAGTGAGTAAATGTAGTTTCCTATGAATGTTGGAGAAAAACTCAAAAGTCACCAACAGCTTTCAAACAATGCAGCAAGCCAGGTAGATTACAAAGCGACTACAACATTTCAATTCAAGAACGGTAAAAGGTGCCAAACATTGGACTGGGAGGAAATTTCAATTTCAAGTCCCAATAAAACAGCAAAACATCAGGAAATAAAAAAAGGTTTCCTTCTGTCCAGAAATAGGCCTTTTGCATTAGTTGATCACGTGATCAACTTTCGGTAAACAGTGGTTTCTATACAACTCATTGTAAATTCTGAAATCTTTAAACTGTTGTTAAATCTTTTCCTTACGCATTTAAGGGCTCAAAGCGCCTGTTATGAATTAAAAGGAGATTTGAGCCCCGTAATACTTAAAGAAATATTTCACGACAGTTTGAAAACGTCGAAATTTACAAGGAATTGTATGGAAAACCATTCAGGCGTGACTGGTTGGCAAAAATTGTATTTTCTCATCCAAGTGATTGCAGCGGCCGCCAAAAATTAGAAGGACTACTTTTGAGATATACGGCTGAAAATTTACAGGCTACCTAATTCTAATATGCTTTTTTAGCTTGTACCAACAAAGGTTTTCAAAAGCGATCTGTTTTCGTGTTACCGAAAGTTGATCACATGATCAACTGATGCAAAAGGGCTATTAACACAATACATACTAACCAAAATAAAATAGCCGTGTAGTTCAGTGAGCTGTTCCTTCTACTTTACAAGGATTCTACCCACACACACATACACATTAAAAGCCTAACTAACAGAAGTTCAACCAGTTGGCTACTTAAAAGCGTGATTGACGTGGTGAACGCACGACCTGATCAAGAAACAAATTCAGCGTCCCGAAGCTATTCGACATACACGGTAAGCTTATATCAGGCGTTCAACTCTCTTCCTTTGCACGTCGCGCTACACTGTGTCTCCCACTTTGTAGTAACTCCGGCGAATTGCGAGTCAAATGCGCTGAGCACTCGCTGGCCATGCTAATTCGCCAGTCTTTGCAAGATACAACTGACCTCATGAACTGAAACACAAATGGGAAACCTCACCTAAAAGAAGGTTTGCATATGCTCTGTTGCTGTACAATTCAGACTTAAGGTCCTCGTTCTTGCACTTCACTTTAATTCCTTCAGCGTAAAAGTAAACAGCGTTGCTGTAATCTTCCTTTGAGTACGCTTCATCACCTTCAGTTTTGTAAACTTCTGTTATCGCTAAAAACAGAGAGGATTCATTAAAATGCCTTAAAACCTAAGGTTCTAAAAAAGTATGGGACGTTGCGGGATTTAGTTTACTTGAAGGTGTGGGGCGATAATTGGAATGAGAGATAAAAACAGGAGAGAGAAGCAGAAAATAATAACAAATAGAAAATAAACAAATAAATAAATAAGGAGGGGGATTATTTATTGCACATTCAATGAGATGGCCGCTGACAAACAAATGTCTTTTCCGTTCCTGACATGACAAAAACTTGTAACCCCAGAGAACACTAGACGACACCAGCTTAGTAAATTGCAATTTACATTGATTGTTTGTTCAATTTGTTTGTTTGCTGTTCAATTTGTTTGTTTGCTGTTTGTTTTCTGTTTTCGTGCTGTTTTCGTTTTGTTTGCTGTTTTCGTGCTGATACTATGCTTGCTTTTCAACAATCTACAAAAAAGCGTTTCGTTAATTATAAATATGTTTGACTGCCTGACTGTAGCTCTTAAGTAAATAAACTGTACTTGTTTGTACTGTCAATATTGTTTATCAATAGTTCTAACCATTCCCTTGTTTAATTTTTGAATTTAGTACTCACTGAATACTGTCGTGGCTCCGTTGAAAGTAGAAAATGCCGCAACTTGACTGTGGTATTAATCTTTTAACAAAGGTTCTCTTGTCTATATTTTTAATTTCAATCGTCCCTAGCTATGTTTAAAAATGCTTTTATACACTATTGATTGTTGCTTAAGTATCTTTACCTTCCAAAGTAGTATCATCAAAGTCCAAAACTTTCTCATCACTCTCCGGGCTTGCTTCTCTGATTCCACTCATCGCCATGAATGCTTTGATCTGAGAAAAAATATCGGTGTAAAACGTTTTAACTTAATATCATCGTCGTGCATTAGCACAGTTAAACTGTCATTAAAATTGCCATTGTGCTCTCAAATAAATGTTAGATTCCGTAATATGATGCTACTTTCCGAACATTGTCGATCATGAGTACTTCAGTAGCAGGCAGTGATCTTCAAACTCACTGTAATACTATTATTGTGTAGCACTACAGGTAATCTGTGACTCATTTTACCACGATGTTTTCAATTAACACACAAACGACTTTACAGAATTATTTCATTTGCAGGCTGTCACGCTGCAGTCCTAGAACAAACCCCCGCGTTAACCAGCGATCGCGAAAAGACATTTCGACAAGCTCAGTAGCTGACACATCCTCAGATTCAGGGCAATTTTTATTATTATTATTATTCTTGCGTGTCTGTTATTTATAGAAGATTGCGACAAAGAGTAATTTCACCCTGTATGCCGTGGTATGCCATCATCAGACTACACCTGATGATGTTGTATCAATTTCGTGCAAGAAAAACTCGGATAAGTCTATTCATAATAACCTTTTCGAACTTTTAGGACATTAAAATTTCGTAATTTAAAAAAGCTGTAGTTATTGCAAACATTTGTTGTAATCGGTGACCAAAAAAAATCGTATACGTAATAAGAGAAATAAAACTTGTTTGCAAAGAGATCAGCAACATGAACATAAGGCAAGAAGCTTGTTTAGCACGTTCATCACGAGCACATTAATATTATTATTATATAATATTATCCTTTTAAAAATTATGGGTAAATACTATCATGCGGTTTCATTTAAATGATCACAACCGACACCATGGGATCTGATAAACAAAATCAAAAGTTTGAACTACTTCCGTTCAGCGAAGAGCATAATTGATGCCTTCTTTCGATTGCAAATATCGTCAAGTAGATGTAGAGTGGGATGAGTATTAATCGCGCATGCACCACAACTGACGCTTCATAAAAAGAAAACAAAAACCAGTAAAATCTGCAAATCACTTTGGCCACAAGTTCATGTCAAAAATAGAACTAAACACAATAAAAAGCACACCTCACACCTTTAGAAATACCACAATATCGCAACTCATGACTACAATTACCAAAATCACCCACCGCAAAAAAAAAAAAAGTGGTCAACACTAGCACCGCAATACCGCAAACGTGTTTCGAGCCATCGTGAGCAAAAGCGGCAGGTAAATATGACAAGAGGGGATTTTCACCCCTGAAATTGACTGGTTAATTAATATTAGCTAATTGCAGGCGTGTTCACCGTAGGTGAGGGTGGGTGCTCCGTTTTCGGCGAGTTAAGGGTATTTCGGTTTCGAGCTCAGGAAGTTTTTTTTTTTTTTTGCCTCAAATTTGAGGTTGTTTCGTGTTATTGACTTCTAGATTGCTCCGATAATCTGTATTGTTATTATGAAGTTCGCCATAAGCAATTTTGAACTTTGTCTAAGAAATCTTTGAGGACGGAAATCGCATTCTACGGTGCTTCGTTCGGGACTTGGTTAACACTCCTGAAAACCGTAATTCGAAGACTACCATGGGCAGCCAAAACATAACAAGGAAATAAAAACTAACAAAAATGGCTAGAAAGTTATATAATACGGAACGAACGAAGGTAACATTTTTCCTTCGGTGAAGGAAAACCCATCTGAATGAGAAGCTTGACGTGAGACTGGGAAAACTCTTATTTGATTCCGTTAAAGACAAATTTGAATTCCATTTTGGATTTATCCCGCCATTTTCATGTTTAAAAGACTCAAACGTCACTCAAAAATTGTAAACCATTTTTAAAACCTTGAATTGGATTAGACATTCAGCATGGCTTTCTGGGGGCTCGTATATGGAGCGTGGAGAAACAGACTGGAACTAGATCATCAATAATGCCTCTTGGGAGAAAAATCGCTGAGACTGTGAAATTGGCCAAGAAAAAAAGTTTAAACAAGGCTTTTCAAAACAGGCGGTTCACGTCGGAAAAAAGTATCAACAAAAATGCCTTCTGCCAGTTTTTTCTAAGCCTATTGTTGTACTCACAGAAAATTTGTTTTAAAAATGAAGTGTGTAAGTAGCAGATCGAAAACTTGAAGAGCTCGAAAACCCTAATGGTGTCTCCGAAAGATGCCGCACAATTAATGTGCATATGCTATAGATCACAAAAAATATTCGCTACTGAAATCCAGCAATCTAAATGGACAAAAACGGGCCATTTAAAAAAAGTCAATAAATTAAGCCTACCTGTAATCTCACAGAGGAATGACTTCTCAGATTCGTTTCACTCGGACACTTGTTTCTCTCAGCCGCACCTTGATACTGATGATGGCAAAAATTAGAGGGGGCGTCACCTGAATAAATAGTCCATGGATAATCACGTGATCAAAAGGACCCGACGTAATAGGCTCATTTTATTTTAAGCAAATGTGTGTGATGACATGTTGCCTAAATATGGTTCATTCATAAAAAACCTTAGATAATAATATAAACGAAAGAATATGACGAGAAGTGATTCTATTCCAGGAAAATGGTGTGATGACATCGCATCGAAAATAAAATGTTTCTTGGCAAATTATACCGTTGTATTACACACGAATACAGTATATCAAGGTGGTCAGAGATCATACAACTTATGAAAAGACTGAGGCCACTGTTTTCAACATTGTTCTGCTGCTCTATAGCTAGTCAGAAGACTCCAAAAGGACAATTATCACACTAAATACGCAGTATTTACTTGGAAACTGAAAAGTTACTAGTTTCCTCGACCTATTACCTACTCGCTCTCTTTTTTTTTACAAGTATTATGGGTAACTAAACAGTAAATTATTAATGTAAATTGAACTGGCTTAAAGTTTCCTTCGAAAAGATGTTACATTACTTTTCTCTTGACGGCGATCTACTTTCATTAGATTCTGTCCAAGTAAATGTTTCCTGAGTGCAACATGTAATTTTAGTTTGATTACTTCAGACCGTGTTTCATTTTTTAATGAAAGTGCATTTATGGTTATGGCGAAAAAAAACTTTTACTTTAAAATAATAATGCAATGTGAATAAAAAAAATACCTTTAGCCTGTATCGAATTTGATTGGTGCGCTAATTTTGTTGTAATTTGTAAATGTATGTAATTGCATTTTTTATTCAACTAGCAGATACTGGCATCATGTCAATGACGAAACATTATCGGAAGTACTAGTGTCACTCAGACTTCTGTAGTGGGTATTTTGGAGGGTTTGCCACTTCTCATCCGGTTTTACTCGTTCCTCAAACTACAATCTTGGAAAGAATAAAGTGGAACAGAAAACCCCCACCCCCCCCCCCCCTTCCCCCGCTCAAATCAAGGATGAAGCTGCGCATCTATTTTGTCAACGATTGTAGGTCCTAATCTCAACCCCAACCCATATAGACCACACCAATTTGAAACGCGCTATAATTATTATGGATATTCCTCGTTCTATAAGCCAACCACACAAAACAAGTTCGCTTTCACACCAAGTAAAAATGAGCTATAATTATTATGAATATTCCTCGTTCTATAAGCCAACCATGCAAAACAAGTTCGCTTTTACAGCAAGTAGAAACGCGCTAATATATATTATGAGTATTCCTCGTTCTATAAGCCAACCACACAAAACAAGTTCGCTTTTACACCAAGTAAAAGCGCGCTATAGTAAGTTACTATGAATTAAATATTCCTCGTTCTATAAAGACAACCACGCAAAACAAATTCGCTGTTACACCAAGTAAAAACACACTATAATTATTATGAATATTCCTCGTTCTATAAGCCAACCACGCAAAACAATTTCGCTTTCACGCAAAGTAGAAACGGGCTAATAGCCTACAAAGCGAGGTCGAACTAGCGCTAATAGTAGTTGCTAACAGTTATGTTATAGCGAGGTCGAAATATAAACATGTCATGTGTATTTTTCGTTCTAGAAGCCATCTTTGAAAACAAGTTCGCTTTACTCTAATGGAAACGCGGTAATAGTTATAATAAAAATATGCGTAGCTGATGGGAACAACAAACATTTATAAAGCGAGGACAAAACTGGTGTGGCCGAGGAAGCAACCAGCATAACAGGAGTATTTTGTAATGAAAGCCAACCACCTGACCCACGCGCAACAATTTTCCTTGCTCAAAAAAGGTTATATCATCTCAAGGTGCTGCGAGTATAACAAACATCCTACGAACAATAAAATTGAAAGGTAACGTGTCACTGACGTGTTCGTCCTGTTAAAGGCCAACGAGATAATTGTGATTCACGAGCAAACAACAAGACATATGAATGTCTTCTTTCCTGTACGCAAGCATTATTTGTTGGTAATTCTTACTTTTTTAAAAGAACCCGAAACAACGCGGAAAGGCGCGAAACTAACTGGTATAGAGGCAACAGGTTTTACACTCTAAATCAGAAAGATCTGTTTTAGCCCTAAAAATAGGGCCGTTACAGTCCTATTTTTGAGTCTAATTTGGCTCCCTTTAATCAGGGCCAATACAGTCCAATTAGCTACGGCTGATATGGTCCCAGGGCTGTAATGGGCCGTAACGTGGGCTGGAATAGCCTTTGGATAGAGCCTTTTTGACCTACATTGTGCTCAAATGGCTCCAAGAAGGGCTGAATCAGACTTTGGCCTGCAGGGCTGAATTGACACTTTGGGGCTGAAACAGATCTTTTCAATTTTCAGTGTAACAACTATACTCAACCCACTGTGAAAATTAACTTCTGAAACTACTTAGCTCAATGTCATTATAAATCTACATGGAAGTGTTTAAACCACAACAAGCTTTCAATGAAGGGTTGAAGAGGGTGGTTATATCATTCTGTTGGTTATAACTTTGTATTGTAATTGACGGATCCTAAAAAGTCGTTGTTTTATATTCAAGTGACTAAAGTCACTTTTCACTGTTGTCGTGAAGTTTGTCGTGGTAACCCATTGAGGTACAACAGTTTGCTATAATCAAGGTCGTAGTAAAACCATTGATGTCTTTTACTGTCAACGTTGTCGTTGACAAATTGTATTTGGCGAGCTCTTTTCTCGGTTGTAGCTTGCGATGAGGCCCAGGACTGAGCGAGAAGAATCCATCTACTGATGATTTCAGGATTGCACCCGTTGCCGTGGAAAAACAGCAGAAGTTTGAATGTCTTCTTATCACCCATTGGTTTCTTCCAGAATATTACGCGAATATCGTTAGGCCACGATTTCTCTGGAAAAAAGGCGTCGCCGTTGAGCAGTCGGAATAGCTGTTTCCTTTCTTCTACGACTTCTTTCCGAGATAGCAGTCGTACGTATTTCTTCTCGGTATAAGGATATCATAGCCATGTTCTAACTGATCGTATAACCGTGAACTGAGACCACACCTATAATTGGCAGATTTATAAACACGCGTCGTTTTTTTGAGCAACATTTCATATCACTTTCAGATTTTTTTTTTCTTATTTTCTTATTACTATTTTTAAGGGTTATGCGCTTTTCTCACTTTTTCGGTATTCTTTGTTATTCTGAAAATGAAGAGACCTAACTGTTACCTGACCTTTTATTGGATGAGGCGTGATGCCAATCTAGGGACATAGCAGTTCGAGTGACTGTGTTCATCTCTATTAGGGATAAAAACACGTTGTAATTTTGCTGGCTTGTTGTCGCTTCAGTCTATACACCTGCGTGATTTTCGAAACTTCCGTAAAGACATGGCTGCTCGTATGGACGTCGATTTGGAAAAATGTTACGAAAACGATCTGGATTGGACATTTCTTGTCACAGAACCGAAGAAAACTAAGTACTGACTTCTTTTTCGAAATTTGACATTATTTAGCCATAACAGCAATTACTTCCTCTTACTTCTAAGTATCACTTCTGTTTACACAACATCACTCAAAATTTGAAACATTCAAAAACTTGAAGGTCATGCTCAGTTTCCCTTTTGTTGAATAGATTTTGAAAATTTGGCTTTAGCTCGAGAAGCACAACAGTCTTATGCATGTGCTACTTTTAAGAACCTGACGTTTCACTCAATCCCTTTTTATTCCCTATTTGATATCTTGTCCTATACAATAAAAATCTCCATGGAAGAATAACAGACCCAATCTTTTTCCGGTTTAAAATTAGCGTTCGTTGTAAACGCAACATTTTTACGATTTTTCACCGCAACACTCGCAAAACAGCGCGATTTTTACAGCAACTGTGCGTTGGCCTTTCCTTATAAAAGACTAGAGAAGTCCCACTATTTTTCATAACTACCATGATCTATAAACATTGAGGCTAGAACTACGCGTTTGGAAAGCACTTGAAACATATTAGGATGTTACTTAGAACTGCTACTATAGTAACAGTAATCAGAGATTAATAACATGCGGTTCCGTCATTAAAACTGCTATACTAAGACTATATATTAAGCGACTATCCTGCAAAACATGACAAAGCCCATTGGGCGATCCCAGAAATCCCGTACCGCATACTTGATACCACGGACGGCTTTGCGGAATTCCGAAGGCAAGGGAAGGTTCTTTGAACCGAGAATCCGAAGGCATGGAAGGATATTTACGATGTCAATTAGGCACGGGTGGTTTTAAGATATGGAATTATCACCGGGGACATACAAGAGTGTATGTGAAACGTAGTATGGACTTAAGGAATTTCAAAAATAAAGCGCGAACTGACGATTAGGATTATGCTGACGATCGCGGAAGCAGGTTAAAAGACAAGAAGCCATCGATTCTGCACTGAATACAGCCCTATTCTTATTCGCAGATGAAAACGGCTCCCAATTTTTTTTGTCCGATATTCCATGCGAATCTTGAATTTTTGAACAAAGGACACCATTTTTCTTTTTCTCGTGGGATGAGATGCACATTCACTGATAGAACCATTGGAATGACGTGCTTTTCTATTGGTACCAATCGTACCACTGGTACCAATGGACCACTGGAATTGCCCTGTACCCAGCTAGACCACATGAGAAAATAATCTAAGTCCCCTTAATGAGATTCGAATTCACCAATAGAACCATTGGAATGACATCATTTTTTGTTGGTACCAATCGTACCACTGGTACCAATTGACCATTGGAATTGCCCTGTACCCAGCTAGACCACATGAGAAAATAATTTAAGTCTCCTTAATGAGATTCACATTCACCAATAGAAACATTGGAATGACATCATTTTTGTTGGTACCAATCGTACCATTGGTACCAATGGACCATTGGAATTGCCCTGTACCTAGCCAGACCACATGGGAAAAAATCTAAGTCCCCTTAATGAAATGCATATTCACCAGTAGAACCATTGGAATGACATCATTTTCTGTTGGTACCAATCGTACCATTGGCACCAATGGACCATTGGGATTGCCCTGTACCTAGCCAGACCACATGGGAAAAAATCTAAGTCCCCTTAATGAGATGCATATTCACCAGTAGAACAATTGGAATGACATCATTCTAATTCTAGTCATAACTATAATGATTAATCTATCCCTTCAACAGGGACAAGTTACAGACAGTTGGAAAGCTGCTTTAATTAGACCATTGTTAAAGAAACTGGGACTTGAACTAGTATATAAGAACTTCAGGCCGGTTAGTAATCTGCCTATGGTCTCCAAATCAGCTGAGAAGGCAGCTGTGGGTCAGCTTTTCCGGCATTGCTCTGATAATGCTCCACTTGCAGTTCATCAGTCATCCTATCGTCAGTTTCATTCAACTGAAACGGCTCTTCTTAAAGTCCAGAGTGATACACTCTCCAACATGGACAAGCAGGAAGTAACTCTTTTTGTTCTTTTAGATCTTAGTGCCGCTTTCGACGCTGTCGATCATAACATCCTGATTAACATCCTGGAATCAGATTTTGGAATTTGCGGTGATGTTCTGAAGTGGTTTAGATCATATTTGACTGGAAGGGTACAACGTGTAATTGTTAATCAGCAGTCCTCCAAGACCTTCAATTTAAATTATGGTGTTCCTCAGGGGAGCTGTTTGGGACCTGTCCTTTTTCTATTGAATGCATCAAGGCTGTTTGAGGTTGTTAAGAAGCATCTTCCATCAGTTCATGGGTACGCTGATGATACTCAGTTGTACGTGTCGTTTCGTCCAGATTCGTTTGCTGTTCGAGATCAAGCGATTAAGGCTATTGAGAGCTGCATAACTGATGTTAGGGCTTGGTTAGTCTCACACAGGTTGATGTTTAATGATTCAAAGGCAGAATTTCTAATCATCGGTTCGTCTCAGCAGTTATCTAAGGTTACCATGGCTTCAATTAAAGTTGGTGACTGTGACATTCAATCCCTTAAGTATGTTCGAAATCTTGGCACATGGTTTGATAACCATATGTCTATGAATACTCATATAGGAAAGGTGTGTAGTAAGGCATTTAGGGGGCTTTATAATGTTAGGCAAATTAGGAAATATCTGTCTGCAGAATCAACAAAGTGTTTAATTCATGCGTCTGTTACATCACATTTAGATTATTGCAACGCTCTCTTGTATAAGCTTCCGCAATATTAATACGACCGACTTCAAAAAGTTATTAATGCGGCGGCTCGAGTTACATGCTTAATTCCTAAGTTTGCCCATATTACTCCGGTACTTAGGGAACTTCATTGGTTGCCAGTGAAATTTAGAGTAGAATTTAAGATTGCGCTTTTAGTTTTTAAAACGTTGAACGGCCTGGCGCCACAATATTTATCTGAACTACTTGTTGTAAAGCCTAGAACTAGATACAGCCTGCGGTCTGATTATGAAACATTGCTTGTAATCCCTAAGTTGACACGGAAGACTTTTGGCAATCGAGCCTTTTTCCATGCTGGACCAACAGTATGGAATGCTTTGCCATCTAGCCTTAGAACCTGTAGGAACATTGACTCTTTTAAAGTACAGTTGAAGACTTATCTTTTTAAGAAAGCTTTTAATTTGTAAATTTATATTCTTATTACTATTATTATTTCGGTCCATTTATTGTATATGTATATTTATTTTCTTGTACATATTGCAAAGCGCTTTAGATATTTAATAGTTAAAGCGCTATATTAAATGTAAAAAATTATTACTATTATTAAGTCCCCGTAATGAGATGCTATTCACCAGTAGAACCATTGAAATGACATGCTTTTCTATTGGTACCAATTGTACTATTGGTACCAATGGAGACCCTTTTTATCACCACTAACACCAATGGAGTCTATTAGTGAGTACTGGACAACCCTCGCTTGGGGGGGGCAATTATTCTAGGGAGGCGATTATTTTGAATATTTCCGTCAAAGGGGGGCGATTATTCGAGGGAGGCGATTAAGCGAGGGATGGCCATTATTCAAGGAAATACGGTGGTCTTTAATTATTTGATAATTGAATAAACTGTTGTTGCTATTGTTGTTGTTGTTGATAAGAACAGTTAAACTTGTTAACCTAACAGTTTTTGAGAGGCTCGTTTTTCAAGGTTCATATTTGTTGTCTGTAACATTTGATATAATACCGGGCAGACATATTTGTTTGACACAAAGCTGTAAGTTTGTTATTCGCAAGGAATGTCTCAAGTTCAATAGCGAATGAAGACGCGTAATTGGCACTATAAACAAAATGACGTAGGCAGCTGTGACAGAGCTCCTTTAATATCATAACTGTTTTGAATTTTGTAGTTTATGAGATCACTGATCATTATCTTCATCTTGGAACTGGTCACAGGATTTGTTGCGTTCTTTTTTGTTGACAAGGTAAAAGGAATTAAATTGTTCTTACCCACCTTTGAGAAGTCTAAAGAAAGCTTTTAGTTTTGCTTGCGAGTGTTTGTTTGCGGTTGTTTAGACTGCCTTTAATAATACCTATAAGCTCAAATAGTAAACAGCATCTGATCTTTCACTATGTCACTGAATTTAACAGAAAAATCATTGAAGAAAAGGAAATGCCTTTTCCCCCTGCACTGGTACCATACAAGGTTTGAAGGAAACTATACAAATTAGAGAATAAAAAAATAACAAAGACGGATGTAATTTTTTTAGAAATCAAAACTGACTATGTCTTAAGTGTCCAACCACCCGCAGCCTCTCAGTTTTCTATTAATATTTAGTCCATCTAGGGAATTAGGTGAGAGACAGCGTATGGGAGGCAGCAGTGGAAGGGAGCATGGCAGAGTGGTCAGCGCGTCAGACTAGCAGTCAGACTATCCCGGGTTCGAGTCCCGCTCTGGCCACTTGCTGGATTTGCTCTCGGTCGTCCCAAGTTCAAATCTTCGGCCACACTTGTAAATAGCCAACTGGTTGCCTCCCACCAGTTGGGATTTTTAATCCTGTTATGTTCTATTTGCATTATCTGTTTCAGAATTATTTGAATGGAGTGCCTGTAAAGTAGCTGGATAAATTAAGTGGACTTGCCACTATAAACAAACCTTTGAATTAAAAAGACATAAATGGTCATGTGCATAAAAAATAGAGGATGCAAGTTTTTGTTCTTCAGAGTGCTACTCTCACTTTTCAAATCTTGCCTCTTGCGGCGCATGAGTACTGCTGGGCCTATTTGACTTTGTCTTCTCACAAAGTTTTTTGAAAACAAAAGATTCTCAAGAACAATAACGTGCATTATTTGAGGGCTGTTTCCTGAGAACTCAGTTAATTGTTTTATAGTTTTCAACGGTTGCATAATTGAACCTTGAATTTATTTACAAAAAAATGATAATCTTTTCTTTTTAGAAAACGTTGTGATTCGACAATTCTCTAGCAAGTGTTCCAGTTTGAGGGTCTGCAATGTAATAAAAGTAAAACCTGGATAGAAATAATTGCTTGCATTATAGAGGTTCCTGTACAATAATATAAAGTTTTATTGCTTTGTCTGGCATTTTTGAGACCGTATAAAGAATCGGCCATACAATTTTGGAGAGATGTCTGTATTTTATCTCGTTTGATCATCTTCTTCCACATTCATTATAATAAATGCCAGAGCAAACTAAGCTCTTTATTCGAGGCCATATCTGGCCCTGCACAACAAAGTATCTGCTTGTTTCCTGCAACAACCTAGGTAAAATGAGCAATAGTATTAAACAAACCAACAGCAACCTATTTTAGGTGTGGTACGCGTGGTGACTAAGCGGTTAACGCTTTGGACCTCAGCTGCAGGCCTTGGTTCGGTCATGCCTTGAGCACTCACAGTGCGACTACTGTAACCGGAGCCACCTAGGCAAAGTTGACCAATCGGATGACATGAAAGTTGGTTGTAAATGTCCCGAGCTTTATATTGAAAGTTTCAACGCCTAAAACATCGTCTAATAATTATTTTGCTTTCTTGGAAACGTTTGCTACTTGCTGCTTCGAGTAACTTATGATTTTTACGAGCTGCCAATTGGCTCAAGACACTACTTACTCGAAATGTTTTGTTATTTTCCTGTAATCCGATTGGTCACATATGTCCAGGAAGCCTTCAAACCACATGTTAAAAGTCAAGTTGCAGGTTGTATTCTCCACAGACTTTCCCAAGAGAGGGAGCGGGGAGAAGGAGTGATTGGCCAAGCACTTGGCACAAATGTTAGATACGTCTGAACTGACTGGCTGTTGTTAGAAAACAGATAAATCAATGACGTAATCCGAGATGTAAAACAAATTTTATCTTTCACAGTGTTGCAGATTACAAGTATCAAGAAATTAAAACAACAACAATTTACGTTGAAAGAATGACCGTCTCGTTGCTCAGATTACTTTATGGACGAAATTCGTAGAAATAAATTTGAGACCATTAAAATTTGGAGAATAAGCAGCAATCTACCGAGATGTTGCAATTCCTCCGTAGTAAAGCCTAAAGCAATGTTAGGCCTTGTTTGGCCCTATGAAAGAAGGCGCAAGTACCGAAATACATAAACAGGAAGTAATGCGTTCTCTTGTCCTGTGCCACTCGGCCTTAGAAGGCCACGCGACCACAAAGAAACGATGTGCTTTAGAAACGAGAATGGCAAAGATGTCATTCAGTCCTGGAAATCTACCCACTATCAATAATTACGAAATTATTGCTGGGCATTCGCAGGAACTCTCACCAAAGTGTTTATTTCGGGTTTCTTATTCTTTTGATCAAAAGCATTTTCTTGGACAATTTTCTCTACTCTTTTTAGAGCATCCAATTATCAAATTGTAGATAAAAAGAATTAAATTGGATGTTGCTTGTAAAGCTTTCATATCTGAATTCAAAATTTCGCACTTTATACTACTACATGAGGAATTTGTGCAATTTGATTGGCTCAGAGCAGTGGTATTTTAGCTAAATTTGAAATACCTACATGTGAAAATTACAAACCCTTTTGTGGGTAGTAGTATAAACAAATAATGGCATGGTTTGAACGTGATATTGTGGCATAAATACCACTCGTGATATTTCAAAATGTTCTCAAATTTCACTCTCCTAACGGCCTTTGAAATTACGTATAACAATTTTGAAATATCACTCGTGGTATTTATGCCAAATATCACTACAAATCATGCTATTACCTATACAAACCTGGGTTATCTTAACCCAGCTTTGAACAACCCGGCTGAGAGCTTTACGAGGAAAGCCCCTAAACAATATTACAACTGTCCCGGCGGTGCAATTTTATTTTTCTACTTCTTGTTATAACATAATGGACTTTTAAACTGTCATCGAAAATTCAGACCCATTGGAAAATATTCCATTCTCATGTTATCATCACGTTTGTCCCTTTAATTTGATTTATTCACTTTATTCCTAATGTTGCACATCAATCAAAATTGTTTCAAATGTTAAATTATATTCCTTCTCTAATCTAATACACGATTGTTTTCTTTTTTTTTAGGAAACCTTTTTCCAGAGTCCTAGACTCTCTATCTAGGACGCTAACTCGCGGGCCCGAGGGTGCGCATTTTAACGACGGTTGACTGTCAAGTTAGTGTAATTCAGTCACATGAATTGTTTTTTTATGATATAGCTATCTTTGCCAGCGAGTCCGCGGTGCTAATAGGGCAAAAACTCAGATAACATTAGTTCTATTATTAATAGTAAAAACCCGCGAGTAAGAACCTGAATTTTTCCAAG
The DNA here is from genome assembly GCA_964035705.1 of Porites rus. Classification (NCBI taxonomy): domain Eukaryota; kingdom Metazoa; phylum Cnidaria; class Anthozoa; order Scleractinia; family Poritidae; genus Porites; species Porites rus. Next base: position 50,536,573 of record OZ037992.1, read on the forward strand.
TTAGCCTAAACAGGTTCTTACTAAAATAGTAATTAGCACAAATTTAGGCCGCTGTGGTTCTTATTTTCTGAATAAAAAATTACAGAAAATCTAAGAGTATTTGCTGGTATTCAGCTTATTTCTTATATAACATCTGCATTCCATTACATTGCAGTTGGAGTGATAGTAAACCTCTGTCTCCAGAGAGAAACCTGAATGTTGACTTATCTTATTTGACCGAGTGTACAGAATTTTTCATAGACTTTAGAAAATAAGAATCTTTCAAATTTTAGACTCAACTGTTTCTTGTATAGAGGGGGCCTAACTGGCAAATTTTAGCCTAACAGTTACTGAGGGAGTAAAAACGACTCGAAGTAACCGTCTGAAATTCAGGCCAGTTCTTAAAAAACAGGTTTTTACTTGCGGATTTACACTGTACTCTATATGTAAAAGATTCAGTTGTAAGCAATTGTCTGAAAGTATCAAGATCGGCCAGTGATCAGCCTGTGAATACAGCCCTCGAAGCTAAGTTTCCTTTGTAACGTCCCTAGCTAACGGCGAGGAGCGAGGAGACAGGACGGTATCGCAGGCTAGCCAGTGGTCGCACGGAAATCTTTCACTTCACTTAGCCTTCGTAGCAGGTGCTTAGAAGATATGATTGCAAGAGAAAACAGGGCACGCGACGAAGACACTCGCGTCCTCCTCGTACGCTTCGTTCTTTCTTGCACCCATATTTCTTCCAAACGCCTGTTACGTAAGCTTACGTAGGATACACCTCACGAAGTGTACATTTGTTTCGCATCGCATTAGCTGCCAACTAGTAAAATCTGTTAAAAATTCAATGACATAAAATCATTTCTTCTATAGGAAACAAACTTATAGCTAATTTAGTACGAAAGAATGCTAATAGCACCTTTTCTATTTATCATTTAGTAAACGTTTCTAAAATTTTATTTTGTTAAAGACGGAATCTGAGAATGACACATTCTGTCGTCTTATTATATTCCTTTCGCGTTGTTTAACCATTTATTTTACTCTTAAATAGTCCAATAGTTTCAATCCAATTACTGCCAGTGAGAACCGTAACAGTTATGGTATCCTGTAGTTGCCGAAGCCGCGTAATGCAGGCTTGTAAAGCGATTCCAGGCACCAGGGTCTTGGCAAGTTCCTTCAGTCTTTCGTCTCTTGAGAACCGCTGTTCAGGTCTGGATTTGAAGAGAAAATCTCAAGTTATTTTTTTAAACAAGGTAAGGGTTTCAGGAAGCAACTGCCAAATACCCGAATGCTTCGACGCATCGGTCAATTCATTCGTAAAATCAAACTGTAGGAGATACTTAAAATGCACATTAAAAGAAAAACCTTCGAGCCATGGACAATTGCCGTTAAAAACTGTGGATATTTAACAATTATTCTTTGAAATCGAGGTGAATAGTGGCAAAATATTTACCGAGCCGCGAAAGCGGCGAGGTAAATATTCCCGAAGCCACTATTCACCGAGATTGAAAAGAATAATTGTTTTAGTATATACACACGAAGTGATCTCAACAAAATCAGAGAGGAAACCATTCAAAAGTACGATTTGATTGACAGATCAAATCACGCGTAAGTTTAAAAATAGATCTTTGCAGAATTTTCAAACATGGCAATTCACAAGTTTATCATTTCGCAAACAAGAGGGTAATGGCTTAAATGGAACCGCTAAAAGTTTGAACTGTTTCCTTACCTGAGAAGAAAAGTAGAGCTATGTTGTTTTCTGTTGACTCGCCAAGTTTATAGCCAAAAGGGTTTGTTGTGTCGTTCTTCGCATGAAGTGCTGACAAAAATGGTGGCTCGGTTGCTCGAGGTAAGACGTCGTCTTCCTGTATCATTCTTTTTCCTGTTTACTTGAAACGTAGAATTTCTGCAAACATTTCCTTTTAAATTTGTTTGTCATAAATAAACTTCGATTTTCGAGCCAAAATTTTCTTGTTACAAAACGCTGAGTTCACGAAACGGCTTCTTCTACGCGAATACACGGGAGTTGTAAACAATCCATCGACCACAAAACGCAGCTACAGTTAACTGAAAAACGCCGTATTGAATCCTTCCAAGTCTTTTCTTGCCTTAAAAAAAGTCAGCCCTAGGATTCTGTCGACTTTTAAAAGATCTTTCTCTAAAAAAATGTGAAAAACACCGAGCTCACACATTATCCACTCGCTAGGAGGTGAATATTGTTGAATAGTCCGAGATAGCGAACCAATCAGATTGCTTAAATCACCAAGATCACTGAGTGTGTATATACTAAATTTATTTAGTATATACTAAAACAGTGGATAGTGTTTTTCGCGCGCTCTGATTGGCTACTCAATCAGTGAATATCCTGCACTATTCACTGATTCACCTCCAGTTCCTCCGAGCGAGCGACGCCAAACTTGCGCAGGTTGCGGGCAAAATGCTTTCCCGTTTGCTGCCGTAACAAACTAAGAAATTTTACAACTAATCAAGCAAGCTAATTCCGAAATACACGAAGAAGGTGACGAATTTCGGTTTGGAAGTTTTAACAGGTAAAGCTTTGTCTTTTTGACTTGAATAGTTATCGATAAAACCGGCGAAAAAGTTGTTTGTTTACAAGTGCAAATTAAGCTCAAGTCTTGCGTTACTTTATTTAGTTGACTTGTTCATAAATAAGCTTAAAACTAAATTTAATAATCTTTTTTACAGAATTATTTTAAATACAAACAGAATTCCCAACTCCTTTTGAAAAAACTTCGCCGCAAGAGCGGTCAGCGCGCGCCAAAATTGTAATCGTTGGCAACAGCAAATGAGTTAAAAATCATCATTTTGTGCTCAATTATCTCACTGTTTTAGTATATACTAAAGCAATTATTCACCTCAGTGTCGGTGGCTAGTATTGGATATTTACCTTGCCGCTTCGCGGCGTAGGTAAATATCCAATACTAGCCACCTCCACTTCGGTGAATAATTGTTATTTATTTGGTTATTTAGTGAGATGGTTAATTAGATAGTTACTTTGATAGTTGCTTTCAGTAAATATTTATTCTTATTTTTATTTATTATTAGCCTGTAGATAAAAACGGACGAACTGTGTATCAGACAATTCGAACGAGCATGATTCTTATTTATCCTGTGCAAAGTGCTTTTTATCCATCTTCTGGGGATTGAATTGTTATTGTTTTTATTTCAGTCGTTTGCTTTTTGCACAGTGAAAAATTGCTTTCTCTTCAATTCAACAATTAGAATCAAGCAAAGGCTGAAACCCAGATTTTTACTTTTGCATACATTGACACGTGATCATATTTCTACCTAAGCTTTAATGTGGTTCTCACCGTTGATTGGTTCAAAATTCAATGTCACGTCATCGCCAATCAGCACGAATGGCGCCCAGTACTGCACCGCATTGAACTCGTCAGACTCTCGCATCAATTTCATGGCCTGATGAAGCGACTTACTTGCACTTTTTCCTTTTACCAAATGTTCGTAAAAGTGTTTCATAAACTCCAGAGTGGCTTCGTCGCTCAGCGCCCACAGTGACGCGATAACAGAACGTGCCCCGGCTCCTAAAAAGGCACGTGCAATTCCAACCACGCCTTCGGCTTTGATCTCTCCGCGTCCAGTGTAACAGCAGCTTAAAACAACAAGCTTGGCTCGCAATTGTACACCCAAAACATCTGCCTTTGTCAAAAGGAAGTCTTCCTCTTTCGGTCTTTCAGCATCAGCAACGTTAGGAGACAAAATAATTTCTCCGTCTCGACAACCATGAGCTGCAAGGTGCACCAAAGAAACTGAATTAATCCTGCTCAAAACTTGGTCTTTTGTAGCGTTTTTCCCAATGAGGGGCTCGGTATTAAGAATCTGTCCAATCATTTTTGCTTCTTTCTCAGCACCCGGGAGCTGCGGGAACGGTTTGTTGTCTTTGATACGTACAGTTTCCACCCACGGATTACCAACAAGCAGTGCACCAGAAGTACTATGGTGGCTTTCCGGACACTCAGCCAGCAGCCGCAAGCTTGTTAATGATGGAGCCAATCGAATTCTCAGCGTTTCAGACAAATACCTGGATTGTTGGTCCATGAGGGCAGCATAAGGAATTAAGAATGATGCACGATCAGGGATAATAATGAGTTCGTCACCGTCTATCAGGTCTGAAAATGGAGCGATAAAAAGGTCATACAATGTTTTCAAAGCAGCACTCTCGTCGTCTTGCTGTGATATCAAGGGCTTGCACCTCACACCAGTCCTTACACCAATATTTTCGTATGTTTGGTAAATCAATGATGTCAGGTTACCATTTATTTCCTTTTGCATCATCTGACACTGCTGTCCAATTAGAATTAACCAGAAACTCAATGATGTTTTAAAGTCTTCATGTCTTTCTTCTTCTGCTAGAAAAAGAATAGGTGACGAACTAAGGCTTGAATTGGACATTATCAGTTCCTTGTCCTGTTCTGACGACGACCAAATTGATTTACTGACGTCATAGCGCGATTTCATGAGATCCATGAGAGCTTGTGCTCGTCCTGCCTCAGCTGTAGAGAGCGCTTTAAAGCTCTTGCCTTGTAGTAACTGAAGACGCCTTAAATGTGTATAAGTAAAATCATGTTTATCCCGAAAGTTGATTTTCCACCCGTCTTTCCCTGGAAGGAGGAGCCTAGTTTCCTCTAACAGTCTTACTGAAGATTTGCAAGACTCCTCGGCTTGAAGAAAGTCCTCAAGAGAACAAAAACAACAAGCGAGGTTGTTATATACAGTTCCTTCCAAACTTTTGTTTCCAGTCTCTGTTGCGATAGTGAGGCTCAGCTGATAAAACTCGATTGCTTTCCTGACCTCACCGAGAGACTTATAGGCACTGCCAAGGTTGTTATATACAGTTCCTTCCAAACTTTTGTTTCCAGTCTCTGTTGCGATAGTTAGGCTCAGCTGATAAAACTCGATTGCTTTCCTGACATCACCGAGAGACTCATAGGCACTGCCAAGGTTGTTATATACAGCTCCTTCACAATCTTTGAGTGCAGTCTCTGTTGCGATAGTTAGGCTCAGCTGATAAAACTCGATTGCTTTCCTCAAATCACCGAGAGACTCGTAGGCATTGCCAAGGTCGTTATATAAAGTTCCCTCAGAATTTTTGTTTCCAGTCTCTGTTGCGATAGTTAGGCTCAACTGATAAAACTCCATTGCCTTTCTGACCTCACCGAGAGACTCATAGGCACGGCCAAGGTTGTTATATACAGTTCCCTTAGAATTGTTGTCTCCAGTCTCTGTTGCGATAGTTAGGCTCAACTGATAAAACTCGATTGCCTTTCTGACCTCACCGAGAAACTCATAGGCATTGCCAAGGTTGTTATATACAACTCCTTCCAAACTTTTGTTTCCAGTCTCTGTTGCGATAGTTAGGCTCAGCTGATAAAACTCGATTGCTTTCCTGACCTCACCGAGAAACTTATAGGCACTGCCAAGGTTGTTATATACAGTTCCTTCACCATTTTTGTGTCCTATCTCTGTTGCGATAGTTAGGCTCAGCTGATAAAACTCGATTGCCTTTCTGACCTCACCGAGAAACTTATAGGCACTGCCAAGGTTGTTATATACAGTTCCTTCACCATTTTTGTGTCCTATCTCTGTTGCGATAGTTAGGCTCAGCTGATAAAACTCGATTGCCTTTCTGACCTCACCGAGAAACTTATAGGCACTGCCAAGGTTGTTATATACAGCCTCTTTCAAATCTTTGCGTCCAGTCTCTGTTGCGATAGTTAGGCTCAACTGATAAAACTCGATTGCTTTCCTGACCTCACCGAGAGACGTATAGGCAAGGCCAAGGTTGTTATATACAGTTCCTTCACCATCTTTGTGTCCGGTCTCTGTTGCGATAGTTAGGCTCAGCTGATAAAGCTCGATTGCTTTCCTGACCTCACCGAGAGACTCATAGGCATGGCCAAGGTTGTTATATACAGTTCCTTCACCATCTTTGTGTCCGGTCTCTGTTGCGATAGTTAGGCTCAGCTGATAAAGCTCGATTGCTTTCCTGACCTCACCGAGAGACTCATAGGCATAGCCAAGGTTGTTATATACAGTTCCTTCACGATCTTTGTCTTCAGTCTCTGTTGCGATAGTTAGGCACAGCTGATAAAACTCGATTGCTTTCCTGACCTCACCGAGAGACTCATAGGCAAGGCCAAGGTTCTCATATACAGTTCCTTTAAAGGCTTTGTTTCCGCTCTCTTTTGCTTCCTTCAATGTCAATTCAAAGTAATCTCGCGCTGTTTTAAAATTACCATCTTTGAGAGCTTTTTTTCCCATGGCAAGGTGATGACTACCGCAGCAACGTGGACAATCGCAAGTTACATTGTCGGGCTGTCGATGGTTTTCTTTTCCTCTTCGGTATGGCTAAAAAAGTAAGCAACTTTTCTGTTAAACAGCTATCGGAGTTGGTATCTGGTATAAAATTATGCCCATGTCTTTCAGAATCTTTAAAAGTACAAATGCCAAACTTCCTCGTATCTTTCTATAGATCGTTTTCACATGACGTCACGGCGGCCATATTTGTGTACAAAACGATGAATCGGCGGCCATGTTTGTGTACAAAAAAAATCCTGTGGGAATTGAACTCTTGTCACATGTTAAAATTTTCTTTTATTCCAAGCCGTTTGCAAAGCTGCTGACCACGTGACTGAAAACGATCTATTGCTTTACTTATTTGATAGCCTCGATGCAGGGACGTAGCTGCTTTTAAGCCATTTTAGCCCCGGCTTAAAAAAAAACAAAAAACAAAATTGGGTTGTAATGAGCAATGTAATCGCATGTTAACAGGGCCTCATCAATGAAATTGCACCTGATACAGGCACTATGCGTCTGACACGATGATGAGCATACAATTGGTACATAAATAACATGGAAAATATGTCGCTAAACGCCATTTTGGTTTTTCAACTGTTAAATTTAAAAATGCTTATCACGGTCAGATATCCATTTCAGATGCTTGCTATGACAGTGTACTCTTTATTTGTTATTTATTTACCAGTGCAGCAAACCCCCGTATTGAGGATTATCAGGTGTTATGGTCAGAAAAAGAAAACAACAAACACACGAACAAAAAAGAAAAAACAACAGAAGACAAAAACGATACTATAATAACTAGTGGGTGGGTGATTTTAGACAAACTATTTCGGAATTTAGCCGGATCAGCAAAGAGAGAGTGAAGAAAGCCGGAGGCAGGGAGTTCCACTTATCTATATACAGTTCAAGGATAAAAGGACAATCTATGAGAAGTAGTAGAGGTGGAAATCTGGATGAAGGAGTGACCATGGAAATACGCTGCGGTGTGGTGAACGCAAACTGTTGCCTGGGTTCACCGCAACTAGTGGTTAGTGATCCGAAACAACATGGTCAGGCGCGCGTTAACTGATCTTCTCTGCTCTAAGGTTCTCCAGTTGAGCTTTTTGGCTTTCTCCTCCGCAGAGGCCTCTTTGTCCACCTGGCGCGTTCTATTTTTCGATTATTGCTATTTTTAATGGGATACCCAGCGGAAGGCTCTGCGGAAGAGAGAGGCTTTTTAAGCATCACTGACACGCTTACTGATTACTGGAATCTCCCCAGTACCCATCTGTTTGCTCGTGGCTACATCATATTTATTTTCCATGCTTTTACGAGGGTCCCAAACAGTACTACAGTATTCCAGGGGGGAGCGTAGTACTGCTGCTCACGCCTCAGTCGGCAAATCAACTCTCAGGTTTCGTTTATGAAATCTTAGTGTTGAAATCTTGCTAATATGGGTGTTCCATTTCAGGTCGTGATATTCAAAAGCACTAAGATTGTCATAAATTATGAAATTAAAGAAATTAATAGAAAGGAATGATAGAATAGCTCACTAGCAGTATCGACTGAATTGCTTAAGGTTTACAATATACAGAAATAGGTTATGAAACATAACTACAAAATCCTTACATACTAACTACAGTTATCAAATCTTACAACCACGAACAAAATCCTTGACTAACAATGAATAATTAAAAAATACTTGCGCATTTGCTTATAAAGGTATCACGGCACATGGGCTCCTGCCTTAAATAGTATGTTCTAGAGTTCGTGAGGTTCTTAGAGGGTCTCTTGCTGAATGGTATGAGAGGGTGCAAAACATCAAGGAGATTGTCAACAATTTTGTTGAAAAGTTGTTTACACAGCTCTGTCTTTCTTTGCTCAAACGTAACAAGGCCTGACCGTGACAGGGCATCTGAGTAGTACTCTTCGTAACCAAAAATTATCCTCAGAGCCCGTTTCTGTATCCGTTTAAAAGTGAGGCTTAGATATTGTGGAAGACTAAAATGAAAAACCTGGCAGCCATAGAGTAAAACTTATTGGAAGCAAGCTTCATGGAACTGAACCAGTTCTTCAGGTGGTACTTTTGCACGATTTAGTTGCACTAAAAAATACAACCGTTTGGCAGCTCTATTTTGTCATTTCTGTTAAATGAGAATTCCACTTAAGGTCTTCTTGAATATAAAAGCCTAATAACTTGACTTCTGTATTAACTTTACAACCATCAATTTCTACAAGCTTATGTTTTTTCGGGGAGCGCGCAAAGGTTATCCTTAGTACATTGCATTTATGGGGTGATCAGTTGGAACTTGTTCTTAGTAGACCATGCAGACACCTCAGCAAGGATGGACTGCGCATGACTAGTCCCATTATTTTTCGCTATCTCGTAGACTGTAGTATCGTCCACGTACTTTAAAAGATCGCTCAAAACCATCAACACTAAGATCGTTAGGCATAACGAGAAACAGCTTGGGGTCCAATTTGGTCTCTTGTGGAACCCCTACAAGAAACGGACTTCATTCGGAAAAGCAGTCGTTTCCTAGCTTGACTCTTTGGTACCTCTTGGGGAGGAAGGCTGCAATCCAATTTATGTTGTACGATTCGCGCGCCAAGAATCTTTGAACCCGAAATAGGACAATGACAGCAGCAGGAAATAGAACTTGCATAGTTACGTTACGACTCAGTGATTTCAAGTCACAGGCAAGTCTGAGTTTATTCCTTAGACACCATGAAATAACCAATTAGAACGTTTCATATTTTCGAATCAACCAGTCGAAATTCAACACATTTATCGACCTTAAAGTTGCTAGAAAACCTGTCAGACCGGTTAAACCAACTAATAATAGCGCATGACCTTGTCTTAATGAGATTCCTGCGTATTTCATTCATGAGATAAAGACAAAAGGTTATGACATCATCGGAGTTAATACATTCCCCCGCAAGTTAATGAGATTGCTCCGCAAAAAAAGGTTTACTCGGTCCCTAAAGTACTACTATTCAGCCCCTAATAAGCAACCAGAAGTAATGCAGATAATGCTCAGTCTCCTCAGGAGACTAAACAGAGGAAATGCGGTAGATAAAAGGTCATCCTCTATCTCTCTTGTCCCTTAATTTGTTCGACATTTGGGTCCACTGTACCCTCATTATCTCATGAAGATTGGAGTGTGTTTACGGCCTAAAATATATAAGAATTTAATGAAAATAATGGCGTTGTTACTATCAGCGACAATTTTATGAACCTAACAAAGTAATTTTAACATCACTTGTTGTCTTGTTATCTTTCCTTTGCAAGCAAATTTCGAATTTTTTTACGTTGCCATTAGGCGACAAGGCATTTTTTGTTAGAAATCTTCACTTTTACAAGGCAGATCACGGAGTCTGAATATTGGCTACTTTCCAATCCCCCGTAAGACACTTTGTTTACCCCCCAAAATTTTGATTAACAAGATTAGTTTATGCAAAATTTGGGGAGCAGAAAGAGCGTTTTATGGTTTTAAGAAAATAGAGAATTAAAGGAGCGCGTGGTGGTATCGATGGAATCCTGGCAGTTCTGAGAGTCAGCTTGTAAAATAAGTGTAATGTGAAAGGCTATTTCAATAGCCTTATCAAAGCAAAATGATCATTATGGAAATAAAACAAGATACCTCGTTGTCCATGGCCCCTGCCAGTTTCCTGAGTTCCAGCAACGTGTTGTTTGCGGAGTCAATCTTTTTAAATTGTTGAGGTGAAATAATGTTTAAATTGTGTACGGGATAAGTATATTTCAAGAGAGTGAGAATAATTGGACAGAGAGGTAGTGTTATAGGGGCGTTGCCCGGGATATCTTACGTTTACAGGTTTTTACACTAGAGGGGATAAATCAGAAAATTTTCGTTTTGTCGTTTACAATCAGATACTCGAATCGGAAATAAAAACGTCATGGTTCGGTAAAGTCATTAAAGATTTTGAATCCCAAAGCTAACGTGATACTTTAAAAAACATTTTGAGCGCTTCCTCCTTATCGGGGAAGTCAAGTAACGACGACGGCGAAGGCAACGAGAACGACAAAAAAAAGTAATAGTTTTAAGTTATGTTTACACTATACCGCATAGCTTTTGCGCCCCCTGGCTTCTATTCACACATATAAAAGAACGATGATTTCGGTGCAATTTCTGTAACGGAGCGAAGCTGCAGCTGCTGCAGCACGCTGATCTTAAAAGCGAGTCGTCACATATCGGATAGGGTTCCTGTGACACTGTTGGATGCAGTGTGAACAGGCACACCAAACCTTCTAGGCCGTCCGCAGCTCGACGTGTGTGAACGTCTTGTTTAACAGCAGGATTAGCTCTGTCGGTAGAGCGCTTGACTGCAGAGCGGGAGGTCGCGGGTTCGATTCCCGGGCTCGGGCTAATACTCAGGGTCTTAAAATAATGAGAAATGAAGGTACTGCCTTTGCACCGCCAAAACGGGAAGACCTTTGAGTGGTTCGGATGACCCCGTAAAATTGCGGTCCCGTTGAAGAAGTAAAAATAGTATCCCCTATTACTACTTTCGTGCTAAATACATAGACACACAAATTAAGAACATTTCTTTTTGTTAGGGGGTATTTACAAGAGACAGGGACAATCTCAGACCGGCATAAGTTCGTGTCTGTCTCCATACATTTCTTTTCATTCGTGTAGTAATACATGGGACCGGTCTGAAAATGAACTCAGACAAGTCTGACTTCGTCTCTGTCGGTGACCCGACACTAGTCACTAGTTACTTTCGTGCCGGTGTGAGACCGAACCGTTCACGTGTAAAACGGAAACGAATATCACACCGGGTCCATAAATAGTATGTTTCTTCATATAGCTCAATCATTTTTGCTTTTTCCTTTGCAAAAAAGGAAGACCGCTATCAATAACACCAGTAAAAAAGACTTATAAGTAGATTCAATTGAATATATGCTTGGATTAATGTTAGGGATCGCACCATTTTGAGATACTATGCGGTAAATATTGAACGGCCACCAGATGAGCGTTATATAAATCTTATATTTTTCGGAGGGCAGTTTAAAACTCCACGGTTGTCTATTGACGTAAACTGTGTGCCGGTTAGTGAAAAATATGTTTAATGATCGACTTTTGAAAGTTATAATTATAATATGGCTCCAAGAATCTCTTGTTTTTGAGTTCGTACCGGTCTCATGCAATCGACGAAACATTTTGTCCCAGGTAAACAGCGCAAAAATTTCGAATTCGTAACGGCCTGAGTTTGTCCCGGTCTCGTGTAAATACCCTTTTAGTTTCGTGCCGTTGTCTGATCCGGGAGAGTGTAAACATACCCTGAATGCTCTATTAAGCCCCTCTCAAATAACCCCCCTCTAATAAAACCCTCCCCCCCTTTTTTTCAGGAGAAAAAGTTAATAAGACCCCCCTTTCTCTTTTAAGCCCCCCCCCCCCCTTCCCTCTCCCTTATTATTGCTCACCAATAAATGATAGACTGTATTAGTCAATCACGACTTTAAAACTTTATTTCGACTGATCCAGGATGGTTTCCTCAGCAGTTGGAAGCTCAGATTTGTCTTTGATCCTCCGCTGCATGACCTCCAACTTCTTGTACTTGAGCTTTTCCACTCTGTGTTCTAGTTCCTTATGAAGAACTGATACTATCGTTTATGCTAAATTAAATAACTCCCCCCTCCCCCCTCCCAAATAAGTTCCCCCTAAATGTGCTTGAAATAAAAAAAGTGCCCAGGAGGGTTTAGTAGAGGATTTACTGTAGATTTAACCGTGTGGAGACTGGGCTTTTTTTTGCCTCCTACGACCGGGGGGAGCCTTCGGAGACTCCCCTCTATAACCTCAAAAAACCGCTTATGATACTGCCATCAAAATTACGTAGAAAAATGTAATCATTATTTCCAGCATATAGGCTAATTTGATTGGTGCTCAAAGTTAAAACGGTTTTAAAGTTATTCAACCTTTAGCGAGAGGGGCCTCAAACCCTCTTCTTCCCGGTCTGAATAGGGTTAATAAGCAAAACAAAACCTTTGCACGAGCATCACGCTTTTAAGTACATTTCTTTGCCGTCGTTTCGTGACTACGGATACATTCACACGGCACCGTACAAATTTTTTACCGGTGGTAAATTTGTTCGATCAGGGCAGTTCTATATACACGGAACCACCCTAACCGAAAGAAAATTTAAACGCCTTGCGTTTAAAAATCAAACGCCAAAATCGAGTTAGTCTAGCCTACCCGACTAGGCCTTTGTACTCGTAAAATGCAGGAAAGTTTCTCACTGGAATACCATAAAGTTGCTAAAAAATTGCCAAAAATCCAAAAAGTTGCTACCTAAATTTCTAAAGTTGCCACCTATATATCAACGTTACTTAAAAGCTTTATTTTTCGTTCTTCACAATAATTACTATCATCGGTCAAGAAAAATAGCTGGAAACGTAGCTATTTTTAATTTTAAAAAAATAATAAAAAAATTAATTAGCCTTCAAGAAATTCGCATGAATTAAAGTTTTCTATGAAATCGTTGACTTTTTCGTTTTTGATATGTGCTCTAAACCTATATTTTGCTCAAAAGTTGCTCACAAAGACAAAATTTGCTCGAGGTTGCTAGAACTGCAAAAAATTGCTCCAAACGCCAAAAGTTGCCGAGCACAATCGGGACAGGCCTACCTACGACGTGAAACTTCCTAATTCCACCAGTTATGGAGAACGTGGATACGTGATACAAGAATTTTCTTTTTTTTTTCCAACTTAGACGCAGTTCTTGAAAATTTAACTCCAGGAAAATTCGTTAACACTTGAAAAACTGAGGAGATGAAATGAGAGCTTGGAGTTTGAAACAGCGCGAATTCACTTTCTTCAGTGGCGTTTTCGTTGCCAAAAGGCCTGGACTCGAATCTGGGTGGTGATCTTCTCACTTCTTAGAAGCCTGTTCCCGGCTCCAACACAGTGGGGCCGAAAAGGATCGAAAAAAGGTGCGCGAAAACTGTGTGGGGGCTGAGAAGAGACCGGGTAGTGAAGTAGTTTTGAGTAGTTTTTCCCTTCTCTCTTCCCGCCGTTTTTCGATCGTTTGCTTTATCACTCCTCGCTCGCCTTTTTTTGCTCGTGTGCACCGACCAAGAGCCTGTCACACGCTAACTTATTAGCAGAAACGCTGGCAATAACACATCAAAAATTTCCTAACTGTCCAAAATATATGACCATCGTAATTGCTTAAGGTCCATGATACCCAGAAAATACGGCCTTGTCCTTTCTCCGACCGTTTTAATTACTTGAAATTGTCGCATTATTATGACTTAATTAATGTCACTAGGTTAGACTTGTGTTGACCGTCATTTTCCCGTCAAAAGTCAACTTTTCCGACCTAACATGTCTTGTTACCGTCTTATAACAGGTCGTCCTAGAGACGAGACTGTCACCGGGGAATCCGTTTCCGCAAAAGCTCTCATCGTTTCTTAAAATAACTTTTCTTCAAGTTGAGGGAGCCTAAAGGCATGACTGGGAGAGTACTTCTTTGTCCAATTATTCCCTCTTGGAATATTTGCAATAGTGGAAGTGTTACAAATCACCACGCGCTTGGATAGGCGTGGCGATACTTCTATTCCATTATGCATGGGGTTGTACCTATTCATAAAACTAGGTGAAACAAGAGAAGAAATCACTTCATTTGGTTTTTCTAAGTTTTACTGGTGTTGTTGTTGTTGTTGTTGTTGTTTTGGCTCCTCACGCAAGAAATGTTCCAAAGAGTGCGTTATCGCATTAAAATATGCAAGTTAAAATCTTAACGGTAAAGCCAATAGATAAAACCATCTTTTAACCATACATGCTTAAACAGAGAAAAAGGATACTGCCAATCCCGTATTACACCAGAAGATCGCCAGCTCACGCAGACTCAACTTGACAGAGGCTTTTGCTCCTGAAATCATGGAAATAGTATAACGCAACTTCAGTGTCACTGTCATACATGGCGTATGCAGGGGAAAAGGTATTGAAAACATCTCTTCTGTCCTGACCCCTTCCGTTTCATTTTTCAGTACGGACAACGAGCCGACAAACAGAAAGTTATGATATTATACTTATGACTACAGAGAGAGAGCTTGGTGACCTCAACTTTTCAAAAAGACGATGAAGGCTAATCGTCACCCGGCGCCTACGAACAAGTTCTAATTTTGTTGTCAAAAGAAACTGTTGACATTACTTGTGAAGATGACTCAATTAAGCTATTGACCCTGATTCAACTTCAATTTCTACCTTACTAATCAAAAGTTTTAAAAAGGAAAATTCTTCAAGAACAGCTACGTTTTTTAATAGAGTGTTTTCACATGACGTCACGGCGGCCATGTTGGTGTCCTGTGGGAGTTGAGCTCCTTTCTTATGCAAACGTTTTCTTTTGTGCCAATAAATTTGCATAGATGCTGGCCACGTGAGTGACAACACTTTTTAAGAAGTTTAAGGTAACGCCGCTTCACTTTATTCGTAATGCTACTGTTAAAGGTTACCTGCTATCATAGGTTTGATTGACAATGGTCGTAAATCCGTGGCGTTTTTAGCGTCTACCAGTGAGTAAATGTAGTTTCCTATGAATGTTGGAGAAAACTCAAAAGTCACCAACAGCTTTCAAACAATACAGCAAGCCAGGTAGATTACAAAGCGACTACAACATTTCAATTCAAGAACGGTAAAAGGTGCCAAACATTGGACTGGGAGGAAATTTCAATTTCAAGTCCCAATAAAACAGCAAACATCAGAAAATAAAAAAATGTTTCCTTCTGTCCAGAAATAGGCTTTTGCATTATTTGATCACGTGATCAACTTTCGGTAAACAGTGGTTTCTATACAACTCGTTGTAAATTCTGAAATTTTTAAACCGTTGTTAAATCTTTCCCTTACGCATTTAAGCGCTCAAAGTGCCTGTTATGAATTAAAAGGAGATTTGAGCCCCGTAATGCTTAAGGAAATATTTCACGACAGTTTGAAAACGTCGAAATTTACAAGGATTTGTATGGAAAACCATTCAAGCGTGACTGGTTGGCAAAGTTTGTTTTTTCTCATACAAATCCTTCTAATTTTCGGCGGCCGCTGTAATCGCTACTTTTGAGATATACGGCTGAAAATTTACAGGTTACCTAATTTTAATATGCTTTTTTAGCTTGTGCCAACAAAGGTTTTCAAAAGCGATCTGTTTTCGTGTTACCGGAAGTTGATCACATGATCAACTGATGCAAAAGGCCTATTAACAATACGTACTAACCAAAATAAAATAGCCGTGTAGTTCAGTGAGCTGTTCCTTCTACTTACAAGGATTCTACCCACACACGCACACACATTATAAGCCTAACTAACAGAAGTTCAACTAGTTGGCTATTTAAAAGCGTGATTGTCGAGGTGAACGCACGACCTGATCAAGAAACAAATTCGGCGTCGCGAAGCTACTCGACATACACGGTAAGCTTATATCAGGCGTTCAACTCTCTTCCTTTCGCACGTCGCGTTACACTGTCTCCCAGTTTGTGCTCGACTAATCGCGCCCGATTCAAACCCAGTAACTCCGGCGAATCGCGAGTCAAATGCGCTGAGCACTCGCTGGCCACGCTAATTCGCCAGTATTTGCAAGATACAACTGACCTCATGAACTGAAACACAAATGGGAAGCCTCACCTAAACGAAGGTTTGCATATGCTCTGTTGCTGTACAGTTTAGACTTAAGGTCCTCGTTCTTGCAGTTCACTTTAATTCCTTCAGCGTAAAAGTAAACAGCGTTGCTGTAATCTTCCTTTAAGTACGCTTCATTACCTTCAGTTTTGTAAACTTCTGCTATCGCTAAAAATAAAGAGGATTGAAATGCCTTTAAACCTAAGGTTCTACAAAAGGTTTGGGAGGTTGCGGGATTTAGTTTATTTGAAAGTGAGTGGCGATAATTGGAATGAAAGATAAAAACAGAAAAGGGAAGTAGAAAATAACAACAAATAGAAAATAAATAAATAAATGAAAAAGGAGGGGGATTTTTTTAATTGCACATTCAGTGAGATGGCCGCTGACAAACAAATGTCTTTTCCGTTCCTGTCATGACAAAAACTTGTAACCCCAGAGAACACTAGACGACACCAGCTTAGTAAATTGCAATTTGCATTGAGTGTTTGTTGAATTTGTTTGTTTGTTCTTTTCGTGCAGGCCAGGTGCTGATACTATGCTTGCTTTTCAACAATCTACAAAAAAAGCGTTCCTTTAATTATAAATATGTTTGACTGCATGACTGTAGCTCTTAAGTAACTACACTGTACTTGTTTGTACTGTCAATACTGTTTATCAACAGTTCTAGCCATTCCCTTATTTAATTTTTGAATTTAATGCTCACTGAATACTGTCGTAGCACAGTTGAAAGTAGAAAATGCCGCAACTTGACTGTGGTTTTAATCTTTTAACAAAGGTTCTCTTATCTATATTTTTAATTTCAATCGTCCCTAACTGTGTTTAAAAATGCTTTTATACACTATTGACTGTTGCCTAAGTATCTTTACCTTCCAAAGTAGCATCATCAAAGTCCAAAACTTTCTCATCACTCTCACTTGTTTCTCTGATTCCACTCATCGCCATTAATGCTTTTATCTGAGAAAAATATCGGTGTAAAACGTTTTAACTTAATATTATCGTCGTGCATTAGCACAGTTAAACTGTCATTAAAGTTGCCAATGTGCTTTCAAATAAATGTTAGATTCCGATATATGATACCACTTTCCGAACATTGTCAATCATGACTACTTCAGTAGTACGCAGTGATCTTCAAATTCACTGTAATACTATTATTGTGTAGCACTACAGGTAATCTGTGACTCATTTTACCACAATGTTTTCAGTTAACACACAAACTGCTTTACAGAATCATTTCATTTGCAGGCTGTCTCGGTGCAGTGATAAAACAAACCCCCGCGTTAACCAGCGATCACGAAATGACATTTCGACAACCTCAGTAGCTGACCCATCCTCAGATTCAGGGCAATTTTTAATTTTAATTTATTATTATTATTATCATTATCATTATCATTATCATTATCATTATCATCGTCATTATTATTATTATTATTATTACTATTATTATTATCATTATTGAGTGTCTGTTATTTAAAGAAAATTACGACAAGGAGTTATATCACCCTGTATGCCATCATTAGACAACACCTGATGATGTTGTATCATTTTCGTGCAAGAAAAACTCGGATAAGTTTATTCATGATTACCTTTTTCGGACTTTTAGGGCATTAAAATTTCGTAGTTTAAAAAAGCTGCAGTTAATGCAAAAATTTGTTGTAATCCGTGACCAAAGAATACCGTATGCGTAACAGAGATAAAACTTGTTTGCAAAGATATTTAGCAATATGAACATAAGGCAAAAAGCTTGTTTGCACGTTTATCACGAGCACATTCGCATTAACGCTTTTTCACTTTTAAAAAAATACCAGAGCTAAACTGGGAAAACTAATATGACTAATATTATCCTTTTAAAAATTAAAAGGTAAAAACTGCCATGTGGTTTCATTTAAACGATCACAACACCATAGAATTTAATCCACAAAATGAAAAGTTTTCACTACTTCCGCTCAGTGAAGCGCATAATTGGTGCCTTCTTTCGATTGCAAATACGGTCAGGTAGATAGAGACTGGGGGTGAGTATTAATCGAGCATGCACCACAACTGACGCCTGAAAAAAAAAACCGGAAAATCGGCACTGAATCACTTTGGCCACATGTTCATGTCAAAATAGACCTAAACACAATAAAAAACACACTTCACATCTTTAAAAATACCACAATATCGCAACCCATGACTATAATTTTACCAAAATCACCCAACACAAAAATAAAGTGCTCAACGCTTGAACCGCAAGACCGCAAACGTGTTTTGAGCCATCGTGAGCAAAAGCGCCAGGTAAATATGACAAGAGGGGATTTTCACCCTTGAAATTGATTGGCTAATATTAGCTAATTGCAGGCGTGTTCACCGCAGGTGAGGGTGGGTGCTTCGTTTTCGGCGAGTTGAGGGTATTTCGGTTTCGAGCTCAGAAAGTTTGGCTTTTTTTTCCTCAAATTTGAGGTTGTTTCGTGTTATTGACTTGTAGATTGCTACGATAAACTGTATTGTTATTATGAAGTTCGCCATAAGCAATTTTGACCTTTGTCTAAGAGATCTTTGAGGACGGAAATCGCATTCTATAGTGCTTCGTTCGGAACTTGGTTAACACTCCTGATAACCGTAATTAGAAGACTATCTACCATGGGCAGCAAGAACATAACAAGAAAATAAAAACTAACAAAAATGGCTAGAATGTTACATTATACGGAACGAACGAAGGTAACATTTTTCCTTCGGTGAAGGAAAAACTCATCTGAATGAGAAGCTTGTCGTGAGACTCGGAAAACTTCTTATTTGATTCCGTTAAAGACGAATTTAAATTCCATTTTGGATTTATCCCGCTATTTTCATGTTTAAAAGACTCCAACGTCACTCAAAAATTTTGTTTTAAATAGTAAACCATTTTTAAAACCTTGAATTGGATTAGACATTTAGCATGGCTTTCTGGGGCCTGGTATATGAAGCGTGGAGAAATTAAACAGACTGGAACTAGATCATCAATAATGCCTCTTGGGAGAAAAATCGCTGGGACTGTGAAATTGGCCAAAAAAAAAGTTTAACAAGGCTTATCAAAAAAGGCGGTTCACGTCGGAAAAAAGTATCAACAAAAATGCCTTCTGTCAGTTTTTCAAAGCCTATTGTTGTACTCACAGAAAATTTATTTTAAAAATGAAGTGATGAAGCAGCTCGAGAACCCTAATGGTGTCTCCGAAAGATGCCGCAAAATTTATGTGACATATGTTATAGGTCACAAAAAGTGTTAACTACTGAAAGCGAGCAATCTAAATGGACAATAAGGGGCCATTTAAAAAAAGTCGATAAAATAAGCCTACCTGTAATCTCACAGAGGAATAACTTCTCAGATTCGTTTCACTCAGATACTTGTTTCTCTCAGCCGCACCTTGATACTGATGATGGCAAAAATTAGAGGGTGCGTAGGCTGAATAAATAGTCCATGGATAATCACGTGATTAAAAGGACCCGACGTAATAGGCTCATTTTATTTTAAGCAAATGTGTGTGATGACATATTGCCTAAATATGGTTCATTCATAAAAACCTTAGATAATAATATAAACGAAAGAATATGAAGAGAAATGATTCTGTTCCAGGAAAATGGTGTGATGACATCGCATCGAAAATAAAATGTTTCTTGGCAATAATACCGCTGTATTACACACGAATACAGTATATCAAGGTGGTCAGAGATCATACAACTTATGAAAAGGACTGAGGCCACTGTTTTCAGCATTGTTCTGCTGCTCTATAACTAGTCAGAAGACTCCAAAAGGACATTTATCACACTAAACACGCAGTATTTACTTGGAAACTGAAAAGTTACTGGTTTCCTTGACCTATTACCTACTCCTTCTCTTTTTTTTTACAAGTATTATGGGTAACTAAACAGTAAATTATTAACGTCAATTGAGCTGGCTTAAAGTTTCCTTCGAAAAGATGTTACATTACTTTTCTCTTGCTGGCGATCTACTTCCATTAGATTCTGTCCGAGTAAATGTTTCCTGAGTGCAACATGTAATTTTAGTTTGATTACTTCAGACCGTGTTTCATTTTTTAATGAAAGTGCATTTATGGTTATAACGAAAAAAAAACTTTTACTTTAAAATAATAATGCAACGTGAATGAAAAAAAAAAAACCTTTAGCCTGTATCGAATCTGATTGGTGCGCTAATTTTGTTGTAATTTGTAAATGTCATAGGTATGTAATTGCATTTTTTATTCAACTAGCAGATACTGGCATCATGACGAAAAGTTATCGGAAGTACTAGTGTCACTCAGACTTCAGTAGTGGGTGTTTTGGAGGGTTTGCCTCTTCTCATTCGGTTTTACTTGTTCCTCAAACTACATTCTTGGAAAGAATAAATTGGAACAGAGAACCCCAAACACCACCCCCCCCCCCCCCCAAATCAAGGATGAAGCTGCCTAAAAGCCAAAACGCGCCGTTTTCCTATCCTTGAATTGGGGGGAGGGGGGGTGTACAAATTTCCCATCTATTTTGTCAACGATTGTAGCTCCTAATCTCAACCCCAATCCATATAGACTGTTTCCAAGTTGCCCTGTTAAAAAAAAAAGGGTTTTCAGCCTCGTTAAGAAAGTGAGAGTCTTTTAACTCTGAAATGGCCAATCGGATGTTGACCGAGATTGTTTGCTTCACGGGAAATATAACACACTCATACGTTTAATTTCGAGCACACGCAAGTCTTGGAGTTATTTCCTTTCCACGAACTTAACATGCGTATGTGATAGAGAGCAGTCTTTCTTTCTTTCTCTTTAAGCCCTCCGCATTCCAATACTGCACACCTGTGTTTCATCACGCGCTTCCTACGAACATGAATGATGATCTTGAGCGAATTTAGAAACGCGCGCTCTCCATTATATCTTCTGACGTCTCGTGCACTTGCAATTTACGCAAATTGAGGTGCAATTCATTTGCAACATATGCGCATAGCCGTCACAACTGCCCGTTGGATCTTATTTTTATTATGCAGTTAAGCTTCAAAACAATAAATTATTCCAACGCGCAATGCGAGGGTCACGTGATGTGGCTAAGATGGACGGACGTGGACGGACGTGTGTTTGAGTGCTCAGCGTAACATTTCGTAAATTTCTGATGCTTAAGTGTTCCTTCTACTTTCTTCTTTTTGTTTCGTTATCGTGTTTCGTGTGTCATATTATGCCTGAGTAATCGTTATGTACTGGCCTTGTTTTATGTTAGTTTAAATTCTATTTACTGTATAGTAGTGTCTTCACTGTTATTTAGTCCATCTATAAACAAATCTTGTTTTGTAATATGTCTTCAGCTCCCCCCGCCTCGATTAGTTTATAAGCTATTTGCGGGTGGGAAAGTAATGTAATTAGTTATTTTCCAATTTTCAATAAAATTTGTTGTTGTTGTTGTTGTTGACGGCGTGCTGACCTGAGTCGTCGACGCGTTAGATCTCAGCCAGAGGACTGGGTTTGAGCCTTGGAACTTTGCCTGAAAAGAATTTTGTAGATTGGTAGTCAAACGCTTAAGCCCCAGGCCCCACCCCGTCTCTACGAATCCGGATACTTTCGAAACCGCACTTTCTTTACACGAATCTTTCCTCTGTCCACCCGAAAGCAGTACATGAATTCACTCATTCAGCCGAGACCTATTCGTGTAAAAAAAAAAAAGGTGCGGGGTTCATGTGGACAAAGCCTTTTTAAAAATACAGTTGCAGGTTAAATTCCCTAGAGATTTCCCTGGGAGGGATGGGAGGGGATAACTGCGCAAGCGCTCGATACAATAATGGAGTGACTTTAAGGAGAAAACGGAACAAACAGTGAGAAGGTAAAACAAATATTTATTTCACAGTATTTAAATTGCTATAATAAACAACAAATTTAGATAAACCATTCCTGTAAAAAAAGAAACGTGTCTTTGATAAGCAGCTTTCTTGGATGAAAGCTGTCTTAGCGATAACCCTTTTAATTGAAGAATTGGCAACAATAGAATTCCTATATATCCCCAACATTGGCCGTTTTCACGCTAGAGACGGATAATCCACCGTCAAAATCCGTCAAAATTGAAGGAAATACAGATGGATAAAGTCGAGCGGATTGCCCACTGCATCTAAAATTAAGACCGTGCCATTTTCAACGTATTACCTGTCTGACGCAAATTATTCAACGGATAACCTATTTCTAGTGTGAATACAGCCATTGTAAGACCTTGTTATTGGCGCATAAAACAAAATAGGCCACTATTTTCTGGAAACAGTTATCACAATGATTTGAATTATTTGAAACGTTCAAATTAATAAATAAATTAAATTAAATAGCTTAATAACACATTAAACTTACATATATTCACCTACCTAAAAAAAAACGTTCAACCAAAAAATATTAAAGACAATGGGAGCGAGATTATTATTTCAGTTTATGGTATGAATCAGTTCTCATGTGAGACTGGTATTTCGTGTGAACAATTTGACATTACAGATCTTAGAAAACAAATGAAGACCGTTTGGTGCACGTGTTGTGATGAAATTTTATCCTTGATCCAGTTAAATTTCACTTTCCTTTGTTTTAAATCATTATCATACATTATCGTACCCAAAGACAAAGAAAAATTTATTTAAACCCAGGAGAGAATTGAACCACTACATATGCACTATTTTATTCTTGGTGATCATATACAGAACAAAAAAAAAAAAAATTATACTGCGGTCAAAATTTGTGCGCTAAAATAAATGAATTTTCCTAGCTGTGATATAAAAGGATGGTTTGTAATTACTCTTCGAGTACATGGAAATTATAACGAGCTCAACTTTATGAGAAGTTTTCGCACACTCGATGCATGTGTGGTGTTTTAAGAAATTCTAATCAAGTCAACTCGACAAATAATTTATTCCTTCAATGTCCAATTTTTTTCTCCAAAACGTCGTTGTAACAGGCGGGTTGAAGAAGCAAATCTTGCGTTTTGCGGATTGATTGAACTAATCTTTCCGCTTTCATCCTGTAAGACAAGTTGTTCTCCAAGTCATATAATCAATTCTTTATTGAAGATATCTCGACAATGACCTCGCACTTTCCCCCTCTTTTTTGGCGTTTTCATACGCCTCAACTTGGTCTCGGCCTATAAAATACGCAACAACAAGAAAGAAAAAAAATTGTATAATCCAACTTGGTCACACGCTTAGTTAATAGCGCAAAATTACTTTCATAATTTATTTTAACTTTCCTTTACGAACAAATTCCAAAAAACTTTGTTAAATCCTACCTACTCTACAAACAGCACCTTGTCGATAGCGTCAGTTCACTACAGCTTCTTGTCTCTTTAAGTATTGGTAGTCAAATGAAGTCATGGCACAATTTTCATTAAATTTAGCATCTACGACACTGGTTTACATCGTAATACTGATTAAACTGCTCTGTACTCCCTTGCGCGGGAGACTGGACACAAGGAACCACGATCCTGGTGTCCAGGCTTAGTCCGGTTACTACCTGAGAAATATTTAAAGCTAACACTCCACCGTACCTATTGCATTCTATTACAACCGCTCAAACGAGCACGAGTTTGTTCAAGATTACGAAGGTAATCAACCAGACACCCCTTCCTCCCATCCCATCAAATACACATGCTAACGTCCATTTTAGATGGAAATGTTTGAAATAATTGATCTGAACGATCGCATTTGTTATTATTAGAGGGGAGTAAGGTCAAGTATTTCATATATTAGGAATACTACTTCAAGAATGAACGTATTAGGCTTCAATAAGAATTCGAATTTGTCACGCAACACTCCGTGACACAGCGTTGCGTGGCAACTCAAAAACGACTCAACTAGTTCTGTGTTTGATACATTTTAGCCTGATATTGACGTTGAGAACCTCCATTCCTTAACCACTCGATTTCAAAGTCTCTCATGGTTATCTCAGCTCCCTGTCGCATGGTAAGTCTTGTTTCATCCAGACTCAATTCACACATGTCTAAATCATCTTCTCCTGCCACTAACAGCAAACCAGGCTGACCAGGATGCAACTCCATTTGACGAGCAATGAACTGACCATCAAAATGTGCATACCTGACAAACGAAATGTATGGGTATTTAACATTGATAGCACAAACTACAGTACAATCACGGCAAAGGGTGATACGAATTTTTGCCTTTGTAACCATCTCGTGAATTTGGTGCCGCAAGTAAACAATGAACCCTTTCCCCTCCAACCCTTGTCAATGTTGTTCACTTGGGGACAAAAATGATCCAGCCGGACTTTAACATTACTTTTTTTGAGGACGAAGGGGGAAGAATTTGCAAATACTAGTGCTTAAGACAGCTTTATCTTGAAATTGGACATGAAATGACATTCTTGCTCTCAAAACGAGTTGTTGTATTGGGTAACGAAACAGTGGAGAATGAACCAAACAATGTCGCCATTACTAGGAAAAACTCTGTAATACAGCTTCAATAATAATATAACTTTTTTTTTTTTCTCTTACATGAGGATGATCAGCTGCGCATTACAACCGCATTACAACGAGAGGTAAATGACAGAATGACAATTTAAAAAATCCTGTTGACTATACACACGAAGCTTTTTGGGAAGAGAGCTCAAGAGCGTGAGCGCCGCGATCGTAAAAGCTCTGTCACCTAAGTTAGACTTGGTTCGAACAAGTGGCGTAAAAAGTACCGTGAGAGTAACTGGTTATCTTAGGGTACACGAAGACGACTTAAAGCTTACAAAACCACTTAGTTATTCAAGGGCAAAGCCTTTTACCTCTCTTAACCCTTTCACTGCCAGAGTGTTTGAAAGAGTTTTGTGAGGTAACTCTAACTTTTGAGTTTGTGGACGAAATCCTAAGATGTGACCATTCAAATGAAAGCTCTCTGCCTGTACTTTCACGTGATGCTATTTGTTTGTCAAAATTTTAGAAAATTGAATTTGGAAATTTGGTCGAAATTTGCCTTTGGCCACATTTGGCAGTGAAAGGGTTAAGCACCAATCCCCTTCAAAACCATAACTACATTTTCCTGATCTTTACCGTCTCTTCCTTTACCTTGTAAACTTAACTACTGTCCTATTGTAAATAAATGGTGTACTGAACTGTTATAGTATTTGTTGTACTATTAAAGCTATGTGAGACAAAAGTAGGTATTTCATTTTGCTACCATTGTTTGGCCCATATTAGGTATTATAGGGAGCTTACCCAACAACGACGACGACGCTGGAGAAAAACGTCTTTTTAAAAAGTGAATTCACTTAACGCTGTTTCAAAATTCATCGCTCTTATTCCATGTGAATCGATATGTCCAATGTTCGTGAATTTTTCTGGATTTGAATTTACAGGACTGTAAAAATCTTGTTCAAAGTTCTCGACAAAACGTGAAATTAGGCAGTTTCACGTCCTGGGCGTGCAAGAAAACCGAAAAATATCCAAAAAACCTATCGCTTTTTTGCCTTTCTCGTTGCCTTCGTCTTCTTCGTCGTGGATTGCGCTCCGTATTTAAAATTATAGACACGACATTAAGACTTACCACCAGCCCTGTTTCTTAAACTCGCTATCCCGATACTGATTCGAGCGCCGCATGAACGCTATCCGGAAAAATCTCTGCGGCCTCCGTGGGGGGAGGGATGGGGCAACAGCTTGCTCCGGACGACAGGGTCGAGGAGGGAGGGGTGGGGCTTGTTCAGCTGTGACAGAAGACAAACACCAATGAGAAAAAAACACATTAAGCTCTTTTCACTCTACATTAAGTACCGCCTTTAACGACGTGCGTGTGGCATTCATTCCTTGGAATTCCACCTTTATTTATGTTTGCTGTAAAAGTTTGCTTTAACTGCCGAATTTGTGGATCTGTGGATGTATGGTTTTTTTTTGCCATGTGTACAATTATCTTAATCTGGAGGAAACCTCAAAATACTAGTTTATAAAACAGAAAACCTATAAAAGAGGTGAATGATAAACTATAGGGGATTAAAAACAGTTTAGGAAAGGAGAGATAAACATGAAATACAAAAGACACTCTTTAAAAACGAACTCCTTCAGTGCGACCACCTATTACTTTCTTATGGAACTGTTTATCAGGATGTAAAAGATGCTTCTAACTTCGGAGTCTTCCCGCAATTTTCAAGGTATTACTTGTAAAACTGTGATGTTGATTTTTAGTTACTCGTAGGCAGTCAATCTGAAAAGTTTAACCCTTTTAGCACTAAGAGTGATCAGCGTCAAATTTCTCCTTGTAATATCACTGCTTTATAAAACAGAGGTCATGAGAATAAAAGACATGATTACACAAGATGAATCTAATTGATACTTCAACAAATTCTCTCCACTACTTCTGTTGAAAACGTATAGGGATAACAAATGATAATTTGAATTTTGATGTTAGGGTTTAAGAGTTGGCTGATGAACTGACCTGCCTGCATGATATCCTGTGGTGCTCTCTGTGGAGCTCCTTGTGGGTCGGGTCTTTGCGCCTTGTTTTGTTTCTTCCACTGATGATAAACCTTTAGTCGCCGATGGAACTCTTCTCTGCAGGCCTCTAGAAGCTCGATATCTACATTAAGCACAAAAAGATAATGAATCATACACGCAGGTCCTGTTTTGTTTTGTTTTGTTTTTTTTTTTTTTCTATTCCACTCCTGTGTGAAGGAGACCCCGAACGGTAAAGTTTGTCCCAAACAGATACCATCAAACATCTAGCGTTGATGGAATGTTAGATCACTTGAGATGGGCAATTGACAAGCTTGGACATGATATTTAAAATTCATCACGGTCTCAGATGACTGAAGTGGGCAGAATGGAAAAAAGACAGTTTGAAACAATTTCATGTATACAAATTGATACAACCTCAAATGAAGTGCGAGTGCCTGACCTGGACTACTTCAAATCGAGGCTTACCAGCCGCAAAGGCCAAACTAAACTTTTCTATGCATACACTTACTTTATTCATATTTGTTTCTTTTATCGCTCTCATAATTCTTGAAAAACTGTAATCAAATTGCTAAAGTACTGTATTTACAGCTCACGATTATCTTCATAAGGGAAGGAGGTGAGTTTGCCGGAAACAATCTAAACAACGTTGTTATTGAAAATAGCCGGACGTCTAACGCCTACTACACGTTCCTTGGGGTTAGGTAGTGATCAGTTACTCTTCGGGGTAGCATCACAAGCACTTAACTTACCACATGACGTATTGATGGTGTCGCGTAACTCAGCGTACTTCCAAGATGTCAGGTCATGCTTCTTCTTCTCTTTTGATGGCGGAAGAGCCCTGTAACAAAAAACAGTTTGCAAGAGAGGTGTCAGGTGTGCACTTTTAACAGAGATAACAACTGAGTAAAACAATTGTTCACTTATCTGAGCGACGCAATCTAATGTAATTGGCCAAAGTTTTAAGACTGGAAGACGGTGCCCATTGCAAAGAGAGGAATAGAGAGTTCACTAACAGGGTCTGGCCAACCGAGCTGATAGCCCCATAGGTGAACCACAAAGCGAAACAGATGTGAAACCAGATAAGGGTATTGCTTCACACCAGTTCCCGCATTTAAAGCATGTTCAAATACAAGCCTTTAGAGTTGCGACCTTAACACGGCTATAAACTATGAAAAAGGTTCACGGATGGCTACGTAGTCCAAAGGGCAGCCAACAGGAGTCCAAGTCTGTAAAGATTTAGGTGCCCCCGCCAAACACCACGTGACAAAATTATTTCCTAGTAACCGCTTCCCCTCGCCGTCCCACCCCCTGTGACTACTGCACTCCTATCAGGATCTTGGTATCACCTGGTGTGAAGACTAGACCAGTCTTAAACTAATTACTGTCCACAAAAAGGCACTACTATGCAGCCTAACAAAATCCTCGGATCAACGCGTTATGAACTGTCACTGCACTGACCTTTGCAGTGGAAGTTGGGGTGCCTGCTGCGCTTCACTGTCCACAGCGTCAGGATCCTGTGCAAGTCGTAAAGCCAGTTCACGGTCTCTACGCTCTTGTTCAATCATAGCCAGCCTGCAAAGAAACACAGCACGTTACAATGCAGCCTGAAGCAATCTGTGCTATAGCGTAAGTGCCTTTAAAAAATGCTCTCGATAGTTCTGTTTGTTTTTGAAATTATCTGTGTTCAAATTGACAAGATTGTGTACCCCTTTCAATTCTCATCCGACCTAAAACCAATAGCATTCAGACTAAGTTTCCCGCGCTTGGCACCAAACTGACCCGCGTGCCTTGAGTTCGGAAAAGTTGACTCAATCTTCTGCATCAACTGCAACTGGCGAAAACTGACTAGGGTTTGATTTTAAAGAACATAAGTGAAAACCACTTTGCGCAAAAATGGAGTGGTTAATTGCTTTACGAAAAGGGTGTCACCGCCTTCTCGCTTTCTCTACTAATCGTAGTACCGCATGAGTTTAAAAGTATTAATGTCAATCGGAAAAGCATTTAAGCGGCACAGACTTACCTTCGCTGTTCCTCCTCCCTTGCTCTTTGTTCCTCTTCTGCTCTTAAAGCCTGTAGGATATTAGCAAAAGACAAACCTCACTAACAATTAACTTAACTAACTAGAAAAATAACTGACGAGTGTTCATGAACAAGGGTAATAAAAAAACAAATTTCTAAAGGACAAAGACGAGAGGACAGCCTTAAATTTTATGTTCTGTCGTTCTTTCCCTGCTCGGCTAATGCAAGCTACATGTCTCTATTTCTGTCACTGTCTGCCTGTCAATCTATTCCACTGGGTATGGTCTGATAGCTTCTTGGTCACTGGACACAGAAGAGCAAGAAAACTGATCATGATAAAACTGATCTTCCCACCTTATTTACAGAACCAGGCTTTTGCCTAACCTTAGTGGACACTTCTAGTCCTATATTTTCCTTGTCTGACACATACTTTCCCACAATGAAAATTAGTTCTCAATAAAAGTTTCCGATGGGCAAATGCTGCCATTCACCCACCTGTAACTGTCTGTCAGCCTCTTCTTTCTCTCTTCTGATTCTTTCTTCTTCTTCCCGCTTGCGTTGTTCTTCCTCTTCCTGTTTACGCCTCGCTTCCATTTCCATTCGCCTTTGCAAAGAGAAACCCAGTTTCAATAAAGTCAATAGTTTTAGCTTAAACTTTGATGTTGATATTATCGGATAAGGACAAAAGAACACTCTTACTCGATGAAATTGTAACTGACATAGGACATCCGAGCTTGTGGAGAAAACTATCCACCTCTTATTTGCACTTTAGGAGCCCAAGGTTAAAAATCCCTTAAACATTGCTCCGTTCATCGCCTTATATTAAACGACGCCATTTGTAGTCAGTTACCCCATGTAAAACCTGACACATTCTATACGGTGGCTGTCAAGGTTGAAAGAAGTCCAGCGTTCTGAACGATCGTAGGAACAACATGAAAAACAGAATTTTCAGCGATCCCATAGCGACCGCAAGAACAATAGCGATGATACGACTAAAGCCAGGCTTAAAGTGTAGTGAAGTAAACGTCTTACTTTCACAGTGACCGCCCTTGCTAAAAAGAGCTAAATTGGTCAACACTGCATGTAGTTCATGATATACAGAAAACGCAAATGAATGCCATGTGTAACGTTTACCAAGCGACTGAGCAGTTTACTTAGCTTTCCTCTGATGTACATAGTTACTACTTCGGGGCAATTGCATGAAAGTCACTTACGAATCGTGTTAGAAATTTGAAGACTATAGATAGTTTCAAAATATTTGGAAGAGAGATCAGCCTTTCAGTACAGTCGAAGCTCTTGTAAGCAACCACCTCGGAAATTTGAAAAAGTGATCGTAACTAGAACTGGTCGTTTACAAAAATGAGCTCTCATAAGCGACCGCGTGATAAAACAATAGAGGGTGGTCGCTTACGAGAGCTTCAGAGGCGCATCAATAATACATAAAGAAAAAACAAAAGAAATTAATGTTTAATGAGTGTCTTTATATCTGATACAAACACGGCTAAACTTTAGACCAAAATAGCCCCAGGATCTTTATCAACGAACCATTAGCGCTGTGTGCATTTTCATTTAAGTGTTGATTTACATGAATACGACTGTGAGTGGTCGCTTACGAGAGCTTAACAGCAAAGGAAAAGTCCACTTGGGTAATCCCAAAAGTGGTCGCGGTCGCTTACAAGAGCTTTTCATTACAAGGTTCAAGTCACAATTCAATCGAAGTTTCACTAAGGTGGTCGTAAATAGAGCTGGTCGCTTACGAGAGTGGTCGCAAGGAGAGCTTCGTCTGTAATTAAATAGATTCGGTCCTTTTAAAGTTAACATATTAATTTACCCAAATATTGTAACTAGTCATACAGATTTTTAATCGTTGGAATTTAGTTGTTACTTTTAACGAGCATTTTAATTCCTTGTAGCAACTTAGATGGGTACACGGCTACTTTGGAAACTTGTATGTTGGAATTCATTCATTTATTTATTGGCACTCACATTCTTCTGTCTTCTTCTTCTTGTTTTCGCTTTCTCTCTTCTTCCTCCCTTCTTTTTCTCTCCAATTCCATTTGTTCCTGGATTTTCCTCAGCCGTTCTTGTTCTTCTTCAATCTTTTGCTGCTCCACGCGTTTCTCCACATCCTTCAGCTGTTTGTTTAATTTTCCCACGAGATCAAAGTACAACGCATCGACAGCATCTCGATTCATCAGCGTGTTCTACAGTGCAAACAGAAATAAGATTAGGAGTGTTTTTATACCTCTGGTATCTTCTCCTTTGCTTACTTTCAAAACAGGGCATGGGCGCATAAAGAGCTGCTGTTGAATACACTCAGGAGTAACCCAGTGTGGGCTAGCATCCTGTCAAGTGAACATAAGCATTACTTGAACCTGCTTCATGTATGCAGAAACCCAGTTTAACGGCAACCGGTCTCGGCTAGGCCACCGTGGTTCATGCACAATTTTCCACCTGTGATTATCCATAATAACAGATAGGCATGCAACTTCGGTAAAAAAAGCCTGTAATTTCTGCAAATATGGGTTGTCACGTAATTATAACGTCATTTCTTTATACCAAAGGAAAACTAGTATGATGTGGCGCACTTAACTATTAGACACCGGTTGGTGATTTTTCATTGGATCGCAGGTTCGAGTACCCTGGGTACCAGAGGTTTTCTCGGCACCATCAAAGCAATAGCGCTCTGCTTCAGAGGCTTTTCGCGCGGGTCACTATAAAGACTTGACAGAAACCGGAAACCGCGCTAGAAAAGTCTCTGGCACCCAGGGTAAGGTTCGAGTGTTTAGTAACTTTTAAGAAGTAATGAGTTTGCTTCACACCCTTTTTTAAGATCATCCATAATTGAAGCGTTTAGTGGCCTTGCTGATATTATAATGTTCTAGCAAAAAGGTATAAGATACGGCAGAGAGAACCTCATTATAGCACTTAAACGTTGTGAAGCTTAATGCGTATACAGTTAAATGGCTTTTATTTTGCATGTTACCTTGACGTTAACAATAGCGTCTTCGATTGCCTTTCGAAGTCCTTCGACATTTTTCGCCAGCACATTTTGGTCTTTTTTCAAACCTGTCACTAAAACAAGAACATGTCCACAGTTAGAATCAAAGATCAGCCTTAATTAACTGACGTCTCGCTGACAGAGAGAGCTCGATTATCTCGCACGCTGAGTCGCCATCAGCCTGTATAGAAGACAATGTCGAGTTGGCCACCACATTTTTAACAAGCTGGCTAAAGTTTTGAAGATTTTCAACATCGCAGTAATTCTACAGCCCGTAAATCTATAACCATCACACAGATCATAGGAAATGAAACTAAGACTGCGTTTTACGTCTAGTACCAATTCTTACAGCTGTCCCCGGTAGGCCCTTTTTCTCTTTGGGTTAAGCCTCGCGCCTTTCGCCGATTTGGAAGGCTGGAGATGGGGAAGAGGTAAGCACATTGGGAACGATTAAAATGCTTAAGAGAAGAATTTGTTTAAAAAAGGGGAGCCCTTGCACGAGAGAGAAGCATACAGAAAGATAAAACAAAAGGAAAGGCCCTTTCAACCTGACAGTTTTCATGCTGAAACTCTCTCATGCATTGAAATATTTCTACCAAGTTTTACGGCACCAAGTTAACCTGTACAGAAACGCACTTTCACCTGTTTTTGAACCTGTTTTCTTTACATACACCTTCCCACGGTATTGTTTGCAGGGCTCAAAATAATGGCCCGTCAACGGACAATGTTTAGCCAAGATAACCATTTGTCCTGGGACAAACGGTTTGCCAGTCATTTTGATTGGGCACTTAAGTAAGTGACCAGAATTTTTCTTTTCACCATCATCTTTCAAGAGGACAAGGAACTTTTTTACTTCATGATTTCGCTTGTTAGGCTAGTACGTTCAGGTTCTTATAGTATTAATTTTAACATTTTGACCGGTCAGAAGAGACACATGACAGAGATGAAATTTCTTTGGCCGGTCAACACGACCGGCAACAGTCCAAATTTATGTTGAGCCCTGGTCTGCGTGGAAATGTTACTTGTGCCGAAGACGTTTTACCTAGTTCTTCTAAATGAGTAAGTTGAACTTGCAGTCTTCTGATTTTAATGATCCCTTGGTATCTGCAAGAAAGGGAGTTATTTCCATCATTACTATGGCTATACAATCACTTCAATAAGATGCCCCTACAAATATTCCGTTGGTTATGCAACAGTGCCAACGCTGATATTTCGAGCCTGGGCTAGCTGTGCGGGGCTACTTGGGCTACCTTGGTATATGAATGATTACTTTGAGCCAGGACAGCTGGCGTGCAATGCGAGGAATGAATATATGCATTTCTCCTGACGTATTTGGTGAGGGGTCTGACGGCATTTTTGCATCACCAATTGCACCTTGAACTATTTTGACGTAGAAAAAAAACTTTAAAGCCACCTTGTTGAACTTCGTGTTTTAAATTGCATATAACAATTAGAAAAGCGCACCAAGGTATATAAAATTCACACTATAATAATGTCCCTACCGCGGTTTGTGGCGACACACGGCCTGGAACATTTTGACCGTTTTCTGAATTCGAATGATGGCTTCTGCTCGGAAAGCAATCTTCTTCATCACTAAAATAACACAACACAACTCTTTTTAAGTCCATAACAAGGATTATTTCTATTCCCAGTTTTACATTAGATACAGAAATACATTGGCAGACATCGTTCGCCAGAAACAACGTTGTGCTATGGCTTTCCAGTAACAAAAGGTGAAAATCTAGTGGCTTGAAAAGAAAGCTTACATTTAATGACGGACAGTGTTCCCCATATGGCTCTTCTCCACCGAGTTCTGATTAGCCATGTAAGAACTTTAGACACTATGTTCTTCAAACTCGCAGGATCAGAATGCATAATTTCATCAAACTCTGCAAACTTTACAGAAGAAAAGGAGAACTTAGTACCATCTTCAACAACATTCCTTTTGACATAAATTATTGTCATCTTCTTTTACTGTAACATCAAAGAGACGTACCTTGCCAGGGCGAAAAAAGATCTTGGAAAGACCAAACTTGTAATCCCTGTCGTCCATGCCGAGAGCGTGAAACAGAGCCTGCAATATTGATACTTAGAGTTAATTTAACGAACTTCAGAGAAACGGTAGCCTGAAGAGCAAAGGTTTTTCAAACGAAAGCTCGTTTGAAATTCGATCGCCTTAGGCCACCATTTTGGAAGCAAATAAAAAAGAGGAGGGTTCAGAAGAGGGGGACGGGAGAGGAAGGGAAAATAAAGCCCGTCGTCCTCCACCCTGGAATCATTTTTTGGCTCGTCGCAACCCTCTGTCTGTCTCATCCCTCAAGATCGCTGCAGACCATTCGAAGGATTATTTAACGCCCGCCTTATACGCCCGCTCTGCAGGATAAAACAAATATAGCTATTCAGTACAACAGAACAGTGCTTACTTTACAGAACATCCTAGGATCAAGCCGTGCAAGCCGGGGAGGCAAGTAATCTTTGTACCTGGAACAAAATCGAGAAAAACAGGGTAACTACTCTTGCAAAACTGGACTTCTGGCTTTTAAAAAGTTCTTTGAGTGATAACACCAGACCTACAGTTGTTGGAAGGTTACAAAAACATCAGCTCGTATGGCTGGGCCTTGTCTTGTACACAAAGTTGGACTCGAAGAACACTTTTGGGAACCTCACTCATCACACATAACAGATTGTTACGTATTAAGATGATATGTATAACCTAATTTATACTTCAATTTCTTACTAATAAAAACAACAGAAATTTTACTTACATTTGATAGAGTTCTTTGAAGGGAGCTCGGGATGGCCAGCCATCCTGCATCAGCATTAGCACTGATACCATCCCAGCACACTCCAACTGACTCAAGATCGAGCCTCCTTCAAAATCCCGCGGAGCCATCTTGCCATTTGGCTTGATACAACGAATGAAGCTCGCACCCTGATATTAAACAGAACCATGTGCGATCAAAAATTGAATTCACCGCAAAGAAGGGAAAATGCGGCGTTAAGACGACATTAACGCGGTTAAGCATCGCGTTTACGTCAAACGGCAAACGCGAAT
Organism: Porites rus; assembly: GCA_964035705.1. Classification (NCBI taxonomy): domain Eukaryota; kingdom Metazoa; phylum Cnidaria; class Anthozoa; order Scleractinia; family Poritidae; genus Porites; species Porites rus. Next base: position 50,570,963 of record OZ037992.1, read on the forward strand.
TTGTACCACGTGAATTACTTGTCGTTTGCTGTTGATTATTTCTACCTATAATTAGTAGTTTCACGCAAATTTTGATCCATAAGAATTGTTTTGAGCAGTTTTTATCTACTTATTTTCTATATTGAGAAATTCTCAACTTGAATCTGACGTTTGCCGTTTGCCGTATACGTGAAACTTAAGCTGACCATTAATACTTCTGTAACTACGTAAAACGTAATTGGCCTTTTTAAGTGTTAACTTTACTCACAGTATTGCCGAGTTTTTCCATCAACTGATTTAACTGCGTCTGTGAAAAGAAACTGATTTTAAAAAAATTCAACAGTCTTTTAAGAGAACATAAAAACATTATCTTGAGAAATGCTTGGATATTCACTTTCAGCGCCACAAGGTCTCAGACAATATTTCTTTGAGTTGGATCTCTACGTTACTTTCTGGTCACAATGTCCTCACATTCTCAGGGGATTCCCTTTTATTGCTCCTTCCCGGAAAGTGGGGAACTAGTGACTAAACCCTGGCCCTTAGGTGGACGCTACGAATAAAAAGAAAAGCGAGCGCAAAAAAGAACAAAGACCCCCAGAGTGTGTAACGAGCTGCGTGGTGCTGGGCAAAGAACAAGCCATCGATGTTTACTTAGCTTCGCCAATTCTTGGCAAGGTCACCGCAACAGCTCGTGCCGCCAACTACTGCGGACCCGTAACAGTTCCTCTCCAACCCCCCCTTCCCCCCCTCCTAAAATGACAGATGGACCAGCAAACCGTGGACTATGTCACCTACTCTTTACGAACAGTATGTGGGTTCTTTAAAGTCCGACAGAATTTATTATATGTGCAAAGGTTGTGAGATGGGGCCAACGGTTTATCTTCCTTATCCGAGTAGACCTAAAATTATAACCGTTTGCAGATGTCTTTAGAAAGACAGCACTTTCTCCTCCGTTATTTTAATACCCTGAGTTTTGGTCCAGCCGCCTACCCGCTCAGCAGACCAGCGCTTATCCAACTGAGCTAACCGGGTGGCGGATAACAGAGAAAGAGGACAAGGTGCAAGAAAATTCAGCATTACACTGACTAAACAGCCTCTTACAAAAACCATGAAAAGCAACGGAGGAATTCCTCCATTACCCTGAACTTGTTGCCAACACTGATGAAGCCAAGTTTCTTGCTGCCTCCTCGGTTGATGTTTCCTCCAAACGACATTGAACCAATACCTTTCTTCTTTGGTGCAACACCTGGGAAAAGGCTTTTGAGAAAAGCATCCTTGCTATCCTGAATCAGCTCCTCAAGATCTCTGTGCAGTGCATCATTATCCTTCTCTATAAACTCTGCCTGTAAATTATGACAAAAAAAGAATGTTTAAGCTTAAAATTCGGCCCGTTTAGGGCAATAATAAAGACCTATTGGCTTTGAATTCTAAGAAGAGGACGACTACGAGTACGAGATTTTCTCAATACTAAGTACTGCGCGCGCGTGAGCCAGCGCCTCTCATTTTGGCGGGAAAACGTGAAAAACTTTAATTCAAATCTCGTCCTTGAGTCTAGACGTTTCTACGTTTTTCCTTTATCAAGGGTTGGCAGGTCTGGATTTTAAAAACCAAATTGATACCAGGTGTTCTTGGCTGGTTGTTGGGTGACACACGTCATCTGAAGACATAAAAGCCATCTGTGAGTTGAAGTTTACTCGAAGAGTTCCATCAGGGTTTACTTACCGTGTTATAACAAACAGCTCCAGCGAAATGCCTGATAAGAAATCCTTCATCATCTCTCATTTTCTTGTGGTATATTAGATGAGACTTCCTGGGAATCTTAACACAAAGAAACAAGTTCCACATCAGCTGGTCAATAAGACTGATGTATGACGTATGATAAGTGGACTCATGCAGATATGTTCAGTCACTCGATTATAGCATCGTGTCCGGGAACAAAAAAGCCGCTAATTTTCTTTTAATGTTTCGTGTTGAGGCGCTTCGCATATCTTTATATGTTTTTATTACGATTTTTAAAAGTCCTCTGTTGGTGATTTCCTACGTAACTCCATATTTTAAGAATTTTCTACACCCCACCCGAAAACTATCAACTGGGCCTCGAAAGGGACTGAAAGAAGAGTTATCGGGAAAAGACCTGCTTTATTTTAATGTCAATGTATTTTCCACGCAAGTGCTGGGGACGGGACTACCTCAGTTTCTACAGCTGTACGTAGTCATCCGAACCACCTGAAGGTCTAGCCTTTTGTAAGGAAACGGCAGTACCGTCATGTCTTAGTTATATTTAGACCCTGGCTATTAAACTTGACCGATGATCGAGCCCGTGACCAACCGCTTTGCCGCCAAGTGTTCTGCATTAATTAATCCTACCACAGTTACCCTTTCACTCCCAGGTGGAAAGATGAACTTTTCAACGGGGGTTCTAACTTTTGAGCTTGTGGGCGAAATCCTACGGTGTGACCATTCAGATGAAACATCTTCAGCAGTACTTTCAGCTAGTACTATCTGTTTTGTACGTTGTTGCAACTTTTGACCATTGAAATGAAACCTCTTCAGCAGTAATTTCACATGGTACTATTTATTAAGTACGTAGCTCTAACTTCCGAGTCTGTGGATGAAGTCTTATGGTGTTATCATTCAAAGGAAACATCTTCAGCAGTACTTTCACGAGATACTATTTTTTTTGCAAGTAGTTCAAACTTCTGATTCTGTGGACGAAACCCGGCGGTGTGACCATTCAAATGAAACCTTTTCAGCAGTACTTTCACATGGTACTATCTGTTTTTTGGCAAAATTTGGAATTGTTAAATGTTGACTTTAAGCCACTTCTGGAAGTGAAAGAGTAAACTAGGTACAAGAACATACACGAAATGTTCAAATAAAAAAAATTAACACCAAAACATAGAAAACATGTTGTTATCTTTAGCTACAGCAGTTCACCTACCGCCAGCCTGAAGTGATTCTTGTGTTTCTGATGAAGCTCTCGTGTGAAATGCTCTGCTGTTGGTTTAGGAAGTTTGCTCTCCTCGTCCAAAATGTCGATAATTCCTGTCTTTTTAGCCTCAATCAGATCTAAAATATCCAATACATAAATATAGTGTTGTATACAAGTACACCTGTACGCTAAACCTACGAGACGTATCATCCAGTAATTGCTGCCTTCCCGTTCTGTTTTTCTGAAAGGTTCTTCGTCTTTTTTTTTAACATTTCCCTCATCTCCCCTTCTACTTTTATTGCTACCAACAATCCTATGGAACCCGACCACCGCTAGTCTCCTACGCAGCTGTTTTTGTTTCGTAGCACAACACTCCTGAGGAGCGTTGTTTCGTGACGAGTCAAAAACGGCTGCGGCTGGTTAAGCAACGACGACGGCGACGTCAATGAGAACGGTAAAAAAGCAATTGGTTTATATTGGAGAAACAACAACTCCGCACGTGCATCTCCCTTTTATTTACATTTCTTTGCGATCACTGCACGACCAAGACGCAAAAATTAGATAAATGCTTTATAATACATGAATTGAGTTCGGCAAAGCAGTAGCTCGACGTTTGACACGGGCCTTTCATTCTCCTCCATTCTGTTCACTTTGGTTTGGTTCACACAAAATAATTTCAAGCTCATACAAAATATCGAAACTGATTCATTTTTTCCCTCTTTCTTTTTGTGACAAAAAGACGCACTTGGTAGATGCTTACCTATACAATCTTGATTATCCATGTACGTCACAGTTTTCACTCCCAGACCTTCTCTGTCGTACAACTCTTGTTCCTAATATTTGTGCAAAAATAATTTTCATTTGATCTTTAGAGATTACAGTTTGTTAATATCAGAGACCTTTACAGTCTAAGACGAGTACGACTACGAGTACGAGATTTCCTCAATACTAAGTAGTGTACGCGCGTGAACCAGCGTCATTTTGGCGGGAAATTGTGGTAGCCGTCGTCATTCTACTACGAGTTTTAGCGAGAATGCATGTCGTAATGACGGAAACGAGTTTATATCAAATGTTAGAAGTTTTATTATTTTGCGATAGAGAGGGTACTTAACCTCCTTCAATATAGATAGCAGTACTATCTTTTCTAATGAAAAAAAGTACAATGAAGCTTTCCGGGGTGTCTATTTTTTAAGAAGACGCTAAAAAACTTTAAGTCAAATCTCGTAGTCGTAGTCGTTCTCGTCCTCAAATCTAAAGCTCTCTAATGCTTGGTACTAAACCGTCAGAGCTGACCTTTTGGCAGTTGGATGACCACCAAAAAAGTATCAAGAGGGGGTCTCACAAAATGTGGCACTGAACGACGAACATTGAGTATGAAAAGTTTCCCACCATAGCAAACGGTTTAGTCCCTAGCAAAACAATTCTATGATATTAATTGAAAAAAAGTGGCTCAGTAGCCAATAAACGGGACAAAACAAAACCCTGGCTAATCCCCTCCCTCAGTGCCATAAAGTCGCTCCAGGGAAGGGTGGGGTTGGGGGGACACGAATAACAGTGGCTAATAGCAGCTGCCTATTAAAGGATCTTCCACAAATATTGAGGTGAGGTCAAAGCGCTCCATGTACTTACTTGTTTAAGAATCCTGTCATTAAATAACTGTTGAAGCTTTTCATTGCAGTAATTGATGCAAAACTGTTCAAAACTGTTGAATTCATAATATTCTGTCAAAAAACAAAAAAAAAATAAAAATATGTAACGAGACACATGCAATTCACAATAATAGGGGTAAGTAAAAAAGAGGTGAAAAAAAAAAAACAGGTCAAGAGTTAAGCAGAAACGGAAATGAATTGTTACCCACGATGACAACTTTGCTCCCTCAAAAATACAGAAGCCATAACAACGAGTACTGTAAAGAGGAAAGTCAACTCTTCGGAATAATAATTAGCAAGTGAGACTCTTGGTCATATCACTATGAGCTGATCCAACCTAGCAGGAGCCAAAACAGTATGTACATGCATATTCCTCAAGGTTTTCTCAGGCACTTTAGTTTGTGGGGGACGTTAGGGGTGTGGGATTCTGGGAGAAAAAGTGAGGGAGGGGTAAGGCAGATGGGAGAGGAAAGGGCAGAAAGGGAAGGTTCTAAAAGGGTGGGCAGCGGGAGAAATTATGCAAAAAAACCTAATATTTTGAAATCGAAAAAGGGTTAAAGGGAGGAGGCCATGAAAAAAGGGGAAGGAGCTGATATGCAATGTAAGGGATCAGGTGGGAGGCGGGAGATCTGGAGGTCCCCTCCCAGCCCCCCTCCCCCCCCCCTTCCCCCCACTTGGCAAACGTTTGACACTCCTTGGCCATAGACTCACCAAAACCAGCAATATCCAGCACACCAATGAAGGTGGAAGAACTTTCAAATGGGAAGCACTGATTGACCTGGGCGACAATATGATCAAACAGTTTGGTGTAAAGCGCTTTGCCCAATGCATCTCTTGCAGCACTGGCCTGTTCTGGCTTCAGTGGCACCCTGTGAAAAGACAACAGAAGAGAAACCCTCACTTGTCACCATCAAGCAATCACATCAAAATGCGCTCATTGAAGAATCTCACTCTACTGTGACTAAGGGACTAACCAGACTCAGTCTACTGCTGTGGTAATATTAACCGTTCTGGCAAGATCAAAGATGTTTTAGAAACTGTGATGTCTAGAAATTCTGTTATTATAACAAGCTCAATCACAAGAACCATTTGTTGAGCTTTCAAATGGTTTATCTCGTTACTCTTTTAACCACAAATTCTCATCTCCCATTCACAAATATTTTTATTAAAGAAAATATGAAACGTCGTACAAACAAAGAATCCATTTTGGGTTATTATAACAATCTTAATTCTGACTTCATTTTTGATGATGCACAGATATTTTAAGGAGAAAAATGAATGTTACTAAGAGTTTAATTTGAAGCATAAATGCTAAAGAATTACCTCACTCAATATTAAATAATTTTGTTCCCAGAATTGTATTAACTAACTACTGTTAGCATTAATATTGCACAAAAAAATGTTGCACACTCTTTACCAACCAGTTATAAATTACCTTATCATCACCTTTACCTTTAAATTTAAACAGCTAATTATGATAATTATCATAATAATGTAATGCTTCATAGTGATACTGATTAGTGTAAGTTACATGCATAAATGAAGATTTTTCCATTGATTAGTGGTTAGATCAGTTGATTCAATTATGTTTAGTGATTAGCAATAATAAAGCCATTATTAAAGCCACTGGAATGATACAGCACAATATTTGATGATGCTGTTGTTGCTCAGACCTCATGTCAGACCCTCCAGCTGACATCATTCTTGTCGTTAACGACATCTTCAGCTCTTCTGGAGACACATCCAGTAATTGGGCGGCAGTATTCAGTGAGTTGGTGCTCTTTGATGACATAGCTGAACCACCTTAGAATACAAGAATTAAAAAACATTAGCTGAAAATACAAGTAATGAACCTGACTGATATACCATAATCTTTCATGTGACAGGTACCAACTAGTCTGTGCAGCTGGCAGTTTCATGGAATTGCAGTGAAGAAAAAAGAAGATGCTACCAGAACAAGCCTTGAAACAAGCAGAAGAATGAGATTTCTCCATAATCCCCAGCTTGACTTGCAGCTTTGCCAATAGGTGCGGTTACACAGGACACTTTTCCTGTGGTAAATGACCCTTTTACTGCAGGTAATTGGCGTGGTGGGTGTGACCGGACTTTACCCGAGATAAATTTCTCATGGGAAATATCCATGTTTCCATCAAAGAAACTCACGTTAAAATTTACCATGGCTTCATTAACATGGGAAATGCCTTTATCAGGATGTGTGTACCACACCAGAAAATATTGCTGCTTTATTTGCACATTGTTCTTGGGCAATTGCTCCAACAACACAGCCAGCTACACAGAAATAGCGTCACAACATATGTGTTTGTATCAGCCAACAAACAATGTTATTTGAATTATTTGTTAAACTCATTAGGGAATGCAGTTGCCATAAGAAATACACACAGTAGCTAAAATTAAGTTGTTCAATTTATATTCTCATTTGTCTTCCAGATACGTTTGGAGTTGCACAGTTCAGAGAAAAGCCACTATTCTTTTCAGCAACATACTTCACTGCATTTGGTTTATAATGTCACGACTTGAGGCCCAAAGATACAGCTTTCACACCAAAATATGTAATACCAAAAAGGGACAATGTTTTGCATATGGATCAGGTTCCATGTTATTAGAGATCTGAATCTACTTGTTTTTTAAAAAATATTCCAATAAAAGCACTACATGTGCTTGGCATTTTAAGGCTGTGCTAAAAAAATCGAAGCTAGAGCCTAGTGCTCTGAAAATGTAAAATCTAGGGTGCCCAGCATATGATTTGTGTCAAAAAAGTAAGATTTTCTAGTTGCCCGAGAGAAAACGTTTGGCGCCAGGAGCCTCTGAGCTCTGTTAGAGCTCAGCCCTGCAAACAGGGAAGCAGAGACTGCATTCAGTGCATTTCACGTGGTTTTCTAGTTAGACATGCAGACCATGTTTTTGATAGATGTAGGTGAATTTTACCATCTTTATCTTGACTTTCTTCAAAAGCAATGTTTCCTATATGAAGCACAGCAGCAACAACTTTGAAAATGTTAGCTTTTTCTTCCTCCGAGAAACCAACTTTGTTCATGGATTCCTCCATTCGGCGATAGTCTGATGCATCATCAAGATTTTTGTCTTTAATGGTTCCTCGATTAAGGTACTACAAAGAAAAAAAAATTGTCACACACACTGCAACCCCAAAACAACTTCACCCATTTGCCCCTGAACTGCCTGTAAATGTCCATGTGGATCCATGCCCCATCTATCACTTGTAACTTCATCAGTGCTGTTTTAATGGACAAGAACAACTTTGTTGTCTAACTTGTGGAACAGCAAAAGATCTTTCAAACCATATCAAAATGAGCATGATTTAGTCAAGGACACTGAAGTAAAATGCATGCAAAAAACATGTGATAAGCCCCGCCAAAAATAAGCCCCTCAAAAAGGGCCTTTGAAAAATATTAGCCCCAGGCTTATTTTCGGAATTTTACGGTAAATCTTGTTGCACTACTAACCTGCACTACCTTCTATCTAATCCTATAATCCTAAAAGCTTCCCCAAAAGCTTTTCTCACCAAAATGAAGGGTATTAAATTAATGACAACAGCAAAAGAGAAAAAAACCAGACAGTAAAATTAGCATTAATAAAGAAGGACAAGGGAAACCAAAATGAAAATGTCGAGACTGCTTTCAAAATTCTTCTTCATGTGCATGCCCCCATCTTCAGGGCACACCACATGACTTTTTGGCAAGTCTTAGCTCTCAACAACCAGAAAGTGCCCAGAAAACAGCTTGACTAGCATCAAAACACGTTTTTGGCAAAATTCCCATATGGCCGGCTGGTAAATGAAAGATGGTGTTACGTACTAAATAGCAAACTAATGTAAACACTGTCACTTCAGCAAACAGTCTGTGATGTAAGCTTACCAAAAAATCCTCAGCCTTTGTGATCCCTAGTTTTGATTTTAGCTGTTGAGGAGCACCTGAGCAGAGCCTGTAAAACACATGGTAATTCCTTTCTCCATGACTCTGTTTGCAGATGCGAGATTTCTCCAGAAGATAATGCGAGATAAACCCACCAACAACAGTCACCTGGATGAAAAAGTTAAGGCATGGAATTTTAAAGATTGGTTCTTATTTTGAAGTACAGTAAGGATAACTATACTGCATACCCTGGATGCCAGATGTCTTCTCACTTATCAGTGGCAAGAAGTGAAAGAAAATTTACCTCTAACACCCAGGGTAGGGTAACTACATGTGCAATCAGTAACCAAAATTGTTGAGACACTCTCCTCAAATAGGGTAACTTCAGAGCACAAAAAATTAAACACCCCTCTCCCTTCCCCTCCAGTTGGGGTGTTTGTTGTTTCCTACAGGCAGCTTAAACAGCAGCATAACACTGTAATTGAAGTGGGGAACAGAAATGGTTTTACAATTCTCCTTTTTAAGTTGACAAAATGTCAGAAAGGCCCTTTAGTAGTACAGAGCCCCGTAAGGAACCCCTCATTAATTTAGTTGACAGTAACTTGTAGGTACGTGTAAATTGTGTTTTCAAGCCAGAAGTGATAGTCGTTCTGGCCAAGTTTGCTTGGCGATTTCAAGATGAGGGTCTTGTAGACAGAGAATACTTGTGACCCATTGAAGGACAGGAAAAGAAAAAGATTATTATTTGGCTGATCATAAATCATTTTGTCAAAAATTTTCCTTAAGAATTAGAGGTCAAAGGGTTAATAAATGTATCTCCTCTAATACATATATCATGTTAGCCAGTGTGAGATACATGTACAATTCTGTTTTCAATACTCACAAGAGAAAATCAAGACATGTAAAACATCACACTAAATACAGTATTCAATCTTGAATTGCTTAGATTAGACCCTTGCTAAAAAAAGAGATTTTCCCTTCGCTACGGTGTATAACTCTTAAACCTCAAGGAAATCAATCAGTTCCTGTTGTGTAATATTTTATTGTTGTTTTCTTGCTTTACTCACCTTTTCATTAAAATGGACTTCAACATATTTGCCAAACCGACTGCTGTTGATGTTACGTACAGTTCTAGCATTTCCAAATGACTCAAGTAAAGGATTTGCTACAAAGAATAACAAAACAATATACAGCCATGTACTGTAGAGATCCTCCAAAATGAATCATCATTTTTTACATCTAACAATTATCCCACAGGGCCACTTACAATACATATACCTTGCAGAGACTGATGCCTTTTATCTATGTAAAGATTGTTTACAATCCCTATAATGTTAATTTTCATTAGATCGTCAAGATCAACACTTGCCATAACTGGCAGAAATCTTGCTCTCAAATGTACCAAGTGTAACTTGGGGAAGAGCTGTATTAAATCTACTGAAAGGGCAGACTGGGCTGGGACACTTTAAATCCCACTGCCTGCCCACAACGGTATCTTACTCACAGCAAGATCATCTTGTAAAGGCAACCACATCAATAGCCTATAGAGTGTCTGCAAATTAGTGCAAAACATAGGTTCGAAATCCCGCAGAGTCGCAAGGAAATATATCAACATTTTTGATTGGCTAGTATCTTTTGCAGTTTGTGATAAGTCAAATTCGAAATAAAGTGTTCACAGGCCAAACATGACTCATAGCTTGTGACAAGAGAGAATGAGCTCGTGATCAATATTGTAAAAAGTGACCTTAGAGCCAGCATGAACAACAGACGTTTTTGTTGCTTATGCTGTGCATGGACTATTCTAAACTTTGAATGAGCAAATCTTACTTTCACCGCTTTGAGTTCACAAAGCTGGTTAGTTTCTCAGGTTTTCTCCAAAATGCCTGGACCTGAATAGCTACACTACGTTCTTTTCTGTGAATTTCATGATTTCCTGATTTGTTCTGATGCTAGCTGAACTCACAGTCCACTAGATCGCGGAATACTCGGCAGTGCATCTGCAGTGATTGGAAGAGTCATGCTGGAAAACCAGTCAGCAAATTTACAAGCACATTTTTTCTTTCAAGTTCGAACTGCAATTTCATTGTTTACCATAAATGCTCCTCGCCAACTCCTTTCATGCTGTGAATTTTGACATCTCACTTCACCCAACCATTATGCACATGTAACAATGGGCCAATCATAAGGCACGTAATCCAACCTATCAGAAAACGCTCACATATATTCTTGCTATTCTGCTGGATATCAGGACAAGCTTTGGTGCACTTATTCGCAGACAGTCTATACAAAATTAATGGTTTAGGCAATGAGTAGGCCAGCTGCAATGCAGGCTACCACATAAACAGATAACAAAAAAAGATGGTGCAAATTTATGAAAATTGTATTCAGAGAGGTTTTATTCAGCAGATCGACTGTCTCACTGATGGGAACAACTACATTTGTACTAACATATGCAAATCTTCCTGTGAAAATGCATGCACAGCATTAATATTACTTCTCTATACGTGCCTTACAATAGTACTAAAGTATGAAGAATCCAATCATGCCATTGTTTTTAATTTTTTTTTCAATCATTCAATACCCATTAAATTGCATTTTTCTTGTATAAAAAGCTCACCTGGCAATAAACTATATTTAAAACACTGTATTTAGACAGTAGAATTAACAATTCATTCTACATATCTTAATTTAATTATTTCAAAATTTTTAATGTATTATTTGTGTTTCTAGGTGATGATTTTGAAACTTTTTGGCATTTTTTGTGATCTTCATTTTTGTAGCCTGTGTAAAGCATTTTTCTTGCTTAGTTATTACGAGCTATAATTACAATATTAATATCAGTAGAGGTAGAAATAACTGTATGGTATAAGCTCTAGCATTACTGCCCACAAATCAGCACTTTTGAAGACAAAAGAGATGACTGTGTCACAGTGGCAGACTATAGGCTGCAGATGAATGTAAAGATCTAGGCACAGTCGTTCAAAGGACGATTAGCACTAACCTGGAGTTAAATTTTAATCCAGGATTCTTATTAAACTGAATTCGCTTTTTAAGGTTTTATTTCTGAATTCCAAATTGGCACTAACCCTGGGTTATCTTAACCCCGCTTTGAACAACCCAGTTATATCTGATGTGGAGGCTTGTCTGGCCGAGCGGTTAACACCTTAAAAACTCTGGATCTGGAGGTCCGAGGTTCAAGCCTCACCAGTCGAGTTTTAAAGGCAAGGAACTTTACTCCACTATGTCTCTCTTCACCCAGGCATATAAATGGGTACCACTGACATACTGCCTGGGGGCAACCCTGTAATAGACTAGCATCAATACTCAATACTCCTAGGCATGCTTCAAGCTACGGAAACCAGTATAAAGTCTGGCCATTTGGGCCTATAGCTCGTGTGCCCAGTTACCTATTTACCTCACCTATATCTGAGGTATGCATTGCAGTTGTAGTCACTGTACGGTATAGTAGTGGTATTAAAATATTCAGTGCATTCTTAAGCTCACCTTCAAGTATTCTCTGCTCAATGCGGCCTTGGTCACCTGATCCCCATGATTCTGTCAAATATCTACGACAAAACAAAGATTACGTCTGTCAGAAAAAAAATTAATCCAAATTAAAAGTAGTGTCAAAATTTCACATCCACATACCTTAGAATATACTTTGTTGACTCTGTTTTTCCAGCACCACTTTCACCTGAAAACAAACAACAAAATGGGTTGACTCCCATTCCCACCAAATGAGGGGAGCCCAAACCAGCAAAAATTACTTTGATAATAAACAAAAGAGCAAGAATCCCACTAAATATCACCTGTTCAAGGGTTCTGTTATAGCAGCATTAGGTAGTGCATTAAGTTTTCTCTAGGGCGACTAGGGAATATTAGTGTTTACATAGAAATCACATGCTGGAAACCTTGGGTTTCACAGGTTCAGAGCACTGGGCTCCGTTTAATTCCAGCTTACCATCTTTCAGTAAGCGGCCAGATGGCCCAAAGTTTTTCTGTTTTGTTTTCTGAATGTTGAGTCCTGTAATCACTAATTACCATTTATAAACGCTTATAAACCTTAGGCTTACACATCGTGGTAAGAGGTTTTAGGAGTGCTGGAGTGCTTATAAACAGAGGCGCCAATATCCAAGGAGCCTTATAAGCAGAATAGAAAAAGCGCTTTAAAATAAACTATAGATAGAAGTGATTATCGTGTTGCATTTACTGGTTTTTGATGACACTTCAAAACATCATAATAAATCAAATCCATTGTAATAAGACTTAGAGCTAGAGGGCTAATATATGAGGGCCTTATAATCGAACATATTTTTCCGTTTATGGGTAGATGGGCCGGGGGGGTTGGTTAAGGTGCAGTTTACAGTAATACTATTAATAACCAACATACCTAGAGTATACATTAATTAAAAAGAAAAAAATTACACACCGCTGACAATCACAGACTGACTCTGTTTGTAAGCCCTCATATCTCTGTATGCTTTGTCAGCTGAAATCCAAGACATCTTGATTCAGTATAAATCAAATACATCAATACACACATCTATTAGAATCTAACCAAAATTACACTTAATTTTCTAGAAGAGTTTCACATAGTTCTTACCAATAGCAAACACGTGTGGAGGCAACACACCCAAAGACTTCCCATGATACTGTCTGATTCTCTCCTTGGAGTAAAGATCTTTGACCTCATGATACGGGTTGACAGCAAGTAAAATGTTGGCAACATAAGTCTGAACATTACAGAAATAAAACTGCGCATTACAGTGGGACCCAGAAACAATGAAGTGACGAGGTACTTATAGCCTCAGTGGTTTTGTTACAAATAGTTAAGTGGTGAGTCCTAGGACTCATTTTGTGAAAAATTATGAGTCCCAGTCTAGAACCAATGAGTCTCAGTCAAAACCACGAATCCAAAACTGAAAATGCTTGGGCCTTTATGTAACCAGACAGTTAAATAATATGAAGACAGACCCAAAACCCTTTTACCACGGTATACTGTTAAAATATAGTCCTTCTATTTTAAAGCAACAATTAAAGGCTAAAATAAATTTTAATCGTTAAACAACAACCATTAAATGCATGTAGCCGCTACACAAATTACACGAACAAGATATTTCTTCAAAAACACATGGCTCGATTGATTGATCTTTGCATCCTATGGGATGAATGCCATGAATTATTTTGCATCTTTAAGGATTTTTATGTGTCAGGGATGCAGGACGCAGAGGTAAGAAAATCACTGTAACCTGCAAGCTAAAGATGCGAGTTTGTGGAAAATTTTGGTGGTGGAGAGCTGCCAGTGCTAGCAAGAAGAATGGGACAAGAACTCAATGAATTATATGTACTAGAAGTGCATTTTGAATTTCCCTTTAGCCTGACTAACAAATTGACAATGGTTTTCTTAAGCCTGGTTTTCACTAGCGCATAAGCATAAGCATAAGGACGCAGCACACGCAAAATGGCATATTTGACTCAATTCTTGATACCAGCTCTCCTTAACCAGATGGAAAACAAGAGGGCGGACCCTTCATCCCCCATATTGCTCATATGTTCATATGAGGTCTGGATTAAAGTGGCCTATGATTGGTGTACAGTCTTGTGGTTATGCTTGTGCTTATGTCGACCCCGTTTTCACTAGTCAAAGCTACGACATAAGCATAAGCACAAACACCAGAAGAACGAACTTGTCCGTTTTTCTTGTGCTTATGCTTATGTTTATATCGACCCACTTTTCAGTTGCTTACACATGTGCTTGCGCTTATGCTTATGCCCTATTGAAACCAGGCTTTAACAGGCCAATCCAGGAGCGTAATCAAATCCCGGTAAACAGGTGGGAGCCCAGAACAAGGATTAAGGCACTGGCTCACACCGACTTAACCGGAGGTTTAGTTCTGTGGCACAGGTTAATAGCAGCTGGCCATAAGCAACATTTTTTTGTTAAAGGAAAAAGAAAGAGGTCTGCATGTGAAGAGAATTCCTTTAATGAACAACCCCATTATGTAAATATGTAATAAATGTAACTGTTTCTTGTCTTTTTCTCTCTGTCTTTTTTTTTAGAAGAAACCATCCAGAAATGTCACTTAAACATTCAAATTCAAACTTACATATATTTTATCCTTTTGGTATCTGATTTTCAAGTTGTGTAATAAAGTTGCTTCATTTAGAAACATCAACGAACCTGCAGATTATAAAAGAGTACGTAAAGAGGGTAAGTAAAGTAAGTAAAGAGTAAATTGATACCTTTTCATGAATGGACCAACACAGCAAAAAGTGAAGCAGAACCTGTTAAACTCTGTTCACTGTTGCTAGATATTGTACTATGTACACTGCTTTGATTGGCTAAGATCAATCAGATCATTATACAAGTACGTTTCTGGGAAACCGTCCACCTACCCCTCCCTGAAGCCAACATTTTGCCCTAAGTGAGAAGAAAGTCTTAATGTTGGCTTGGGGGAGGGGTAGGGGGGCAGTTTTCCAGAAACGTATAATGATCCGATGATTCTATACATCATGAGAAAATTTGGCAAGGCGTGACCCAGGCAACAAATACACTGCTGGAGGACCAGCTAAGCTGAATCAAAACAATCCTTAAAAGCCAAAGAGGGGGTGAGCTTTAGTAGAGAGGACATTGACATCCCGAACTTTAAAACAACAACTAGAAGTTACTTGTTTCTCTCTGACTTGATAACTCATGCTACAGGAGTATACCTGCCAACTTTTTTAATTTATAGGCATGAAATTTTCATCTGAAAGTTTCAGGATTTTTCGTAGCCATCCATTAATAACTGAGGACATTCCGAAGACTTCCAAAGATATTCCGAAGATGCTGTGAAGAGTTCTGGCTAACACGACTGCGAGAACACGAAGGAACACGACCTCACCCTACTAAAATACGAGACTTTGGAGAAAGTCAATCATTCAAATGGACTTTTCTTTTCTCATTAGTTCCAGTTTCTTTAAATAATAATATTAATATATGTTTCAAAATAAGACAGTCAATGCTGTAACAGCTCAAACATTTTTAACAGGATAAGAAATTGGAACACAGGCGTAAGTAGGCATGAGATCGAAGTTTTCAATCCAGAGGCGTGACAATCACACCTTAGGCATAACACTTGGCAGGTATACAGGGGTAAAAACAAAAGTTGGGTTAGATGGAAGCGTTCCATCTGAAAGCGAAAAACCAAACTTCAGGTTGCCTTTCGTTACATCTGGCATGTCAGAGTTCTCATTGCTCACTATTCTCAACCCAGGATTTCAACTTCCCAAGACTCCTTAAAAATGTTTGAATCCACAAACCAGCTAATTTCCTGTTCAGACCTCCCGCTTAGTCAATAAGTACATAATCAAATACTTTGTTCTTCACTTATTCACTCAATTCTACAACAAAAAAAATTAACTGAGGCTCAATCTTATGAGGTGTAAGCCAAAGGAAGACGGCACCATCATTTATCTGTTAAATTTATAATAACTGTTATTAGGAAATATTACAGTTAGGTTGAAAGTAGGCCCTCGTTTGGAAAAAAAAAGTATGCATAACCCATTCAAAATCTCACACCTCAATCAGAGGTGCAACCAATCAATTTAATTATTAATTTTCTAAAGCTGCAACATTCCGATTCCTCCACATGTAATGAAACCACTCAATTTCGAACATACATGTAGCAACTTAGCAATTGGAAAAAAATGCGGTGTTAAACGCTAGTACAACAAAAATTAAGTTTTTCATTAAGTTACACAATCGTTTGCTAAAGACAAACTCGATTATCTCGTAGTTTCAAGCAACGCCAAAACATCTGCCAGGTTCCAATACCCAAAAACAATAACAAAATATCGAAATATCAGATCAAAATAAGTGCTGGCATTCAAACTGGAGCCAGAAAAATTATTTGGAATTTAATACCACGCTTAAAAGCGGGATTGAGCTTAATACAAGCTTCACCACCGTCCGTGTGCAAGCTTTGGCAACTTACAGTTATCCTCAAAATCTCGCGAATTATCCTTTTCTGACGGGAAAACTCGATCATAGGAAGCCGTGACGACCTACAATAAGATTGCAAAAAAAAATTAAAGCTTATCTATCTACATTTTTATAAACGGGAAAAAAGTCTTTAGCTAACGAAACTAAGCTCATATCTGTCAATCAGACCTTTCCTTTTGAACCATCGACTTCAACAGTGATCGTGTCCGATCCAAGATCGACAATTTCTCCCAAACGAAAGCCATGTTCGTTGTCAGGGACCCAAACTTTCTTTCCACCGTCCATGACGTTCTGCAAGTCTTGAAACTTTGCGAACGATTGTTGGTATACTATCGCCTTCTTCAGTACCACCGACCTACAGCTAGCGACTTTATTTTTTGCCGGGTCGCTGTTGGGTCACGTGGAAAACCAAATGACGTCATAGCAACAAAGTGGCTTATCAAGGAATCAGGAACTCTTCAACGCTTCGTTTCACATTTCGGGCGCCTTGAAAACACTACTTGCACCTCCGATGCCCGGAGAAACAATATCTAAGCTCGTCTCAGGCAAGAGGACTCTGCTTTACAGAATACAAAAGCGTAAGGTTTTTTTTACGTTTTGGAAAAGGGCTGATCAGCGATCAGCAAGAGCGGAAGTTCTAAAAAATTGCTCCCCAAATGGGCAAAATACTTCGCGGATTTTCTCTCCTCTGCCTGCAACCTTCACGAGTGACGTTAATCAAACAAAACAAAGAAGTCCACACAACACCTTATCATCACTTATTTTCGCGCGACTTTAATTTTGCGAATTTGGAATAGAAATATTTCGCTGGACTTAAATGACCTTAAATTTCGCGATTTTGACGAATCGCCTTTTTTCGAGGTAATTAAATTTCGCGAATCGAGTACACAGCTGGTGCTCGTTTTTTAAACTTCCTGTATTCAACCATAACGGAATAGAAACGCAGCAGGCAACTGGCTGAAGTGTTCAACAATGTCATCAACTAGAACATCTCAGTTAAAAGTACACCGGAAAGTACAAACCAAGGTATCATTTAACGCTGCCAATTAGCTTTTAGATAAACGGATCGCCTCAGTGTTTTCAACTGGATCTGCAGGCGTTAAGGTTCAGGGGCACCCAACGGCAATTTTCGGAAAATATCTGTTCGGAAGACGATTTGAGATCTAGAATTTTCGGAACATTTCTTGTAAAATTCCTTGCTTGCCTGCCTCTCCTAGGATTTTCGAACATCTTCAAAATGGTATAATTACCCATTTTTAACGGATTTTTACCCTAAAAAAGGCCACCTAGAATTTTCGGGAGCCTTTTCCTGGCTGAAATTTTCGAAAAGGTAAGTTTTGATCCCTATAATTTTCGGATCACTAGACTTTCAGCTAGGATCCGAACAGATGAAAAGTTTTTAGGGGATAAAAATATGCCTATATCTACCCTTTAAATACTAAAATACTTTCAACAATGCTATGTTAAGTGGTTTTGAACTATATCGTCGTTGGGTGCCCCTGTAGGTTGCCTTAATGGAATTTATATAGAGCTTATACATCGCTGTTCTAGGCGCTTTCCCTTGAACACAGGCGCTGATCCACTCCGGTTTCCGTCGTTTTACCGAAATTATCAGAGTTTTCATAATAAATATATTTTTAATATATAAAAAAACTTTCCAAGATGAATTGGAGGGATGAAATAGTCAGCCGATTTGCAAGGCTTTATCCGAGGAAATTGGAATTTGCCAATATCCTGTCAGAATACTCAGAAACCCAGGAAATTTCTTGGGGGAGCATGTCCCCGAACCCCCTTACAACCTTACGCCTTCGTCGCTCGTTCAGAAAGTCGGTCAGTATTGATCCTAGATCCGCGCCTGGAACAAGTTCGGATATTCCCGCTTTGCTCCATCCTTTTGCAATGTGCTGCTTTCCAACACTGCCTGTCAAGTGGTTGTAAAGGCAGTCAAACAAGGGGTCCGTACTCCTGGAAGATTCGGGTGGGATGACAGTGCGGCATGCGTTCTGAGACCATGATTATGTGATTCTTTTTTCCACCCTGTCCCGGAGCACTGTTAATCCGCTGAAACGTTTGAAATATACAGCTAACTTCAGACTAAAATGACAGGACTTGAAAAGGGTTTTTTTTAATAAAAAAAAAAGGGTAAGGGGTGGTCGGACAGGCTCTAACTGGGGACAGATGAAACAGGCACAATCAAAAACCGGCAAGGAAAAAAAGGTAGAAAATCTATAAAAGCTTGTATCTCAATTTCCACTAAGCTCAGTTTTCTTTCCCACATTTATAATACCGCATAGACTTTCCCATGATCAGCCCAGGATGCGACGGAAAAAACATCACCGCAAATCGGGAAGATGCCAATATATAGTCTCTTTTCACACCCGCCGACCTAGGCAATACTGGATAATCTTGAAGTTTTTCAATATTTTTCCGGGGAGGATCAGTTTCCAGACACAAGAAATGCCGAAAATATCGTGAATAGAATCCTTGCGTGTGGGGGTCTTCAGTTTGTTTCAGTCTTTACTGGAAAGCTGCATTACGTTTTAAAAACAGAAATAAGTGACCAAAAAGGTATCTTGCGCGCAGCATAACATGAATTTGCAATTTATATATGTAAAACTTCTTTCAACAAGCTCAACGCGACTGGAACAGACCAGTTGCGGTTTGAATCAAGGCCGGCACTACCCGCATTCGAAGTTTTTGTTTTTGTCATCGCCTGTATACTGCATAGCAAAAGTATACGAAATACGGAAATAAAAAGGATGGGATAGCTTCCTTTCTCCCTCTGGGGGTACTATATAAGATATCTAGGTATGTGCCGCTTGTAAAAGGTATTGCTTTTGAGCCTTTTTTCGGCAAACGGATATAGATTTTCACTTTGCTTATTACATGAAATCGGCTGTGATTTCAAGGCCATGAAGGTAAGTGCCTGACGATGTTTAGCGTCAAATATAATTAGGGGACTATTGATTGGGATAGAGTGTGCTCGCAAAATAGAGTAATATGCTACTATCACTGAGTGCTAGTCATTTCTAAAATTATGCTGCTTAGTATGCTAGTTCTTGTAAATTATGCTCGTTAAAGCAAAAAGTGAAGAAATTGTGCTTCTACTTTTTACTTTAAATTTGGTAAATAACCTCAATAACCGTTGCAACAACGAGTAAATGGCAAACCTATTTGCCACCTACTTACATCGGGAAACTTTAAGAAAGCATAATTCATTGTCTGACACTATAAAAAAATCAAACAATTTAATAGCAACAACCAACCCCGGAAAACCAACAACAGGACGCCATCTTGGGTAACTGAGCTCAGTAGTTATGCACCAGGCTTTGTAGGCTTGTAGTCCTGTGAAAAGAGTCCTGTGTCACTTCCTGTGGGCCCCAGGTCCCATAGCGTGGCAGTTGTACCCTTCGTTGCAGAAAGAACACTGATTTTGTTACTTAAATTTGCCTGAAACACTGATTTCGGGCCAAACCGATCGGTTGAATGATCAATAAATTAAAATTGTTGCCCTGCAAAAACTAGCCATAATTCCGAAGGGAGAAAGTGAAAGTTAACTTAAATCAGAGATTCGAGAAAACAGAGCTTTACACCAATCTGCCGGTTTAATTTAAATTCTGCATGAAACAATAAAAGCAAGATCTAAAAATGACATAACTCAGTGTACTCCCTGTGCCGGGAATTAGAATTCCAAAACGTAATTGGAAATACATTATACTATATATATATTTACAATGTGCAATAACAATATTAAAAAATATATTAATTTATAAATTCTTAGACTATTTCCACATCACAATAATTTAGTAACGTGTCTGCTCAAAAGAGGATGGGGCAGGTTTTGAGAAATTCGTAACAAAAATCTGAATATTGTAGTGGAATCGTTTCGCCAAAGTCCATTCCATGTCGAATAAATTTCAAACTACATCTTTATTCTTTACCTAAAACAGAACTTTTTCGAAAACTCTCGTCAAAGTGCAGGCTTTGCGTTTCAACTACAACAGACTTAAACAATCAAAAGGTATAATTTAAAAAGAGAAAAGGTTAAAAGATAGAATTTCACCAATAATAAAAAGAGTAAAGTCAAAAATATTAAACTCGCGAAGATGTCAAAACAACGACAACAAGCAACAAGTTATGGATATACTCTAAAAACAGGGGCGTAGCCATCCCGAAGACTTGTAGGCCCGGGCCTACAAATTATCGGTTTGATCACTCTATCACTTGTAATAAATTATGCGTTGTTGGGGTGAGCTAAAAAGCTTAAGAGCTCAAAAAGTTGGTGAAGTTAGTGCGTACTAGCCATATACAGACAGGTACGTGGAAATGAAAGTCAGCCAGGCCTACAACTAGTCGAAAAGTTGGCTACGCCCCTGAAAAATGTGATGTGAACGTCAAGAGTTAAGTTTTAAACATGTGCACTAGTGCTCGCGTGCATTCGTTTCGTAACTCAACTTCATTTGAAGACATTTAGGAGATTCTTCAATACTGCTCTCTCCGCTCAAATTTTGAAAAGAAGTCAGTTACATAGTTAATGTCGGAATATATGACAGTAGCCTGAGTACGACAGGCCTTCCTAAAGGGGGTAAGGGAGAGGAGATTTAAGCCTGATACTCAGCCTAATATAACGACCTCGAAGGAAGCTCAATGTCTCCTTTTTGTACGATCACTTTTAAGGCACTCATAAAAGTAAATGGGTGAATGTAAATGTAAATGAGGTATGTTGGCCTATTTTGCGCCAAAACTCCAAAAATTCGTCAAGAAATGGGTGAGGAAAACCACTTTCCGAGCCAAAAAGCTCTTCTGGAGTTTTGAGAAATGTACTTCAGGTGTTTTTTCGGTACACAGGGTATACATGATGGAAAAACGTGGTTGTCTGCCATTTTATCGACTAAGCTTGAAGGACTTGGAAGGCCCTGCGAGCAGAGGTTTCTCTCTTGCATGGTTTTTAGCGTTAACGAAGTCGTTTGCGTGGCTTGTCAGTCGCATAAAATAAACCAGCTACGCGAGCGACTTCGTTAACGCTTAAAGCCATATGCAAGTGAAAAACCTCTGCTCGCTGGGTAGAAGGCCTGCTATGTAAACTTCAAGAATTTTACTCATTTTTCCTGTCTTCTGAAGTTTTCCCAGGGTACCAGTCTCTCCATCCACCAAACTGATGTTCAAGTTGCTTAGCGACTGCGAGTGATAGTCTGTCATTATTTCTTGCGGCAGCAATCTGAATGCCCAGCGGAAGACCATTTTTATCAAGACCCATGGGGCACTGCGTGACGGGAAGGTGGAGTACGTTGAAGATCGAAGTGTAACTAAAGTTCAACGGCGCTAGAAACGGCCTGTTATGTGAAAGAGCTGTGTTGGGGTGCGAGGGAAAAAGTAAAATGCCATTACTTCCAAGGAGAGCTTGAATTTGCTCTCGCAGTTTCAAGCCCATCTGCACAAATCTCGAGGACACATCAGGCAGGCAGTGGGGTAAAGGATTTCTGAGGTGCTCGATGCCTGCCACTGCAAGTGTGACGTAATGATACTTCGAATATCCCAGAAGATACTTGAAAATCTCAACAAACGGGTTCATAGACACTGAGCCGCTTTCCCTCTGCAAAAATTGTGATGTGATTTTGTTACTCTCTGCCGAGAGGATCATAGCTGACCATATAAGGGGTGAGTAACGGAAAAGCGTCATATGAGCGTCTTCAACTGTCGCCCCAAATCGTTCTTGCAAAAAGGAACAAACCTGATCCTGGGCTATCAGCAGGTCTGTGTCCACAGGTGAAGTTAAAAAAGGGTACTCTCCATCTCTTATGGTGTAAACTTTAATAGCGGATAGATCTACCTCCTCGTCCAATTTAAGCTCATAAGCTGTTGGGCCTGCCATGGCCTTCAGCATCGGGATTAGATCATCAGCGTACCTGCAGAGAGGACCCATGATCAGATACTCATCAAAGGCCTCGCTTGAGCCTTGAGGAAAGTGGCCCTGATTAGGAACTACAGAAGGACTGGGTTTATGTCCAAATATTCCATTGAAAAACGCCGGCATGCGGACACTACCACCTGTAAGAAAAGGCAAGAAGCAATTTCGTAACACTGTCTAAAATAAAGATACATATGGATTCAAAGCTGCATTCTTTGGTAATTTTTATTCGTTATTGTTGTATGCGTTCTCCAGAGCAAAAATAGGCTGATTTAGCAACAGAACGCGAACGCCATTTGACGAAGGGAAAGCGCGCGAAAACGACTAAACTCGACTTCCAGTGTCCAATTTGTCGCTCTGCCATTGGTCAAAATTGTTGGGGTCAAAATTTGGAATGGGATACCTCAAATTCTTAAAGAAAGACCGAAAAAAGCTTTTAAAAGATCACTAAAAGAAGTGCTACTCGATTTCCTTGAAACTGAAGACTCATATATTGATGTGGATACGATCATCGTGAAAATGAAAAAGTAATTCTCTTGTCCGTTATTTTCATTGTATTTTATTTTTAAAATTTCACCTTAATTATTGTCCTTGCATTTAAGTAGAACGTATCTATTTAATGTAAATTGTATATACTTATATAACGCCTAATTTCTTTTTATTTGTCTAGTTTGTTGTAAATTATGTAGCCTGGCCTGCCTCGAATAGCCTCGCTAACTGCAGGCCAGTCCCAATGTATCTCTTGCTATATTTTCAAATTTAAATAAAGTTGAAGTTGAAGAAGTTCAAGCCAATTGTTTGATTTGCGCGCGCCGTCGTCAACTGACGTTCCCGTTCTGTTGCTAAACCAGCCTATTGATAGCGACGTGACTACTGGATGATTTCAAACTCAGTTATTTCGACTCAACTGTTGGTGAATTTCTCTGGAGTTGAATTCTTGAGGACCGCACCCAAGTTCAGCGCGATAAAACAGCCAACATTTCGTGACGTCACCGATTTCTCCGCGAAATGACGTCTGAGAAACGAGCGGAGAAATTCCATGCTGATGACGCGTCACAACCCAGATCTGAGTAGTGCTTCTGATTGGATGAAGCGAATTTCCACCCATTAGAACCGGCTCTACCCAGATCAGGGTAGTGACGCCTCATCGGTATAGAATTTCTGCGCTCGTTTCTCAGACGTTTACCCAGGTTAAGAAATAGAATGAAAAGTTCGTCGTTTTTTAATTTTAAAAGAAAACCGCCCCGCTAAACATAAAAAACTGACTAGATATGCAAGAACTTCATGTCCACTTGAGCTTTGGCCAGTTTTAGAGTGAATATAGAGCGTTTTCACACGACATATTGAAGACCCCCCAAAATACACTTTATTTGAATGAGTGTCACAACGTATTTGGAACAAAACTACTGATTGAGGACACCGATTCAGTTTCTACTTCTCCTTCTGGAGACAGGACAGACTGCCGTTTTACGTAGTCATCCAAATCACACGACGGCCTAGCGGCCTTGCAGGGCAAAGGCAATACCTTCATTTCTCAGTTATTTTAAGACCCTGAGTATTGGTCAGACCCTGGGAATCGAACCCTGGGAATCGCTCTACCGACTGAGCTAATCCTGCCGCGGTTAAAACGATGAAATGGCGATCATGTTGGTGTCCCAAGCCATTCCTGTTGGAGTAAGAACTTGGAGCTGAACCTTTTTCTTATGTAACCTTTTTTTGGCCCAATAAGATTGCATAGCTGTTGGCCACGTGAGTGAAAATGCTTTTTATATGAACACAACAGAAAGACTGCGTTAAGGTGATACTGGTGATGTTAAACGAGACGATTCGGAAAGACGAGTTTTAGCGCAACATAGCGTTGCAATATTGGTAGTGTTGCAACCATTCGAAACAAGGTGGGAACAATGTTGCAACAATATGTTGCGCTAAAATCGTCGTTGCGAATCGTCCCGCGTAACATTACCTTTAAGGTGATGTTACACGACGATTCGCAACGACGATTTCAAGTGTTGTTATGTGTTGCGTTAGAACAATGTTGCGACCATTCAAAACAATGTCGTAACAGTGTTGTTATGCTATGTTGCACTAAAAAACCGTCGTTACGAATCTTTCCGTGTAATAGGCATCACCCTTACTCCCGTGGGTCTCTTCATATAAAAGGTGATGTTAAACTGGACGATTCGCAATGACGCGCAACACGGAATTACAACATTATTGCGACATTGTTTCGAATGGTTGCAACATTGTTCCAACAATGCAACGCTGCGTTGGGCGGAAAATCGTAGTTACTAACAGTCCCGTGTAGGTGATGTTACAAGGTACGATGACACCCCCCCCCCCCCCCGGTCTGGACCCGACACTCTCAATGCAAGCCTCTTCCAGCAGTCAATATACAGCTGAATATACAGTGCAGGAAACGGCATTTTTATTAAAACATTGAAAATAGACAAAAAATGTAAACAGACATGGGCGAGTTATAGTTAATGCATAAGGTTAGTTAATTCATGTAGGTAGGACATCATAGTGAAATTACCTAACTTAAAAACCCCATTTCAGCATTTGAGACCGATACGTTTACACGTCGAAAATTGGAAGTGCGATGCCTTAAAATCGTCAGCACAGTGCCATAAATTTGGCGCGACGTGCCGATTTTTTAGCGCGTGTAAATGGAGTTTAACTCGCCGCCATATGCCGGATATAAAACTATTCGTCAGTTTTATAACTAGTGTATTGAATAACTTTCAGAGGATAAACACAAACCATTGTCCAAGTTTAGAATATTCATGGTTACTTACCTACATCCGATCCAATGCCACAAACCGAACCTGCAGCAGAAATAATCGCGCCCTCGCCACCTGAACTTCCACCAGCTATCTTGGATGTTTCATAAGGGTTGTTTGTCCGTCCATATACGTTGTTTGTTGTCTCCCACCACATGCACAATTCGCTACAGTTCGTGACGGCGATAGGAATGGCGCCGGCATCACGAAGGTTTTTAACAACGGCTGCATCCTCAGAGGCAATCTTATCTTTCCGATCCACAAGTCCAGCCGAGTTAGTGAATCCCTCACAAGCGATTGATTCTTTCACAGTAATGGGAACTCCTAGTAAAGGCTTACTCAATAAATCAGATTTTTCTTGATTTAAGTTTATATCGCTCGAATCCAGAACTTGATCGATGTGCTGGGCTTCTTCTGAAGCGTCGTCGAATCTGTCTCCAACAACAGCGTTGAGAATCGGGTTGACTTCGAGAATTCTGTCTCTGAAAGCCTCAATAACTTCGACGCATGTTAACTTTCGTTTCTTTATGTATTCGGCAATAACACACGCTGGTAATTTTAAAATACGTTTTGTCGGCCCACGGACTGTAACTCCATGCTTTCCGTAGATAAATTCTGATAGCCGAAGCCGAGCATCCCACAGAATTCCCACGGAATCTAGTGCCTTAAAAACGAGAGAGACGAGAGATAAAAGTATTCTAATAACACCCATACCTTGTAAGTTTTTACACGCGGTAGCGTTGATGTTGAAATATACGTCGTTTATGCATTGTTGTTAAAAAGTGTCTTTTCATTATCCTGAATACATGAATAAAATTAGCATACGCAGAACAGATATTTTTTTGTAGCGTTTTTGAGTAGCCTGCCAATACAGCCACCTTTCTTGCGAAAAGAGTAGTTTGACTGTGTATGAGAGAGGGATTTTGATTTCGTGGCGGGCGTTTTGGGCGCAAGAGGAAGAAGTTATCTCGCGCGCACACGGCTTATCGTTTTCCTTAACAAATGCCTTCAACGAAAATCGTTTTCATTAAGGTTTAAAACATTGTTTATCACTTAAAGTGATAGTTCTTTGCGGTTGTTTACCATTTACCACAAATTATCGGAAATTCCTGTTGGGATGCAAATGGTAAACGTTTTTTTGGTTCGTCCCACTGGAAAATTCCCGGGACAAACGGAAATTCTGAACAGGTAGTCCCGTTTTCCCAGTGGTGACGTTCGGCGTGGAAATTCGTTTACCATTTACAAGTTTCTTGAGTTTCGTACTAGTTTCATGCCTCTTGGCTTTTGGCCTATCGCGATCGCTTCAACAACAACAACAAATATGGCGCGTGCACAGCAATTGGAGGATTGTACCAGTGTTCATGCTGCTGTTATTCCTCTCCAATTCTGGAAATATTCCTGACACATAGCTGTTCCTTGTATTTAAATGGTGAGCAGACTTAAAATCGCTAATGTGTGTCCTAAATCGAATTGCTGGCAAGTTATATGCTATTGTTTGACTTGTTTATTCTCCCCCGAAAATTGCAAATTTTCTGCAGCGTGTTTTCTTTTATAAACAGCTGAATTATCAACAGCTGACTTATCAACTGGGCTGTCAGAAATAGCAAATCCTAGCTGATCAATGACATCAATTTCTCCTGCGGCATCTGTTTCCTCGGAAAGAACTAACGGGTCGTCAAAATTGGACAGATGATGGGAAGATTCAGACCGACGACTTCAGGTCATGTTGAACTGAACTATGAAAATCCAGTCTAGCACTGCGCGACAGTCCGGAAATTTTAGGCAAATGGTAAACGACACGTACCGTTCTTACCGAGCGGAAATTCCCAAAAAATTTCCGGGATTTTTTTTTTTTAATGGTGAACAACCTGTTTCTAACCATTTAGATGACAACACAACTGCGTTTGAAGAACCCATTCACCCCTGAAAACTTTGCAGTAAAACACCATTTTACCGTTTGAAGTTAATCAAGCCGTTTTCCTAGTCAAGGATGATGTTAAATTGAAGCGCAATTTAGGGCCACCTCTTTCGCGCTTCTCGCCACGTGCGCAATGTGGGCACAGAATTCTCCCGCCTTTTTTCCAGTCCCCTACCGTTACATTGTCCCTGTTACTCGTCCATCCGCCCTGGTCCCGACTGACTGAGACTTAAAGCAAACTAACTTCTTACTGGGCGTTTTCCGTTTTCCAAGTTTTGGAAACTTCCACGGAAAGGTCAATCGGTTGCTGAACGTGTTCCATTTGAAATTAGTTCGATTTGTTTCCCTCTCTGGCCAAAATTATAGATAGCGGCACAGATGTCGCCGTGAATAGCCTAGAGTGGTGAATCCTCGTCAAAACTCGCAGTACACTGAAAATAAAAAAAGATCTGTTTCAGCCCGAAAGTGTCAATTCAGCCGGCAGGCCAAAGTCTCTATCAACCCTTCCTGGACCCATTTAAGGATAATTTCAGCCAAAACAGCCCCATCAAAGGCTGTTCCCGCCCCCTTGGGTCCAAATCAGCCGTAGGTATTTGGACTGTACTGGCCCTAATTAGGAGAGTCAAATCACAGTATTTTACTCACCGTAACGGCCCTAATTTCAAGGCTAAAACAGATCTTCCTCATTTACAGTGTAAATAAAATTTCCAACGGGAAAACGGGACACCTTTGTAACTATTCAAAGTTCCACTTCTTCCCGGAAATTTTCCGGTAGAACGCCCGACATTGTATAAGCGTTCCATTCACACCCCAAACATCTAATTTGCGGAATTTCTAAGAGAATGGAAAGCGCCCACTGTAAAAACTACTATCGACTGTGGACAAAAGAGATCGTTCACACACCAGTTGTATTTTTTTTATATATAGATCAAGGATACTCTATTTCCTTAATACTTTAAGGCGAGGGTGGTTGCATAAAGCGTTTTTTCTTTTAACCTGATGCAAATAAAACTCGTTTGGCCTCATTTTGACAGCGAGGGATTTTAAACTCGGAGATGGCGACTCTACCAACTCAGGCTCAGACGTTCACACGGTACCAAATAAATTGAGAAATTTGACCAGACATTTCCTTCACACGGAACCGTGCAATATTTTCGCTGTTTACACGGAACTCATAAAAAAGACTGATTAAATTTTTTTTCAGCGGTTTTACCACATAGCCCCACTGATGCATATCCAAAACGGCGTCTCCTAGCCGAGTTGCCACACATAAATATCAAGCAACCACGCCTTAGCCGCACAAAATGGTCACGATGTTCACATGGCGCCGGTGCCAATTTTCGACCATAGCGGCTAAAAATTTGACCTCAATTCTATCGTTCAAATTTTTGAAAGGCTAAGCGTCTCAAGTTAATTTTCGTACGGTTAATTAGCGTGGTGCCGTGAGCACGGTTACACCTATACGCAGGAGAACATAGCTTCAATAAGCTTTAAAACTAGTTGAGGTAAGGTAAGGTAAGGTAAACACTCGAACAACCAAAGAATCAGCTTATCCTCTACAGCAGTAATTCTTTATTGTTAAAACAAAATACTGCTCAAGAATTACAAATAGTTTCTTTGAGGCAAAGTTTAAAAAATAAACACTGAGTAGTAATTTTCCTAGCCTAACTCATAAAACTTAACGGGTTTAAACATCGACCCTTTACCTCATACAGTCAATGCTTCAACGGAGCTCAAACGGGTTTCACTTTTTATATACAACACAGTTAGTGCACGACTACGCGACAAAACCGCAAATAAAACCGATTTCAAACTGCTCAACAGTCTAATTTCGTCACATCTAAGGTAATCCGGAAAAAAATATTTGTTGTTAGGAATCCGGAATCCAAATTCCACTGACAAGGAATCCAAAATCCGGTACCGACAATTCGGAATCCGAAATCCACAGCGTGGTATCCAGAATCCAAGACCGGCTTGAATTACCTCACATGTAGCGGCTATTTACACAATAATTCTTAAGCGCTGTTTACTTCAAACAGCGCCAAAAGTTAAATTATGGCACAAACTCCTGGGGCATTTAACTAAGGCATATGACCCGCGTGTAATTTACTTTAAACAGTAGAAGATTGATATTTTTATCTTTCTTGCAATCCTCTAGTTAATCCAGTTTCAGATAAATGGTGTTAAGCATCACTTTCCGAGTCTAAAAACTTATCCGTTGTTAATTGTTACATTCGTTCTGATCGCTCAAAAACCTATGGCTTATTACATTGCCACAGACATAAGAAAACAGAAAAACTTTGCCGTCATGTAAAATCTTTTAACGGAAGCAACTGGACAAACTTTCGATTGGTTTACAAGTGTGAGAAGCATACCCGAGATGTTGAGAGGACACTTGAATAGCTTGTAAACCAAGTCGCTCGTCTTCGGCGAAAAGCCGAGAAGTCGGTCACTCGTTTTGGAGTCGTGACTTATAAAACTACACCTCTCCAGTTGTACCAATGAATACACCAGCAAACCAATGGAAAGTTTACAATATTGCTTTAAAAAAGGTTGATTTAGCTTACGACTCTCTGTGGACAACTTTTCACCATTTGTCTCGGTCAGATTAAAGCTCGCAGTTTAGGCTTCTGGCAAACTGCCCACCTGCCCCTCCCCTACGCTAACATTTTGCCCTAAGTACGAGGTAAATGTTAATTTTGGCTTAAGGGAGGGGTAGGTGGACAGTTTCCCCGGAAACTTAAACTGATCCAGCTCGGATGCCGTAAAAAACGGGTTTTGTTATTTTAAGAAGGAGAGAAATCAGTACGCGCTTATGGCGGATCATCCCATTGAAAACTAAGGGTGCGTTTTTGAGTAAAATCCAACTCCGAATTAGTTTTTTTTTTACAGTAATCAGATTCCTGCCGACGGTTGTTCCTTTGGACCTTAAATAAACCCGGGCTGGGTACATGATCCGAAGCGTTTCTTTGCTAAGAAAAGAGCGAATAAAGCAAGCGTTAACTCGAAACAATTTTATTTGGCTACGCGGCTCATCTTTATGGAATATTTCGGCGATTTTTTGAACCGGACTCCGCATCCCGAAGCTCGCCCCTATTTTGCTTTAAAACCCCGATTCTGAGTTCAAATAAAGCAAATCCCGGATCCCGAAAACCTACTGAGAACCGTTATGGCTGGAACGATCGATTTTATTTGTTTTATCTCCAGAGGTTCGTGATTCTCTTGAAATCTGAACATTTGGATGTCATTTCTGAGGTCCGTAAGAGTACAGACCATTTCACGATTCATAATTATCAAGAATCCTCAAAATCAAGACTTGATCTGGCGAATCCGCTCGGGATGTGTATTCCTTACATTCAAAATCTAGTTTAGGATCCTTGGCAAAGAAACGCAAAATCCGTTTCTTTTTAAAATTCAAGAATGCGTTTGGATTTTCCAAACAAGACGCACCCCAAGGAACAGTTGGCCTCTGTGTCTCGCGGGGGCACTGAAGCATTTGTCCTCACACAAGGAAAAGGGTGAAATAAACCCTCCAAGCTTTACTTACAATAAATATATTTAGGGATTACTCTTTGGTTAAAGTTAATTTATCTGGTCATAAATTAATACTAAGTAACTATCAAGTCATATACTTCATGATTGCCCTTAAAGCATACAGAAGTTCAGCTTGGAGACGGGACTCAAACAGTAGGAGATTGATATGAACCTGAAAAATAGGTACAAGGTCAATGGTAAGACACTTCATTGAGTGTTAATGATATATGAAATAAATCATATATGAACTGCGGAAATGAAATGAAAATGAAGAAATGATCGTCGCAGTGAACGCAATTTATGCAATTGCGTAAAGAAGCCTGAAAAAAAATTCAGGACTTCAGGACTTTTTTTCAGGCTTCTTTACGCAATTGCATACATTGCGTTCACTGCGACGATCATTTCTCCATTTTCAACACTTCATTGAATTCACATGAATAACGTTTTAAGACGTTTCAAAGAAGAGGGTGTGGAAGGAGGGTCCTAACGCCGCAATCCTGCTTCTCGAACTTCTCTCATTCTTGATCCCGGATACCATTTTCTATCCCAATACCGCATCCCGTACCAAAACTTAAGCGAATCGCGTTTCCCGCGTTTTCCCGAACCCCGCACTGTATTTCGTTTAAATGCCGGATCCGGAAAATTCCCTTCCGGTCGCGGCCGAGAAAGACGTACTTTAGTTCGAACTAAGGTGCCTATGGATAAAATACTTAAGTGTGCAGAGCTACTGAGCTCTTTCCTGTGGTTCTGTTAAATGTGCTGCATAAGGTGGTTCAAACTTTCGAGTCTGCCGTGTACGGAATGCTACAATCCAAATGCACACATTCAATAGTATTTTTAATAGCTATAAATAAGGGTAAACTTGTTCCTTTTTTTCAAAAAAGTCACCTTTAACGTGCAGTGTTCAAATACGAAATGGGGACACGCTTGAGTTATGCCAAGGTCTTTTCCCTAGCTACGAAGCTCCTAAATTTCCCAGCTTTGGACAAACTTGCGTATTTATCTTTGACTTAAAATTCTATCGACGTCATTCCCTTGTGAGAGCTATCTTTAGCAAAGTTCACGGAGGCATAACAATCAACTGATTTTAAAACATTTTTCTTTTCTTATGCAAACTGAAATTTAACCCACTGAGAAAAAGAACTTCATAACTTTATCTTAGAAAACAAAGCACTTTTGGATTCAAGTAATACTAATTAAAGTCAAATAGGATCGCAAATACAATAAAAATCAATAACAAACAAACTATATGTTGTGGTTCAACTGTATCATTGATTAAGATTATATTTTCCTTTGTTTTTGAATATCACCATCATTATCATCATCGTCATCAACATCATCATTTATTAGCCTTGATATTAAAATGAATTTTTATCAATTATTCCTCGAGCCCGAACGGCCTCAGAGGCCATCAGGGCGAGAGGAATAATTGTTTTAGTAAAATCCAACTAGTTGGTCGAAAATATCGAGAATAAAAAAACTTTTAGCTAGTTAAAGCTAGACTTCAATCCTTTTTTGCCGCAAAAAAGCCCGTGCTTTTTGCTACTAGTGGGCTATAATATATAGCCTAGTAGTAGCTCAACCAATCAGAATGCAGCGTTGATAATAGACCACTAGTTGGATTTTACTAATACAGAATACAGTACGTTGTTAGGCGAGGAGACCAAGAAACCACTAGGCTTATAATAAGGTATTGTGCGATAATGAGGAAAAAAAGAATAAATATACAATAACCTTCGGACAAAACTGAACATGTACCTTTTCTGAATGGGTTAGATCAGGCATAAATCCCATGTAATCATCTAATGATACTCTCTCGGGATAACAAGCCACCTTAAGACAACAGAAATACAGAGTCAACGTGGAACATGCAAATATAGACCTTGAACGTTAAAAGTGTATTGAAGCCTTTCGTAATCAAGTGTCCTGAAGCCTCACCCAAGTTATTACCTCAGTTCATCCAAAAAGATAGATACAATTTTATGAACAAACTGGAGAAAAACCCTCCGTTAAATTGCCCCTCCACATATAAGCCCCCCAGGGACTTGTACTTGGAAATTGCCCTCAAATACAAAGGAAAACAAAGCAAAAACGGTAAATTTTCTTCCAACTATAAGGCTAGCCCAATCGATTTTGAATCGCAAATTTCCTTCCATAGATAAGCCCCTCCGAATATAATCCCCTCGAAAAATAAGCCCCTCAAAAAAGGGCCTTTGAAAAATATAAGCCCCGGGGCTTATTTTCGCAATTTTACGGTATTACAGAAATGCCTAGCAAGAGAAATACATGTAAGAGTATGCTTCACCCAGTGCACTATCGAATTTCGTTATAATAGTCAACGAAAAATTTGCACCATAAGAGGCTTAGTCATTCTGCCTCAGGTGATTTTGCTTATCTTAACTTATTAATTATGGGCTTAACCTTCACGTTGCAAATTAAAAGTACAAGTCTGATAAAAGTCACCAACACAACATGCAAAAGAGATAACATCAGATAACTTTAAAAAATCAGACCTTTCACACAAACTGACATCCAAATATTTAAACTTAAAACGATGTATGCAGACATTTTTTCAAGTTAACCCAAACTTCCAGCCCTATAATGTTCCTGTCCGTTTTTCCCAAAGTTTCTATAACTTTTCTTTTCTAGATTGAGTTTGTAAAAGCCTGAAAATGTACGGCTTAGCCCATTTAATATTATTTTGTCTCCTGTGACCCTTTACATGAGAAAAATGGATATTTTTGTCTCGTATCTTTTTAGTATTTACATAGGAATTATAAAATACAATCCTAAATTAGACATACCTCTTTTATATATTTTTTATATGACCTCTCCAACAGTTTGTTAACCTATAAAATGGACAAAAAACAGCAACAATAAACAAGGCAACCACGAGTTTTATTTAAGATGCCTTACTTTTACAACAGCAGCAAAAAAATTTTAACGGTGAAATGAAGCTCACCTGTTCTTAAAAGTAAAAACTGTAAGGCTAGTCAAATTAAAATTGGCACTAAACCATTAGTTTGAAAAACTTAAAAGTTTGTTTTGCCAGTTTTAGACAGAAGAAACTGCTGAAGGACTTTAGGCTACAGCCTGTGTCCTGTGACACAAGTCAAGGTCAAGTTTAGTCAGTCGAAATCAGCTTTTGACACACAGGCACCAACTGTTCGTGTCCTTCATGCAGTAATTCAGTCCTTCCACACTGTACATGTAACAGGAGCCTCCAACAGACAGTACAAGTGAACTATCACAGCAGCCTACCCTGACCCTATTTCCCGCGGAAGGGGGGGGGGGGAGGGGGGGGACTCTGCATATGAAAGGGTTGGGGATGCTCGTCGGAAATTTTGAATTAAACCCCTAAAGGAGACTAATCTGGGCGTGGCTCAAGCTTTTTTGACCCCTAAAAGAGACCAAAAACATATACATATCAAATATGTATTTTTATACTTTTTCGCGTGCAGCCCTAAACGAGACCTTCATGGCTAAATGTGATGGTGTTTTGCCCAGAACACCCTAAATGAGACCAAAATCCAAAATTTACACCCCTGAGCGAGACAACAAGCATCCCCAGCCCTTCATATGCGGAGTCCCCCGGGCCCTTTTTAGCACGCAAGAGCTGCTGAAACAGAATGCCATTTATGCATTCAAAAGTTTAGCTCTGAGCAATGAACAGCACCCGTAACCTCATTTCTGATAACATCTGATACCAGACCATTTATGCAATTATTGTGACATACAATATGCCTGGGTACTCTATTGCTATTTGTTGGGATCAAGTTCCTTTCTTTACATGAAAGACATGTGATTCATCTAGAAACCACCTGTAATAAGTCTTGTGACTCACAAAGTTTAAAACTGCAAGTCCCAGAACCACAAGGGATCGTTTGGGTCATGATTTGGGCAGACTTTAAGACACAGGTACATGTAGGCACATCACAAAAGACAAAAAAAGATAAACAAACTGATCTTACCTCTGTGTACAAGTAGTCATCATGATATATGCCAAATATCAGATGGATGTAATTCCAAGTTGCCATACGGAAAGTTGACGTGTCCACATTTTCTACTTTACCAAGCCTAGAGACAAAGAAACATACATGTAATCCAAAGACAAAAACAGAGATCTATAAATAGTAATAAATTAACTTAATATTTTAACTTTAATAATAAATTATCAATTACTGAAAAATATTTTTATTTATTGTTGATGACGATAATCATTTTTTTTTAGTCGGGAATTAACATCACACACATCAGCAGAGGCTGAAGAATTTCATAAAAATATTATTGTTGAATGAAAAGTTGAAAACTGAGATATAAATAAAGAAGGATGGTAAATTGTTTTTTTTTTTTGAGATAAACTTAAGAGGGCAGGGTGTCACTAAGGGCCTGGAGTCGGTGTTTTCCTCAGGTTACTAAGAGCATGACGCCCGGCTACTTTGATAGGAAACAAGAGGAAAATGGAACCAAAAACATTCCCTACCTTTCAAATTCCCTACCAACCAATTGTATATACCAGGCAACTTGAAATCTTAGTGACAACACTGTGGGGTATTCTCTTCAATCGAATAATGCCAGACATCGCTTCACCATTAAATGGTAATACAATGTTGGACAGTTGATCATCCAAGCATTGATAGGAAGCCTATAGTGTACAATCCCCCAGCTTCTACATTTAAACATTTAATTTTGTACATAATTTACTTAGAATAGTGTACAGTGTATATTATCTTTCATGTATTATAAATTTCTTGTATATTGTCGTTGTATGTATATGAGTTAAATGGCAAAATAAATGAATGGATGAATGAAATGAATGAATGAGTAAACGTTTGTGGAGAAAATATTTGCTGGAAAGCTGGAAAAATTCAGTGCCTCATGGTATTAATAATTGCATATGAGTATCATATCCTTACGTGTTATAGGTTAAGTTAACAGTGCAGCTAAATTTGTCATCAAGCATCTGGCCAATATCAGGGTACAGTCTGTTGATCAGTGAAAAGCCATGTTCTTCCCAGGAATAATCCTGAACTTTGAATGTTGAGATATCCATAGCACTATCCCTGCTTGCAAAATCACTGTAACCAAATGACGCATCCTCAAGGTATCGAGCAATGCTTGGCTGTGGAGTTTCATTTACTGACGCAACTTCTTCTTTCCCTGTGGCCACTAAAATAAACAAAAATACATGCACATGTACATAGTATATTAATTAGTGAGGGACTAGAAAAGAAAAAAACACAAATTCAAACTTTCCCGCCAATAGGATCAGGGTTGTCATTAAGAGCCCGGGGCCGGGGATTTTCCCCGGCTACTAAGAGAGTGGCCCACGGCTACTTTTATTGGAAAATAGAAGAAAAATAGAACCAAAAAAGATCCCTAGCCGTTTGAGTCCCCGCCTACTTGTTGTATTTACCCGGCAACTTGAAATCTTAGTGACAACCCTGAGGATCATCAGCAACCTTGTGAAAATGACGTGGCACTTGCAATTTTGCTGCTTTCAGTGGAATAAGCTATTTGCAGTTGACTTAAAACTTAATGTAAGTGTAAAAACATTATGCAAAAAACCTAGGCCTTTACTACCTGCTACTCTAGTTTCCCTGGCCTAATAGAGAACTGTAAAACATTTGACTGGGCTGATGACCTTTGCTACTGCATTTAACATCATTATGATCATCATCATCATCACCATTTTCACGATCGTCATTATCACTACAATGATAACATCATTAAAAACATCCTTTGCTAAAGTATGAAAAATACTCTGGGTGACAGATCATTCCAAATAGCTGCCCCTGCACTGTGGAACAGTCTGCCTGCAAGTGTCAGAGACATCGATAACTTTTTGGTTTTTAAACGAACAATAAAGACTTACTTATTTAGGAAGGCTTTTGCCTGTTATAGTTAGATTGATAAATTTTAGATTATAAATTTTTAGGTACTCTTAAGTATACTTTATTGTAATTATTACAGGCAGTTATAGTTGTAAAACGCATTTGATCATATTCAGATGTTAATTTGACATTTTGCCTTTGCACAACTTTTGTTTTGCAAATCAGAAAATAGTAGTGTGTTATAATATTAACTTGAGAAAAATATTGTACATAATGGAAAAATAACTTTATTTGAATCGTAAGGAGAAATTATTAGAATAAACATAGTCTTGATGTAAGTTAATCAAATTGACTGAACCTGTCATATTCACAAAAAGAACTTCAGACTCTCGCAATTTTCGGTCCGAGCCCTATTAATAGACTGTCTAGTTACCTTCACCACTTTCCACTGTTTCAAAATGTTGAAATAGCTCCTCTTGTGTGGTCTGCATAATTCTATTCTTATGTTCCGCTTCAACTTCTTTCATTTTTTCCACCAATTCTGTCATGCAGGAACTGCTGTGTATTCCATTTACAGGGAGGTTATCACCATCAAGGCTTGTTTGGTTGGAATCAGACAGTGAAGGGGGCTTAAAGGTATGCCCTCCATTACGATCAATTTCCGGCGTGATACCACAACCGTACACAAAACTGCACATTGAGTGAATGTGGGTGAGGATTACTATAGCTTGGATGAGTTCAGATAATGACCAATTGTCCTGTCCTTTCAGCAGTTTCTGTTATATAAAAAAAATGGTTTATGAAATAACCATCTCAAAATTAAACTCAGGTCACGACGGTTTTACCCTAGTTTGATTCTCACTGTCTTTCCTTTGCTGCCTAAAGCTAATTATTCACCATTATGAATATCATCATCAAATTCCTTAGTTTGTCTCCTACCACTAATATAAAATTTCATAAGAGACCTTTTTACCGATACGTTGGCCATATTGAATTAATTCCATTTGAAGAGTATTATGGGATGCCCAGGGGACATGAGCACAATTCGTTTGTATTTTCGAGCGCTTTTCGGGACATTTTTTCTTAAAGTTTTCTTAGCATAAGATTGTAATGGGAAAAAAGATCCTAGTGCTGTGTTTCAATGTAATAATGATCGCCTTTTACCAGGAAATATACAGTGAAAGACCATATTTCTAATACTAAACTAGAAAAAGGCGATCATAATTACATCCAAACACAGCACAAGGATCTTTTTTCCCAATACAATCTTATTCTAAGAAAACTTTCAGAAAAAATGTCCCGAAAAGCGCTCAAAAATACAAACAAAATGTGCTCATGCCTCCCGGACATCCTATAATACTCCTTAAATCAAATTAATTCAATATGGCCGCCGTATCGGTAAAAAGGTCGATTGATGATGTTATTCACAATCACTAATAGTTAAGGGTAAACTAGATTGAAAACATTTTTATCAACAAATGAATTTCATTTTGAACTATAACAAAATTTAATATATTAAATTCATATTAAAATAATGATAATTTTAGTTTCTACACTAACCTAAAAATGGCGGCAGAGAGAAAGAAATTTAAGGCTTGGTCATAAAACAAGGCTAAGTAAAATAAAATGCCTAAAAAGCTTAAGTTTCCCAACAGAAACAAAACTGTTAACTGCAAATGAATATCACATTGTGTCTGTACATTGTAGATGTTGCATAAAAGTATGTTCTAACAATGTAGCAAGCATAAGGCATTTACGTGATGATGTCATACCTCAATGTGACTTGGGCAGAGTAACCAAGGCTGATGTGCCAAGATTTTGTTGATTTCTGAAAGCGCTCTTAGTTTAGCCGGGATATGTTCAAGACCTTGAAGCCATGTTTTCTTACCCTGCTGTTTAAGAAACTCCACCTCATATAACTGCACCTATAAACGAACATAAGAATTCCCCTATAGGCTGGCTCTCACAAGCCATTGAGTTGTAAAACTTTACAATCTAGTGAAAACAGCATTCTGATTCGGCTTACCACTCTGTCATTTATGATCAAGTGAAAACTAGGTATTCAAAGTCGCATGCAGAAGCAGGGCAACTAACCAATCACAAAGTGTGGAAATGTACAGTGTGATTTCCAACTCAGACAATCTGGTTTTCACTAGAGTGTAAGAGACCGAGTAATAAATGGAGTCGGAAGAAAATGGAAACGTTCAGATTCTTTTGATTCCGTAGTGATTATGACTCCGATTCTTAATTTTCACCAAGCATAAGCACTCTTATGACTCCGATTTCATCACTAGTGAAAACCAGCCTTATGAGAGATAGCATTCACCACTTTAGAAAGGTGTTGGGGAATGGGCTGAGTTAACTTTTGCAAAGACTTTCTGGACTGTTACTAGGGATGGGAAAAATTGGGCCAATAGCTGACCAGCATGCCCCCAGTAACAATCCCACAGACATTATTGCGGGAAACATTTCCGATCCAGCTTCCTTCAGATTTAGAAGAGTTTTTTGAATAATTTAAACATAATTATGTTACCAAATAGCAGCAGCGATGTCTGCTTGCAGCCTAAAAAAAAGAGAGACAAATTACAATTAGAAAATTGAGATAACAAAAATTTTGTTTTCCTATTTTAGACTGAAACCGTTTTGACTCTGTTATTACATAAATTAAAAGTTTAATACATAACAGAGAAACTAGTAGTAAGGTTTGAACGAGGACCTAACTACTTTTTGAGGTACTTGTTAAGATCAAGATGGCAGCAAGTCATCATTGAAACTACTTTATTATATAAACTGCAGTGTTTTACAAGGATTTCTACCACCGAGAAATGTGGTATCTGAACACACGTAAAAATACGATATTTTTACATGTGAAGATATTGATAATTTCACTGACATCAGGTTTGTCTCTTAAATTGTACTTAAATTCGTTGGTGTATCATCGAACCATCTTCGGGTCTTTCTCGAAAGTGCTCGGCAATCTTCGGAAATCTTCGGAAATTTTCGGAAATTCTCGGAAAATGTTCGGGAACGTTCGTCTGGTCTTCGGGACAATTTGAAAAATCTTCGGAAATCTTCGGAAGGTGGTCGGAAATCTTCGGAAATCATCAGAAACGCCGTCATCAGTATGTTTATATAATAAACAGAATAATACATGGACGCTTGGAGATATGGAATTTATCTTCGAGTGTTCACATCGATATCGAACGAGTGAGCGCAGCGAACGAGTGAGATATCGATGTGAACACTCGAAGATAAATTCCATATCTCTGCGCGAAACCTCTGGTGGAACCAGCTCTTGTAAACAGCATCCTCCCATAAGTGATCACCAATCAAAAATACCAGACACGTTTTAGTCAAAGCCTTATATACATATTTGGAACCTCTCATAAACGCCCATTTTTCATAAGCAATCACCACCACTTTTTGGTGTGGTAGTTTAATTCATAATTTTCCATTGTTTTCAAGCTCTTGTAAGCAACCGCTTGACTAGTGCTCTGCTATCTGTGTTTGCTGTATGAACTATGCTACTTGAAGAGTGCAAAAAACTTTTAGTGACAATGGAGGACGCTGTATGAACTATCAGGGTTAGGACCCTTTTTTGAACAAAAAATTCAAGGACTTTTCAAGGACTTTCAAGGACACATTTTCCATTTTTCAAGGACTCCATTCAGTGCAAAAAAGAGCCTTGGGTCTTTGTCTGTTTTAGTTCTTCTACAACATCTGATTGAGTAATTTTATCCCAAAGGTCTTTCTGTGTTTCCTCCTTTTTCTTTGGAGTTCAACTTAAACTATAAAGTTAGCATTGAAATTCAAGGACTTTCAATTTTCAAGGTGTGTGCGAACCCTGTACTATGCTACTCAAAGAAAAAAGAAGAACAAATGGAACTACACATATCCTTACTTAAAAAATTGCGTATAATAGATTCTATTAAAAAAAGGAGATTTATCAGGACCTCTGCTTGGATAAGACCCCTGTGGTTTGATTCTCATATGAGACCACCTCACGTAAGCCACCACCAAATCTTCACATTTTGGGTGGTTACTTACTGGAGGTACCGTAAAATTCTGAAAATAAGCCCCTCCAAATAAAAGCCCCCAAAAATTGTAACACAAAAAAACAGCCATTAAATCCCTCCTCCGAACATAAGCCCCCTGGGAGGCTTGTACTTGGAATTTGCCCTTGAATACAAAATAAAACAAAGCAAAATGGTAAATTTCCTTCCCACTACAAGCTAGCCTAATCAATTTCGAAATGCAAATTTCCCTCCGTACATAAGCCCCTCCAAAAATAAGCCCCTCAAAAAGGGCCTTTGAAAAATATAAGCCCCGGGGCTTATTTTCGGAATTTGACGGTATTTTTGCATCTGGGCAGCTTACAAACTGAAATTAACATATTAGAGCTAACTACTAAACAAAGGTATGTTTACAAATCACTTAAATACCATGATGTTCGATTGTATATAGGAATATGAATGGAAAACTTAAACATTCTCTCACCATAATAGCAATGTAACATCTCCAATCAAATGGTAAAGGACCTTCTCCTTTAAACATGAAATACTCAGTTCTCAGGAAGCACTCAAGATACTGAGGGTGAAATGCAATGAGGCATGTGACATTCGTGACACGCCCACTGAGAAGGAAAGACTCCACAAGCAAGCTAAGAACTTGTTCATCATCTGTGTCCATAGCAACTACCTGAAGCATTTAATTAAAATGTATTCAGTTTAAAAAAAAATTCCATAGGCAATGGCCCCAGTTGTTTCACCCTTTAATAAGCCCTGAGAGTGATCAACATCAAAATTCTCCTTTTTATATCAATGCCAATAAAAAAAAGTGGTTATGAGAGTTAATGAAATTATCACACAAGATTAAATTAATCGCTACTTAACAACTTAAAGAGCTAATTTTGGTAAACTTAAACAACGGGCTTAATATCTATCCAGTGGCAGCCAATTGGGAAAATTTAGGCATTATTTAGTAGCTGTATTAGGCACAATTTTTCACGCCTTGAAGATCACTTCAAGTTGGCTTTCTTTTTCATTGTTTTTAGCCTGTTTATGAACACAATCAAAAATGGGAGCAATATGAGAATTCGGTGACTTATCATCAAATAATTTTTATTTTGTCTTTGCATTATGAAATGGAGAACACAAAGACAAAGATTTGTTCTTTTTCAAAGATATGACAATAGTGCGAAGGTACTCTATAATCTAGCCTAAAACGAGTGTTGACTTTAAGTTGGACAGCAACAGATATACCCCAGTGTTAATTTTCTTGATAACAGCTGACCAAAAACCCACTATCAGCTGTCACTGTTTGATCAGACCATTAAAACTTAAATCACAGAAAAATACAATTAACCTCCAGGTTGGACACTGAACCCAATTAAGTCTTACACTGTAGCTTCTGAGGTGATCATATGCTCTACCTCGAAATTGACTTCCCAGGATCTTTTAATTATTATTAACTACCTTACGGAACGACATGATACGTTGATTACCGCTGAGAACAGTTTTTGTCCAAACACAAGCAAAAGTTTAACATTCATTCATCAACTATCATCATTCCAATGTGACCTTACACTTCAACTCACATCACAATAGGCACGTCAAACAAATCCCACTTTCAGGGAGTTTGTTTGTAAACTAATAAAAACATGATCGTAAAAGTGTCTTCAGCTCTAGGATTATGGTATAATGGTAAAATCCACAATTATTTACATAAAGTTTGTTTCGCAGTACTGTTGTACTGCTTATAAAATGTAACAATCTGGGCCACAATTAATAAACAGTAGGAGGAATGTAAAGAGCACTTGAGGGAATTTAAGGGGGCATCTTAAGGGTCACTGCTCTAAGTCCCAAGGGTATGTTGTCACATAATACATTATTGCATCATCTTGCTTGCTCTTCAAAATGGTATCTACAACCTCATCAAGTTTCCATTCTTCTTAAAGCAAGCATTTCCACTTTAAAATTTCCCATCTTGCCCTAATCAAAATTGAAGTTCAGTTTATTATCAATTTTTTATCATCACCATGCGACTACATGCAGTTTTCACACCACTTGCTCTTCTAGTGGAAAACTGCATTAATTTTCACACATCCTCCATATCTATTGAAATCAATCAAATTACAGGTAACCTTCCAAAGGAACCAGGCATCAAAATGACACACTTAGTTTTCCCAAAATCAGGAATTTTGCAAACCCTGTTTTGCAAAATGAATTTTAATTATAAATTAACTTCAATAAATCAGACCTTTCCACAATAATTAAAACAGGGCCATTTGCATGTGATAATTTTAATTGGTTGTGACAACAACAAGAAAGTTACAGCTTTCACATTTCCAATTTTCTTTTAATTTTGACAGATAAGGTTTCAGTTAGAACAAATTTTTAGTATTGTGGGGTACATATTATTGTAAAAACAAACTCGCGTTTCACGCAAGACAAAGCATGCTTTGTAGATTCCTGCATGTAAAATCTCACAAAGGATTTAGATACAAATAGAGTACGACTTGGTACAATAAAAAGAAACTATTATTAATCCAATTTCGCCCTGTGTGGCAATTTTCCAGCTTTCCAATAGGTTGACCAGTTGAAACCACTGATCATATAAATAATAGCGAGCTACGGGCTATATGAAGTTTCGACGACATTATAAAGATGTGTACTTCGTGTTTGGTCTTAACTGTTATTGCAGTCTGCAAGAGAACGGTCTGTTAACAAAATTAACTTATAAACAACAGTTATGGCATAGAATAGATGTGACATTTCAAGCAATGTAAGCTAAATTTTTTGTACATCTGTTCAGGCCAGGTTTAACGCGATGATGTTGTTTGTGTGCTCCTAAACCTCCAACCAAAAAGTTTTGCTTACACTGACTGAAACGTATGGCAAACCTAAAGACAACGAGATACCTCTTTAGATGGAATAAAACTTGACGCTCCCTTGAAAACTGGTCTTGGAATCTTTATCCCTTTTCCCTAAGAAAAGAAAAAACAAGTCTACCATGAGCTATTTCTCTAAACACAAGCTACACTGTTAATAGGGGTTACGTCGTCGACATTTCTTACCTTTATGGCAATAAGCAAATCTGAACAACTTTGCCTGATATCTGAGAAAGGACACCTTAAAGAAAGACGTAAAATGCAAGGTAAAATGTCCGAAATAGAGTTTTCGAAACCATTTTCCACATTTTCTCGTTGCCTGTTTGTCCACGCTTTGACCGTTCTTGCTAACGACTCAAGAAATTGATGTCGTGAATTCTCATCCCTGGTTTGTAGTCCACATAAATCTCTCAGCGAATCTACCTCACTGAACATATCTTCTTCATCACTCATCGTTCCAGGA
This sequence comes from Porites rus, assembly GCA_964035705.1. NCBI lineage: Eukaryota > Metazoa > Cnidaria > Anthozoa > Scleractinia > Poritidae > Porites > Porites rus. The sequence goes on from OZ037992.1 coordinate 50,614,723, forward strand.
CAAGCCTCGGCCCAAACAGCCAAGAAAAATCCTTTATAAAGCTGACAACATTATTGCAGTTAGACAACATCGACATGAAGGCTCTTCGGCCATTGACACATTTCTCGCTGGAACCATCTTTCACAGCCAATCAAAACCCGAACCGGCTCCTACGTAAGGAACACACCTCCAGGAATACCATATATGGCAAACCATTGTGTCAACTTAAACAGAAGTTCCCTGATCTGAGAAAAAATATTTATCGTAACTCCGCGTCAAAAAAATTGAGGAAATCGATACAAGAGCTCCACCACCAAAGAAAAATATATCATAAGCAAAAACTAGATACAAATCTTTCGATGCTTACATATCAAATATTTAAAAAAACCTTCGACCATAAAATTTCACAACGTAAATATTGAATGACATATTTATTAGAAAAATAGAATTGTCTAATCACCATGATCGAGTACAAAATTGTGTTTCCGATTCTAAAAAAAACTTTTTTCTCATTGTAACTTTCTGATGTAGAAGCTCGGAGCAGATTGCCCGTTGACATCCTGAAATGTTATATTTTCAGTTCATACAGTGGCCCAGGGTCTGTGTACACTTGTGAAAAGCGGAAGGAAAATGTAAATAAATTCAGCGAGCCTATCTGTAACAGGAAACATCAGACGAATTATAACTTCCCACGAAGCTAAATGAATGAAGAGACTAATGGTATTCAAAAATTTAGAACCGGAAAAGACGTTTTTTCCTCGTCCACTAACATGTGATAAATTATTCAGTATCCTATTTCTTTGGAAAAGTGGAACACGCAGGAAAAAGGAACTCATCTAAGGCAGCAAAAAAATACAAACATAAACTGGTTACAACTTCATTCAAAAGTCGTCAACTCAGGGAAAACCCAAGGTTAAAAAAACGCAGAGAAAATCAACAGAAAATGCCGGCGTTTCCCGGAAAATTCTAAGTCATAGCCTCTTTTTGAAAACGAGGATGAAAGGGCTGTTTACTTTCTGTTCCACTACAAAAAAATCTTTTCCTATCACACGTTTCAGTATTTTGGCCTCGTTTTGATAGTGCCTATAGAGTGAGGGGTTTCGAAGTCTCGGAAATGGCCTATTTTCGTGATTGCACGCGAAAGAATTTCTAGGAACTATAAAATAATGTTTTAAATGAGGATACTTTTAAATGAAGAACGCGAATATAAGGTCAATGACATCTGCGTAATTTTGTTACATGTAAAAATAAAGCCGGGTCAAAATCACACTGGCAAGACTGCGAAAGCGGAAGCATAAATTCCCAAATCGTTTTCGAAAAAAACCGCACAAGCATAACAACTATTTCGGTATAGGAAGGGGGTCACAGAGCTGAGTTAGTAACCAGGACCTTGACTTTCATCTTTATCATTCCAAAGGTTTGCGTAACTTCCTCTTTTAATCCTTTTCAATTAATGCAAGTCACGGACAAACTAGAAGTACGTGTCTCGCAGAACTTTGCGGGAAAAGAGCCAACATTAGTATTAAAGGTAGAAAAACCAAAAGGACAAGACAAGTAAAAAGTAGCCTGCGTAGCTGGCGGGATTTACGTGGGAGTGCGGTAATAGACCTTTTTACCGACACGGCGAACATATTGAATTAATTGGATTTAAGGAGTATTATGGGATGCCCAGGGGGGCGTGAGCACGATCTCATATTTACGCGCGCTTTTCGGGCCAATCTTTCTTTAAGTTTTCCTAGAAAAAAATGTAATGAGAAAAAAAAGATTATTGTGCTGTCTTTGGATGTAATAACGATCTCCTTTTTCCCGAGAAATATGCATTGAAGTTCTCTTTTTGCCCGAAAAGCCCGCGTAAATAATATGGGCATCCCATAATACTCCTTAATAAACTCAATATGGCCGCCGGGTCGGTAAAAAGGTCTATAATTGTTCTTGCGGTGCGGCGGAGCCGCGAGAAGAGTGGGTACAAGTCAATTGTAAAATCCGCGCGTGGCGGCGGAAGAAAGTAACCCCAGCACGCACATACCGCCAGCTTCGCAGGCTAAGTAAAAAGAATCTGGGACCGGAACCCGTGATCAAAATTATGAAGTGTGGTAGGTCAGGTCGACTCATCCCTTACTTCCTCATTATATGAAAAGCGGCTGCCGAGAACCCGGTTACTCGAAGTGGGCCAGCCAGTCTTCTCTTTAGTAAACAAAAATGGCCTCAAAAATGACATATTAAAGGTGTCATCGAACTGCGTGCAGAGGAACTGTTAAGCATGATTCTAGAGAAGTTGAACACAGTCAACAAACAGCCCTCAAATTTCACAAGCTAGTGAAAAAACTGAATCTGAAAAGCACGCAATATTATTCGTTATTTTTTGATACTGTTGCCACATAGTCTTCTGCAGTTCTGACTGAATACCCAATGGCATTCAAAAGTAATGAAAAGATAAATCATTAAAATCTTAGAGATTAACTGACTTCGGTTGGTTGCAACAGGTCCTGGTACGACTTCTACGTTTATAGGAAAAATCATGCAAAACCGTTTCAAACGATCAAAGGTTCAGTGGCCAAGTGTTCTTGTTTGCTCTGAAGGTAACAGGTTCACAACTCGTCCGAGTGAGGTCCTCTTCACATGAGTCCGATTGACCGGACATGACCCCATGATCCACGTGATCCCGGGTACCGGTAGGGCAGGAGATGATTAAGGTCCCTCGCCAGTACTGGCGAGGGACCTTAATCATCTCAGTACCCTGGTTACCCTGAGAGGCGAGCCAACTTTTCACACTTTTCGTTACAAAACTGCGCAAACCGTTTACATAAGCAACAAAACACAAAAGGTGACCCGCCTACCCGGATAAAAATCGCTCAGTTTTAGTGACGTTTTCGATGACGTTGTCGTCGCCGTCTGGCATGGCGTCGTTGCTTGAGGTTCCTCTCTAGTTTAAGCAACCACTTACGGCGACGTCAAGGGGGACGTCAAAAAAGCAATAGGCTTAATGACCAAAGCAACAACGCTGCATGTCCATTAGAGCGGTTTTCATTTGAGTGTCGAAAAGTAATTGGTTTTGCACTTTCTACACGATGCGATTGGCTTAAAAGATTCGCGCCACCTTTTCATCCAATCAGAAGTAAAACCAAAGCCAATTGTGACGCGCTCGCATGCATTTTCCCGCGCTTTGCGTCAGCCACATGTAATTACTTCGAGTTTTGATTGGTTCAATGTATCGTCTGTGTCCTATGTGATTGGCCAGAGTAATTACTTTGGTTTTGGTTTTACGACACTCAAACGAAAACCACTCTAAACAAATCGAAAGCACTTTTCCTTGGCCTGTAGCCGGAGCCATAATCGATAGAAATGACCCAAATTGTTCAAAACTCTCCCCAGTTTCCCTCTGCGTTCTTTTTCTCCACGACACGCCCCGTTGCGTGACACGCTGAAATATTAACCCAAATAAACCGTAATTACTCTGACTAAAATTTTTGTCAAGGGTCAAGGTTTTACTTTTTAGTGTACCTGAACCTAGCAGCTCAGTTTCCACTGAATGCGACGAAATGCAATTCGTACGTACTTGATTTAAGAAATTCAGGTCACTCGCTTCCCTCGCTCATGTACGTCAAATGACGACAGCACAAAAAAAAATTAAGATGTAGGACCCTGATTAAAATGGCTTTTAAGGGACCGAAGTATAAAGAATGAAATCCTATGTACTGTTCTGTACCTAAATATAATTAAATTGGGAGTCTAATGCATGTAGAGTATTTTGTACCCTGGTTAAAAATTTGGGGTTTAATATTTGTGAACACAACCTTGCCAGTAATTTGTTTTGACTTGGAAAATGACCTATGAAATGAAAGTTTTCTTACCTTAAGTTCTAGTCACGGCTTTAATTTTCAGTTGGCTGGGGATCCTGCAAATTTTGTACCACAGAAGTTATTTCCATGACTCTTTATACAGCCCAGTTTCAGTCAAAGCACACTTTCCAGTGGATTAACTTGAGTCTCAGGTTTCCACATTTCGCAAGATCTAGAAGAGAAAAAGGTGATAATACGTTCATAGGGAGGGGAGTCAAAATTCAATGCGGTTTTAGAATTTCTTAAAACATTGCGAAATTAGCATCTTGGTTGTTAATAACCAGTGGCATTGAATACAAGGATTGCACGTGTGGTCGAAATGCACGTGCATGACGGCACTTGCACGTGCAATTTGTTTACATTGAGAACGAGCAAGCGTGCGGACGAGCGCAGAGTTCTCCCATGAACATTTCTCATCCAAATAAACCTGAAAACTGCCAAAAATCTAGTCGTAATCATCCTGACAGCGTGTACGAATCTCAAGTTTTCGACTGTAAAGCACGTGTTTTTCGTTTTTAAAGTCATAGCGTAGATAGTTGCATTGTAGGCAGCAAGCAAATATGAAAAATTTGAGATGCGCGGGAAACTAATCGGATCGCGCTGCAACAGTACAAAGTCTTTGTGCGGCGCTATGACACGACGATATTCAAATTCGAACATTTTCGGGAAAACAACTTGATTCGATATAGGAGGGTGATTTTCAGTCTCATCTTTTTTGTCCAAATTGTCCAATCGCGTTTCCATGTACTTTGAAGTGACTGCGTTTATATATATATGTTGACGGCAAGCTTTGTCATGCTACAAGGCAGAGTTTTTTCAAAAGTCGTGCCATTACCAGGCTGAATTAAGTCGAATTCCCGGTAAATAGACTGCTTGCACTCTTATTTTTTCTTCTCGGGCTTACGCTTTGTTTCTCACGGCTCGCGGCTTCGCCGCTCGCGTGCAGTAACTTTGCAAAGAAAAACAAGAGACTGCTCGCAGTGTACCGGTAAAAAGCTAGCCGAGCTGTGGCAAGACCGACAAGGTCGAAGAGGCCAAACTATAAACATTTTTAGATTGGAAAAAATTTGAACTTTTTGCCTTTTCCAATTCAAGGAGCGCCAGCGAATGTGGCCTTTCGAAAAAAGGAATAAAATAAACAGAGAAAGGTGTTACAAAGATGGCAACATGGAAATGAAGTTTATTTTGTAGTGTGAATCTGATGCTCTAAAATAACCAATGAAGTACAACGTGGAATACATTTTCCAGCCATCTCAAAAAGGGGCCCGCAAGCCCAACCCTCCCCGCGTTCCCTGAAAGAAGTGAAGTAAAAGAGGAGATTTCTGCCGTCTCTGCACGCCTGGGTATTCTAGTTTACGTCTAGAGTATAGCCTGCGAGCAAGTGCTCCATTTGGGGAGTCTTCCTTTCGCGTGAGCGTCACGCGAAAGGAAGACGCGAGAGCGAGAGCTACATGCCTTCGTGCGTCCTCTCGCGGCCAGCTTCGCTCGCCAGAAATGGAGAGCTTGCTCGCAGGCTACGCCAATAGCTTTTCTTTATGTACGGGATACCTCTGCACGGCAAGACGATGCATTGCTTGCTTGCTTGCTTGCACTCTCATCGTATCTTGAAAACATAATTTCCGATTCGCTATTCGAAATATTCTTCATCAAGCTAGGGAGAGGAGGAAAAGCTCCCCCTCGGCTCGCTTCACGGGTCGCTTCACTCGCGAGCGTTTGGGGCTTTTTTCTTTTAACACTTTTTAAAATCCTTAGCTGGAAAATCGATTTCTTTAGCCACGGAGACAATTCACTGCCATTTTTGCCGCAAAATTTTCCCGGTCAAGCTTTACAGTTGGAACCTCTAGTAAACGACTACCTCCTGTAGGCGACCTCGACCACTTTTGGGGACTGACGGTTAAACATTTTCCATTGTTTTTAAGCTCTTGTAAGCGACCACTTGACGCATTCTCTGATCCTTATTTTCGTTGTGTGCACTATTTTACTTAGAATATAAGAAGAAATTAGTGACAACATGGAACTACACATGTCGTTACTTAGACATTACATGCAATAAATTATCTATGTGCCTGGACCTGTTCTCGAGGTCGCCTACAGGAGGTAGTCGTTACGGGAGGTTCAGCTTCTTACCTGGACACTGGACTGACAGTGTAATGCCTTATGTCGAAGATAAAGTCATAACAGTGCTGTAAACTGCTTTACTGAAAAGATTTATAGGCGACAATAAAGAAAGGCGGGACCTCTGATACTTACCTTTCTGTATGCAAGTCGACCGGGGCGGTAATAACCTGGGGAATTATTCAGCAGTTCCGAGATACTAAGACGTTGCAATGTAGGTAATGCCAAGTATACAGTTGTGCCGGGATTTATCTCCTGACAAAATCATGAAAATTGCGACACTCAAACACCAACTGTCTGGCTATAAAATTGCGAAATATTTTGCATTCAAGATTGACTTGTTCACGTGTTTTTTAAATTGAAAAGTCAAGCACAAATCGTTCACTCAAAATAGGTTAAATATCCTGCGAACAGAAAATAACGGCAGATCCAAGGAATATCTACATTCAGACGACATGGTCTTGCAAGCAAATGACACTGACAGACGTGGACGGGCATGGGGTAAGAAAGACCGGAAAGACCAAGAGGGGAACGAATATTTTTGGCATGGGGAGGAGAGCGGGGGGGGGGTGGGGGGGGGTTCTCAAGTTAAGTTTGCGTAGCCTAAAGTGAGCCGCCGACCTGTTTAAGACAAGTATTGTTCATATCGCTACCCCTCCATGGTTCATTTTCATTATTTCGCACTGCAGAATGATTACTTATCAAACTAATGTCATGGAATTAGATTGTTTTTGGAAAAAAAAAAAGGTTTTTACCACGCGTGTAGACCGCGCCGTGCCTTCAAGTTGCATACTCCCAGAACGGACGACGCCCCTTTCAGGGTTATGTGACTCAAGGGGAAGGCTGATTCAGGTCTCTGCCTCGCGCCAACTTTCACATTCTTTTTAAGATTCTTGAGGGGGAGAGGCAAAATGACACCCACCGCTTAAGACGCTAAATAGTGAAATTGTACACCCTGTTCAAGTCTCGAGATCCTGAAAACCATACCCCGTTCAGCGACACACATCTGTTTAGGCCAAATGAGGGAATGTACCCCCCCCCCCCCCGGCGAATATACGGCACTACAACTCGTCCTAAGCTTTAGTTCACGCAAGTGTTGATAAGCTGGCCCAATTCAAACCCATGGTGCTTTCTTATAACAAGGTCGGGATTTCACTGTGAAGTGTAGCTCAGTCGACTCACGGCAACTCGAACCTACCGCTAACTCGAAGCAACTTTCATTTCCCTTTACACTCTTTTTTTTCTATAAGAATATATTTTATAAGAATATCGAGGCTGAAATTTGCGAAATCTTAAGAATACTTTAAGAATAAACTCCAGGCTGAGATTTTGAAAAGGATATAATTTCGTGTGGTGAAAATCTGCAAATACAATACAAATATACCTTTTCAATTTATTCCTTTCTTTAAACGGCAAAACTAGCTAACTATATTTAACAAACCTATAATTGATACCTTAATATATTCTAATTCGGAAATGTCATAAGCTATTATTAAGAATAATACAAGAATATTTACAGCCTAAAATCGGCGGAAAAATAAGAATATTCAGCCTGGCCCTGGAAAACAACATTCTTATAAAAAAAAAAAAAAAAAAGTGTAGATCGTTTACTATATAGTTTTAACTTTTTTCTATTTCCCTTGAAGGTTCGAATTATCTAGCCTCCTACGCAGGCGTTTTTAGGGCAGCTCGTGTGGGGAGGGACGAAGTACGAGCTCCCCTAAAAACGCCTGCGTGGGAGGCTATGAATTATCTCGAGTCGACTGTACTCGATTTTATGAGCTTAAAAATCTCTCAGACATTTGAGCGAGCGACACATCGAGACCAAGTGAGGAGGTAAACATGAAAGACAGGTCTCTGCGCGCTGAGGAGGAAGGGAGAAAATGGGATAATAGAGTTCAAGCGTTTTCGGTCGAGTGAAGGCAAGTGCGAACACGAGTTATACCCCATCGCGCGTCTCGCGGCTGGGAAAACTCGTAAAAAAATCGCCAGTTCTGCAGGCTATAGTATGTTCTTCTTTTGGGTTAAATATAGCTTGGGTCACGCCCAAATTGGTTTGCCTTTTCATTTCAATTTTTATCTTCCGAGAAGCCTCCCCGTCACTTTAATTGGGAGCCCCCACCACGCCCTTCACCCCAACCACCACCCGCTCCCCCACCCCCGGGGGAGAGACGAAGAGTCAGTAAAGGGTTACGGGAAGTCTTTCTATAGAGAGTACGGTTTATTATCTACATCATGAAGTGATAAATTGATGTCATGAAAAAGAAATAGAAATCGTTAAATTGTGCGTCCACGCGGTTGCGACAGAAGCACTCTTGTATCGTGGTGGGTGTCAGCTTCCATCAAGCCCGAGCAAGCTCTCCATTCGAGCGGTATCGAGAGAAGCCATGAGCGAGAAACGCAATCTGTCTCGCACGGTTTCTTTCCTGTGTTCTCGGATCTCTAAAGCTTTGGCTCAGCATCGTAGAAGCACTGGGCGAAATCACATATTAGATATGGTAGTTTCGTATGGAAATGATTGAAATTGTATTTAAAAGGTCCATATACAAATTAAAACTAAGATAAATATCCCTAACGTTGTCTTCACCTATGTACATGTCAAGCGTACACCATGTTTTTCCTTGAGTCTGGCAGCATAGCTGAGCAAGTTTAGTGAGTATCATTATGTGTGAAGTATGAACTCAGTCGTTGACCAACGCGAAAAGACGTTCTGACAAGGTTTTTTTGGAGCGAAGGTATCAAGCTCGCTCCGCAGAATGAAATGTAAGCATCCAAGTACATGTTTCATCTTGATTTCTTGGGTTTTAAATCCTCTATACAGCCCAACAGTTTGATGGCAGGTCCAAGCTTGAGGCCCATGTAGGACATTATCATTTCTCGGGTTAAAAGAAGCAGTGCTTTGCCATCTATTTCCTGTTGAGAAAGAAAGGAGTGGCTGGATCTCAGGGACCGCTAAATGATCTGGATTTGTCACCACTCGGTGAAGCGTACGAGGTATGGGATCACTATGATTATTATCGATTACGTATCTGGGTAACTGCCCACCTACCCCTCCCCTAAACCAACTTTAACTCTTACTCCTCACTTAGGGCAGAATGTTGATTTAGGGGAGGGGTAGGTGGGCAGTTAACAAGAGACGTATCATGATCCGAGGTATGAAATAAGGCTGTAAGGACTGTAAGGCTTTCAAAGTTGTTGTAGTGTCAAAGACGATCCACGTTTCGGTGCATTAAAAACTGGGTATGATTAGGAAGTCACAGACCAAAGCCCTTACTCGAAAAGCGCAAGAGACTAGACGAAAACCAATACAAAGTGTTTATATAAATCCTTGGTTCAGAAACCTATCCCAGAAAGAAGGGATTACACTTAGACACGTCAAAACAGTCTCCTTGCACGGGAAATGATTCAAACTTTGGATTTTAGACGCCAGGGCATAAATCGTCCCTCGTCATTAAGGGTAAACAAAATTTCAGCAATATTTCGGGTCTAAAGGGGCTCGGGAATTCCGCCATAACCGGGTGCCTAAACCTACACCAAAAGTAGTCTTTGTATCCTTGTGCAAGGGTCGTAAATTGAGATGACCTTCCTCACCCTAACTTTTCAGCTTTTCTCGGGGTGCAAGCTTGCCATGAGGGCTAGACCGAAAGTTCCCAAGAGCTGTGGGGTAAGGTGAAAGGGGGGAAGGAAGATTTGTATTCATAACTTGCAAATTTACTCACGTGTTTTTTGAACATGTCCGCATGTTCCGCAAGCTCAGATTTCTCTATGAACTTAACCACCTCATCCACAGACCACGTTGTAGGAGGTGACGTGGACCCGACTTTTGCAGAACTCACATCTGATAAGATAACAAAGAATGTTTGATTCCACCCAGATAACACATTAGAGAGCTTTAGATTCTGAGACGACGACTACTACGAGTACGAGATTTTTCTCAATACTGAGTAATGCTCACGCGTGAACCAGCGTCATTTTGGCGGGAAAACGTGGTAGCCGTCGTCATTCTACTATGAGTTTTAGCGAGAATGTCGGAGTGACGGGAACAGGTTATCAAATGTAAGAAGTTTTATCATTTTGCTATCGGAGAGGGGTTAAGAACTTCCTTCAGTAGAAATAAGCGCACTAACCTTTTTAGTGAAAAAAAGTAAAATGAAGCTTTCCAGGGTGTCTTTTTTAGAACACGCACAAAAACTTTAAGACCGATACACCCGAGGGGTTTTGCTCCCGGAGCATGCTCCAGGCTCATTTTGCACATGTCAGTACACACGAGGGAGCGTTTTCAAGTTTGCTCAATTTGCCCCGGGAGCTTGCTCCCAAATATTTAACCGGTTAAATATCGTGGAACATTTTGCGGGGTGGAAATTCTGCTCCCGAGGATGAAGTGTACCCATGAAATCGTTGGTACACACGGGGGAGCTTTGCTCCCGGAGCCGAGCGTGCCCCTGGAGCATGCTCCGGGGGCAAAATCTTTCGTGTGTATCGATCGGCCTTTAAGTTAAATCTCGTACTCGTAGTCGTTCTCGTCTCAGGACTACACTCACCCGGATGACATTGTTTCACCTACTTATGATTATGATCGTGATAATAAAAACGAAGAGGAAGGAATATGCTATCAAGTCATGAGACACTAAACAGAACATTTACGTTAGAGGAGCTGTGTCATGAAATTTATTAAAATTTAACCCTTTCACTGCCAGAGTGTTTGATGGAGTTTTGCAAGGTGACTCTAACTTTTGAGTATGCAGACGAAATCCTAAGATGTGACCATTCAAATGAAAGCTCTCTGTCTGTACTTTCACATGATGCTATTTGTTTCTCAAAATTTTAGAAAATGAAATTTGGAAATTTGGTAGGAATTTGCCTTCGGCTACATTTGGCAATGAAAGGGTTAAACAGTGGGGACTGCCATAAAATTAAGTGAAACATAAAAATAACTGCTCAAAAGGTTTAATGAAGGTATCAACAAAACAGAAAACACAAAAGGAGGAACCGATGAACAAGCGGATTGAAATTGTGGATTTTGAAAACTTGTTAGCCTGACAATTTTCAAAGTTCTTTTTCGTTGTTTGTAACGTCTGATATGGTGCTTGCGAGACAAATTGCTTGACCCAAGGCAGTGATTTTGATTTTGACATTCACAGGTAATTTCAGACCTTCTCAAAGACCTTCGCTTCTCGTTTCCGGTTCCGGTAGTAGGAAAATTTCTAGCTCGCGCTTTGCGCTCGAGAGAAATTTTGAGCTCGACTTGTGGGCAAGTCTAAGATAGTTTCTCAAGTTCCATGCCAAATTAGGATGCATAATCGGCGTTATAAACAAAATAAACTGCTTGAGTTGTTGATTGAGGTCTGAGGGTCCAGGATGTGAGAAAATATAACGTGCAATAAAATGTTATTTAACCTTACCGTCATCATCATTATTATCATCGTCATCATCAATTGTAATCCGTGTACGCTTGACTTCCTCTAGATCGCGATCTTTGTCTGCACTTCTCTTGAAGGTGCTCGCGGCATTTACCTGTGAGGTTGCTGGAGGTGAATCTGGCAGAACAGTGTTGCGTCTTGGCGCTGATGAGAACAATCATTCAAACTACAATCAAATTTACATGTAGCGGCCCCACTTGGGCAAAGTTAATAAAGTGCAATAGTGACGAAGCAAGTCAAATTCTCGAGAGTGAGAGGGAGCATGCGCACCAGTACCGTACACTAGAAGAACAGTCTGCTTAGCGGGCACAAAAACGGGAGGGGAGGGGAAGGGAAAAAACGCAAAAGGAAACAGAGAACCCTTCTATTTCCCTCCTCCAACCCCTTTCGGTGCCTATTACGCAAGCTGACTAGGGTCGAACCCCTTTTTACGGACACCCGCTTAATACGGACCCATTGCTTTTACGGAAAGTTTTCTTTGTCCCTGGGGAAAGAAAGCCGTTACTTTTTCTCAAATTCAACCGCTTAATACGGAAACTGACATGTTCACGCGGGAAACGGACAAGTTTTTCTAGTATAATCAACAGATTCTCCCAGAAAGTTAACCGCACTAATACGGGCATTTCTTTGTCAACTGTCTGCTGCAATAAACCCTACTTTTTCTTAAGGTACCAAAACATTCGGATAACGGCATGTCAATGATACAGTAGACGGGATAAATCTAGACCCCATTCTCCGACTTTTTGGCAACAAATTAGTTATGCAGAGTGTTGTTTGTAATTTAACTAATGATTTCTCTTTTTTTCGTTAGTATTTTTTCCATAGAAAGGAACTATTTCTTTTTTTATCCAATTACATGACCCACACTTAATACGGACACTTTCTAATGTCCGCTCCGTGTCTTAGTAACGGGGTTCGATCCGGGACAATTTTAAGCTACGTACAAACGGACGGAACGACTCCCAACAATGTTTGACTGGTTTCAAACTTTGCGCAAAAACTCCCAACAACACGCAACACCATGCCACAGGGTGTGTAAGCGGACGCAACATGTAACATCCAACAATGTTGGGAGTTGTTCGCTAACACTGTTGTGTCCGTTTGCACGGGGCTTTAAAACACTTCATATTACGTTTGAAAAGTACGATTACTTAGACTCTTACCACTTCCGCCGCATTTAGGACATTTTCCAGTGATGCGATCTCCGCTAAACATATTTTCGCAGCACTTAAGATTCTCTGCTAACTTGTCCAACACGCACCAAAATCTCGACACTCGATCCATGCTCTGTAGAAAACAACTTAATGTGCGCTTGCCGTTGTTGACGGTGATCTTTGTTTTGCCGGCGCCCGGCTTCAGAATCCCAAACACCGTAACAGGTTCAATGCCAGCGTTTACAATCGACTGAAAACAGTCTCTAGCCACGTTTAACACAGTGCCTCGAAAGCAGCTTGGTAGTCCCAACACTTTGGCTCGGCTCAGATGCGGGCCTGGGTAGCAGCCGTGGTTAATGAACACTTGAACCGTGTAAGAAAGTATCAATTCATCCCCATCGCAGGCTGAAGACAAGTAAGATGACGGCGACTCACGGCGAGTAGTAGAAGGTGTACTGACCGTGGGGGTGGGGGTGGGTTTGGTTGTTGGTGGTACCGGTTGTACTGGAGAGGTAGTTTGAGACTTCTTTTTTTCCTGTTTGTCTGGTTTTTCTGGTTTTTCTGGTTTGGTGGGTTTCTCGGGCAGTTTTTCTTTTGTTTTGGCACTATAAGAAAGGTTTCTTCGTAAGCAACGAACACCACAGTAGGCTGAATTACAAAAACTGAACAGAGGTGATTTTACTTACCTTAAATGCTTCAAAGCCTTCTTCGTTTTACCTTGAATACAAAAAAATTATATCGTAGAAATAATATTAGTTACCAGCTTTTCTCTCAACAAGTAAAATACTATCTTACTTTGCCATCCTTTTAGGGGCTATTCACATGATACAGGAATGACTTTCATTCTTGAACTAGTTCATTCCCGGCCACATTTGTAACCAAATTTCGTTCCTGTAAAGTCAATCCGGTTTTTAATCCGAATGAAATTCTCGTTCTGGTACGAAATTTCATTGTGGTATCATGTAAACTGAGATCGAACTAAATCGCAAATCGTGGAGTCTAGGGCGTGTGGCGCATGCGTATCTGATCCGCGCGTAAACCACGAGAGTTAGAACGCTTAGGCTAAGCCGGTCTATTTTATCAAGTGAATGCAGTATGAACTTCACTCTGCAATGAAGCTAATTCCGGAATGAAAGTCATTCCGGTATCATATAAACAGCCCCTTAGAACTGCGATAAACAGGGCTGACATATATAACTGTCTAATGAATACCAATTTTGAGATTGTGAGTAAATGCTGTGGGCAATTCAAGCGAACTTTAATGCCGTTTATTACAGTAGTTCTGTTTATTTTACTGTTGTCTTTACTAAGGCGGAGGTGGTCATTTGTGGACGTTCGACTGTACTAGGATATTCCCAGCGGAGAAGTAAGAAGATACTAGTCCAAAGAACGGATTGGGTTCGCTACGAAGATCTTAGTCCTAGGGATAAACCTCATAAAAATAGCGGCGGGTCGTTCAGTGGGTTATCTTTAATCTTTAATTCCTTCTCTGCATGTAAACCGAACGAAAAGTTGTTCCACCTACTAGGATCTTGCTGGTACTAAGATCTCCCTCCCTCCATGTAGATGAAGATGTTAAAAAATGTGCTGAAAACTCGCAGTGAAACAAAACACCTAGTTTTCATTGAACGGTCGGGGAAAGTGTAGCCGAAAGAGAGCGGGAGAACACGAGAGAAGTACAGCATATCACGAAAAGGAGGGAAAACAAGCAATACCGACTGTAGAAAGCATGGCAAAAGTTAAAAAGCGCAGGCGCGGGAATATAACATGCAAGCAAACTTAAAAGCCAGGAAAAAGCGCGGGAAAGAATAAACCGCAAACCACTGGAATGAAATAGCCACAACACAAGAAAAACAGTAGAAAGCGGAGGAACGTGCAGCTGATGCAACGCTGAACGTAAGAAATAAATAGAGGAATACGATAATGAGACGTCGTGGAGAGACCATGGTGCTTGCAGATATGGGAAAACAACTAGCTAGCCAGACTTGAGAAAAGAAATTCACCCAAAAAGAAAGCAGGAAATGCAATCAAAACAGGAGCGCGGAAAATAATGCGCACCTAACGAAAAGGGCGGGAAACTGAAGAACACGCGACCAAAAGAAAGCGCGGGAAAACGCGCCAGCCCCTTGAAACTATGGAAAGCGAAGCAATGCACATGACTAATATTATTATTATTGTTATTGTTGATGATGTTGTTTACCTGGTGGTTGTAAAGGATGACCACTGTAGTAGCACCATCCAACAGGAAAGATATCTCTGGAGTCATACCTACACCAATAATCTGAACCCAGATATCCATCAAAGTCAACGCGGATTTTGTCTCCATCGACTCCAGCCACTGTCGCTACACAGATCAGAAGTGGGTTTTTAGGATCTAGCGCTTCTAATTTCATGCCGACCTCAAAGAAATTTTCCTTTGGCGATGTTGGCTCCTGGCAAAAGAGAAAACAGTTTACTTTAATAATCAGGTTCTGGCATATCTGAAGCTTGGTAACGCAAGACTCGACGAAAAGGATTTAAATTAAAAAAACGCCTACGGCGTCAGCGCTCAAAATAATAGCCGGTCAACGGACAATGTTGGGGGCCAAGATGACCATTTGTTTGGACAAATTTTCGGTTTGCCGGTCATTTTGACCGGATACGTAAACTGAATAAGCGACCAGGGCCCCGTTCCTCGCAAGGCTCGGAAACTTTTCGGGCCCGAGGGCAAATTTTAAAGTCAAAATTTGTTGAATAGTAGCACAGTTCCTAGCCCACAAACCAGTCAATTTTGCTTCGTTGACTGATAGTTTCATTGTATCATTTTCAAAATTATTGAAATTTTGATCTTCATTGTAAACACGGTAAACATACAACAGCTTTCTGGGCCTGAAACAGGACTCAGGCCCCAGTTGCTCGAAAGGCGGATAACGATATCCATCGGATAAATCTCTAGCCAGTGGATAGCGGAATTGGTTTCCCTGATACTTCTCCGCTGGAGAGTGATTTATCCGGTGGATAGCGCTGTCCATTGTTTGAACAACCGGGGCCAGGAAAAAAAGCTACTCTTTCACACAATTACGTTTCAAGAGGACAAGTATCTTTTTTCACTACATGCTTTTGCTTGCTAGGCTAGTACGTTCAAGTTAAATAATTTTTATAGTGTTATTTTAACATTTCGACCGGTCAGAAGGGAGACAAGACCGAGCTAAAATTTCTTTGGCCATTCAACACGACCGACAACTGTTCCAAATTTATTTTGAGCCCTGGGTGTAAAACATTTTTCTTTACTTAATCTAACCTGCGTTCCTCTGACAATTCCATCGCATTAAGAAGGAGTTTGCGAGCAGACTTTTCCTAGAGTAGTACAAGTTCTGTTACTTGCGAAGTAACGAAAACAAGCCCTAGGTTGCTTACCATTGCCCAGGTTGAAATTGTTTAAGCGACGTCATTAATAAAGTGAGGCTGACTTACTCTTTTAAAGAGTCTTACGGGAGCCAGTTTTGCAGTGGTAAGAGTCTTTGCAAGAAAGTTAGAGTACTTTCCAGGATCAAGTTTAAAACCTGTAACAGAAAAGATGAATCATTGCGTTGTTTTGCGTTACTTTTTATCGGGGTAACTTTAAGCTCCCAAGTAATTATTATTACAGCTCTCAGCATAGTGTTTTTGTTGTCGTTGCGAAAAAAAGACCTGTTTATTACCCTGTCTATTGTGTAAATCCAAATTTCAAATACTTACTTGCCGGAATTTTTGAATATTTTACTTTATGTTGAGGCTAACCCTGTATGAATGTGTCGTTAGTGTTTGTATTCAGCGGTAATTTTTAATTCGAAATCCCTCACCAAAAATTTAGCGAGCTAACGTTTCTGGTTACAAAACGTACAATGAAGCATTCTGGGTTGTAAATTTTTGAGAATTCAATACGCGAAACGTCTTCCCCGTCCTCGACTCTAAAGGCCTCTATTGAGAAAATCTTTAAATAAGAATGACCGAGACCAGGTTTTATGAGCCCGCGAGACTGAGAACCCCAAACAAACCCTTGTTTTCACTAAAACCGCTGGACGCCACAACCTGGTTGAGGTCATTGTTATCTAAGTCTTCCCTTTATTTATGGGAGATAAAATCAGGCAGGTTAACCACACTAAGAGCGTCTACGTCACAAGGTCTTCATGAACAGCAGTATGGGTTCGTTTACGTCCCAAGATCA
Source organism: Porites rus (assembly GCA_964035705.1). Taxonomy (NCBI): domain Eukaryota; kingdom Metazoa; phylum Cnidaria; class Anthozoa; order Scleractinia; family Poritidae; genus Porites; species Porites rus. The sequence goes on from OZ037992.1 coordinate 50,631,416, forward strand.
GTCAAATCAATAAAAAACTGTGAGATGAGGTCTGTGGTTATTCGTTCTTATCCGAGAGACATTACTGTTCAACCAACAGCAGATGCCAAGGCAAAGAGAACACGTTCTTCTCGATTGTACTTAAAGGCGCTAGGTCACGAAGATAATTGTTCAGTTGATATAAGAACTTCAAGTTTATTTTGGTTGTAGTTGTTGTTTGTCCTCCTATTTTTGCCTTAATAGATGTATTGTTTTGTGATATTGATGATTAAAAATCTGACTTTATTGAAAAAAGGAAAGCCAAAAATCCATTGTAATAGATTCAAAATGACTATTATTTTTCTGCCTTTATGGGTCTCCATATAATAAAAAAAACGCAACCCACCCCCTTTCATTTTATACTTCAGTAATCACCCACCCATATGATATAAAAAAATAAACCTGACCCCCCTACCCCTGTAATTCTCCCTCCCCCACCCACTTTCATAACTAATGATCGGTAGTACCTTAACCCATACAAACAACGCTTCTGCAAAGTCGTGAAGAAGATATCACATAAAATTTGGTCAGGGATCCCAAACCATAATAAATGTTCGGTGATTTTTGAAGAAATGGCATTGAAACTTGAAAATGTTGGCCCAAATTCTTCAAGTTTCAATCCACATCCATCCTTGCCATCCGTAGCAACAGACGACAGGAAACAGTTTCAGTACCTACATATAGTCTTAAATAACAAAACTGGACCATTATTTTTGGAATTGAATTCAATTGGTGTGAAGACACGTTGTAGCTTTTTAAGAAGATAACAAATAGCGTGATATAGACTCTTTAAAACTAGAGCCTGGACAAGTAGCCCAGACGTATTGTATGTCAATACCGGGTAATAATATGTCACGATTAATAGATCGACAAAAGAGCATCGGAGCTGGAGAGTTGACTATATTTGACTGAAGAGAAATCAAAATATATTTCATATTTCCATTATATTATTGGCTATTTTTATGAGTTTCTGCTATTTTATAATCGTCCCGGTTAATTTTCAACTGAAATTTCCTCTGTTTTCCTTTGTTTGCTCCGATCTTATGTGCCGCTACAGCCAAAGCTTGTATCAATGTATGGACTAAATTCTGCCTAGAAGTCAAAATATTACAAAAGAAAGTTTACATACATGTACTTTTAACTAAACATCTCCTTGTTGTTCCTGGCCGGTTTAAACGGCATTATGTCGAGTTTTTCATTTGGAGCTCACATTCACAAAATAAGAAGTGTTGTATTTATTCATACAGTATGTCTGGGCTTTCCGGGGTTAGTGTTGTTTCTACGTACACCCGTCGTTTTTCATTACTTACCCACGGGGGGTTGTAATCGTCCCCCGTTTCCCTCACACCATCCTACAGGGTGGATTTCTTTAGAGTCCACTAAATGCCAGACATCATTAGCACTGTCTGTGCCATCAAATCGACATCTTATCCTGGGCCCTAACATCCCCACAACTGTCGCCACACACATGGTATCTACTATCCGTGGATCAGCCACTTCTAGTTTCATGTTACATTCAAAGCCATTGTAAGGAGGTGTGGAAGACTACAACAAAGAAGGACATAAAACAAATAAGGAAACCAACACGGTCTTTTGGTACGAAAAATTAAGAAAGAATATAAATACACATCTAGTAGAAGTGTATAAAAGTCCTGTTCTGACATAAAGCGATTTGTAAGTGACAATTTTATTTTGACATTTGCCAATGTAAGAGGACGACTGCTAATTTATGAAGTGGGAAAAGTCACCAAACTCGTTTTGCAGATAATTTGAGTAAACTGAGCTTCAGAGGCTCTCGTCAGAGAGGTGGGCTGTTGGGCAACAGACAACAACAAAACTTTATAAATAAGCAGATGATATGACAGAAGCACTACCCACAGCTAGCAAGGCTATTTGTGGAAGGACAGTGCATGCGTAAGAAGAAATGAAGACAAAGGCTAACTAAGGGAAGTTTACAGTTTACAAATAAATGAAATAAAAATCGTAATATGGTTGAGGACTTAATAACACAACTAAATAACAATTTGTAAAAGTACAAACGGGTATGCAAATAATTCATTGTTCGAAATATTTTTTGGCTGATTTGCAAAGAGTAATTTGCAGAGTTTTTTAAAATTTATTCTTAAAGAGATTTCAGATGTGACAGGGTATCTTACTCCACAGCTTAGCCCCAAAGCGAGAGAAAGACAGTTTATACAATTCTAGATAGGAACTGTTAACATAAAACCATGGTAATGGCTATGACACCGTTTTGTTGAACCTAAACAAGTTTTATCAGTGTGAATCGAGAATATGATGAACCCTCTGAGACGTTTACATTTACCACAAGGCAACCTTATGTAGTTTCTCTGTAAGAGTTTCTACTAACCATCAGTATCTGAGAAACAAGATATTTCACTATCAAAAGTACTGTTAGCTAGATTAATGAGTTGTGTGAGTGCAACTACCTGTTTGAAAAAGTGCCACCGAGCCGCAACTGACCCAGTTTCAGCCAGGTACTCATTCCAAGAAAACACACCACGAGGACCAGCTAAGAAATGCAAGAAAGCAAAAAAACCACCATTAGCAGCCATTATTTACATTTTTTGCGTCATTAACATAAACTTATCGTTCGGTAATTGAGCTATTAAAATAATGTACTAGTCAATTCCAAAACTGCCCTCCCCCCACTGGGCAAACCCCAGGCATTTGAATGGAGTTTTTCCATACAGTGGGGAACTTGACCCAAAATGTGGCCCACCCAGTAATGCATTTGACTGTCGTGGTCAGCTTCACAAGCAAAAGGATTTCTCAATTCTTTTTGCATTCGGCATGAGTACTGCGTTCACATTTTGTTGGACCATATTTTGGTTGTGTTTCGTAGGATATCTACGTTTGAATAAACAGTTTGACACATGGGAATAGTTTTGAATAGTCGCTGGTGGGCGGGGGATATGACCCTTTTTGAAGTGCTAGCTGGTGGGGCATTTGACCATCTAAACTGCCAACATACCAGGGAATTTGACAAAAAATTTTTCAAAAAAGTCAAACGCCCTGGGGGGACATAAGCGGTTTTGGAATTGACTAATAAATAATACTGCTGCATCTCTGAATATTGAAATTGCATAGCAGTATTAGTTATCTATGAAAAATTGAGCCCAGTACACCAAAATAGTTTTGGAGAAAATCTCTTTTTAAGACTCAAAATTTTACAAAAGAATTTACAAATGTAAGGCTCATTAACGATTTTTGCCACCCAGCACTTTCGCATATATTGATGGCTAACATTTTCTTTACATTATTGCTTGCCCTCTACAGGCCTATGCATGCCTTCTATGGCTTAACTACATAATGCTGATGACATCAGAAAAGATCTGTCAATATGAGTCATACCTTGGGCTGGGGGCATCTTAGGTGGAATAGGAGATTCATCCTTGGCTAAAAAAAAAAGATCCCGTTTATTTAAATCAATGACATTTACTGATTACCAAACAAACTAAATTGGGCACATACGTTTGTTTGCAGATCCCCTTGAAGCTGACCGAGTGATTGGAGCAGTTGGCAATGATGTTTCTGGGACTAGAAGAACATTACTGACATTTAGATTTGATAATAAATGCTGCTCCTTTTGTAATTGGTTTATCACTAGTTACTGCAGTCACAATGTATATAATAATTTTCTTGTTTCTAGATTATCTTAAACTTGTACATAATATATAGTATTACTTTATTCTAATTACCTTTGTCATTTATTTTCTATTTGTTTTTGCTTTTCCTTTGGAGATATTAGCATTAGTTGATGCTATCTTTTGAAATTCGAAGTGAAATTAAGTTTTTGATTGATTGATTCATTCAGAGGAAAGTTAAGTCAGACAAGCATTATTATTACACTCTTACAAGCAGGCATAAACCTTGTACATAACATAACCCTGGTATAACAAATAACAGTCTTTGTTTAGAGAGGAAGTGTACTTCTCCGCTTTACTTGGTTTATAGGCACTCCACTCAGTTATTTAGGCACTAAAAGGGAAGGGGGAGGGGGAGAAAGGGAACCCCCCCGGCCCCCTCCCTATTTCCCTTCCTCCCAAATCCCCTACCCCTTTTGACACCTACTATGCAGGCCATCATTTTCTGTTTTAAAAATCCTCTATAGCCCCCCCTTCTCTAATAAGCCCCCTTTTCAGAAGAACAAAGTTGATTTCCTCCTCCCTTTTAAATCCCCCCCCCCACCTTTCCTTTGAGATAAACAAGCCCTCGGGGGGGGGGGGGGGGTTGACTTTGATCACTTCTGAGATTGAAAGGGTTAACACTCACCAGTTTTGTTTGTTCCAGGTAGCCCTTGAGATCGCAGATTTTCCTGAGTGTTGGTTATATGAACATCGTTCTCCTTGATATTTTTCATAGCTCGTTCAAAACACGTTGCAGAGCACAAGCCTTTGCAGGAAACCACCTTCTCACCATCACTGGATGTGAAATCTTTCAACACAGTTGATTTCTTACACCATGAGCAAAGACGCACTTTCTGCAATGAATTCTTGGGTGATGAAGAAGTGTATGTGACAAATACATCAGATGTTGACACTCCTATTTGTAAAGAACATACTTTGTTACTTTAATTTAAAAAAAAAATCCCTTTCAAAACAATCTATTCGGTCAGCTTTCAATGCCTCCATAAAATGGGGATCTATATCTACTGGTGAGATATGCTAGAATTTGCACGTTTAAAGGTGACTTTATAAATAGACTCTGTGGACTTTCATTACGTCTCAGACAGCAAGGCTTTGAAACCATTCTACTTCAGAAATCATTTAATAAATTCTTCAGTTGCCACGGTCTTATCGTCGAGAAGTATGGTGCAGACCTGCGGGGGAACATTACATTACTTATTTATTGCTTAGAGTTGTATTCAGTTGTATCTTGGTAAGTGAGTGCGTACAATTTTATTTTGAGTGGGCCCATTATTTGTTTCTTTTTTTAATTGATGTGTACATTTAGTTCGTAAATTAACATCTTAATACTTTGCGTTATTTTCCTCGATTATATGTGTTGTCCGTGACTGTGCTCACATCATGGGTGGCTCCTCCTAAAATGTTCTGCAATTGGTATAGGATTTAATGGAGCCGAAACCAATAGTGGAATTGCACAAATTTTAGGCATCCTACCAATGAACAGTTGCGACATGTAGATACATATCTTTTAGCAACTACTATAATTTGCCGTCTGTCTACTTTGATTTAAACGTACTTATGACAAACCCATGACAATAGCACTCAGTCAGTTGTAGGTTTGACTTGTATGATACTGATGCTGTGGACTTATTGTAAGCACATCCCATGCAACAAAGATATACCACATTAATCAGCCTTAAATAGGACACCTTATGAGGACCTCATTTTAAGATATAAATGGAGTATCTGCCCTGACAATTAAGAGATTATTAGAATCACATTAATGACAAACAGTGAACCTTAGATTCAAGTTGACAGTTTCTTAAATTCAATAATCTGCAGATAAAAACTGTCCAAAATAGCTCTACCTGAAATTGGTGTGAAACTACCTTAAAAAATTGTATTCTTAATAAACAACAAAATAATGGCATGTAAAGGGAAAACTTGGTCACATGGTACTAATTGCCATTTGCTGTCAATGTGATTCTAGATCTATCTAATGTCTGTATTAGACAAAGGGTTCACTGTATTTAACAAATTACAACAGGATAATGTAAGGAAAAAACTTTTAAAAATCATTATATTTAATGAAGTTTTATTTCCTTTATATGTAATTTTAGAGAGATCGGATTTCGGCAAAGAAGGCATCTCTGGCTGCTGCTGTTAGCGAATTTCTGATCTCACCGTTAGCTACCCCGGTCTTGTCTAATCTGGGTTCAAACCTTTGACCTGACACTTGGTAGAACCATATTATTCTGAACAGTGCAACGGATACACTGCTGAAACTCCTATGCTACAAAATGCCGGTGCAATGCTCATTAAATTTTTTCAGATTAAAGAATTTATCAATTAAAGTGAAAAAGGGGTTTAACTGCAGTCGAACCTCTCTACAATCACCACCTTGGGGACAGAAGAAAGTGGTCGTTATAAAGAGGCGGCTGCTGTAGCAGTAGGGAGGTTTTAAACAAGAGTCAATGTATGGATTTTTTGTCTGCCAGGATGAGAAAAAGTCACCATTTGTACAGAGGTCGTGGTTAGCAAAGGTTCAACTGGGTCATTCGGACGACACCTAAGAGACAAACACGGGAGGACCTACTAAATGCCTGTCACTTTAGATCACGTACTGTAATTAAAAAATATGCCATTGTTCGTCATAAACTCACCACTGCTTTCCTCCACATCTTTCGGGCTTAAAGAGCTGTGTACTTCATTTGCTGTTTCACCCTGAAATTATTGGAAGAATGCTAAAGTTGAAGGTAAATGAGATGTTACTTCCAACCACAGAACCATGAACAAAATTATGTTTATTGCCATGTTTCCACCAACCAATTCTTGATACCAAAGATGTGAAAACGTTCCAAAAAATAAATACTATTAATCAATGTGTAAAACAAGTCTCTTAACCTGAAATGATGCATCTTTTTTTCAAAATGTTCAAGTCAAAGCTGAAATTAGCGTGCATCACAGATGTAATCTACATCTAACCTCCGTTAGTAATGTCTACAAAACTGCACAGAGACTCTAATTTTTCTGGGACCCCAATGACATGACCAATGTTATAGCCAGGAGTACATTTCTAATTTTCCTGCAACCGGATTGGTAAATTGATAAGAGATTTTTTAACAGGCCAACCATAGTGCATACTCAAATCCTGCTACACAGTTGGCACAGGCTTGTAGAAGGACTCAACTAGAGGTTTAGTTTCTTCTGTGATGCAAGCTATTATTATTAGTTATTATTATTACTGTTACTAGTAATAGTAGTGGTAGTTGTGGTGGTGAAAGTAGTAGTAGTAGTAGTAGTAGTAGTAGTAGTAGTAGTAACACGAGAAGCACACTGCACTAGCATCTGGGATAACAAGGGTTGAGTTACTTGTTCTGGCTCAACAGACTCAACAAATTACTGGAAGTGCATTTCAAATGTCCTTTCAATCTGATTGGCCAATCGAACAATGGCTTTTTTTAACAGGCCTCATAGACTGTACTCAAATTCTACACAGGTGAAGACCCAGAACGAGGATTTTGGCCCTAGCTCGTAGACCAGAGGTTTAGTTTTATCAGTGGCACAGGCTATATTAATGACTGCACAATAAATCTACACAAGCTTTATAGCAGCCAAAGTTGCATGAATAAACGACTAGTGTGACACACCCTTTACCCCTCCATCTCTTATAACAGGATGGATAGTTGCCAGTCCTTGGAAAAGCGCAACCTGTTTTGCTGCACTGCTTCATATCTAGAGGTCTAAGCTCAACAGTCTACATACCAATGCCCATCTTTATGACAGCAATGTCAAGTCAGTATAATAATTTTACGGCTTAGAAGGTTGGAGAGTTGTACAAAGTACTTTGAGTAGTAGGGTGCAAAGAAACTCAGTTTACAGCCTTCCAAAGTGGTAAGCTGTAGCTAACATGTACTAGCCCAAAAGCCATTCTAACTTGCCCCAAGGACTTTTTGATTAGCAGGACAGTTCTTCAGTAATTTGAATTCCCTAAAAAACCTCACCTGCCCATTGGGCAAGTTATGAACAAATTCACTAGCCCTATAGCAAGTCCACTAGCTCTGGGCTATTGGACACACTGCATGCTTGAGGAGGCCAGATGACTTTCACACTGATGTCTGAAAAAGATTTGTGGTATCCTCTGGAACAACATAGTGCAGCTGGTGGATGAGAACAAAAAAATGCCAATGTACATGCACGAGACTGCTTGGGTATGGGTTTAGAATGAACCCAAGCAACACCTCCTAAAGACTGCCCTACAGTGGACTCCACCTATGAGGAGAAAGCCCAGGAGACCTAAAACAACAGCACAGCACCTTGCACATGAGTGGCAAACGTGGAAGCAGAATTACTGCTGTCCCTTCTACGTACCTTTCGTAATGAAGAGATGTACCCTTGAACGTTTTTTGCAAATATTACAGGAGGGAAAAGTGCAACAATTATTGCTTTTAATGCTACTATTCTACAAAATATTTTTCAGAATATCTTGTACCTCCAGCATGAAAATTTTTGAGGTCATGTTGAAAAAGGAAATGCCTATTACTATACCTTTTCTGTATTCAATGCAAACAAATGTAAAAACTTTGTATAACTCAATGAACACTAGCTATCAGTTTTTTGATTTGATCACAACCGTTGTTTTTAATAACTAAGACACATACTACAGATCAAAAATATTATTAACTGATAAACAACCCACTGTATAGCTTGCTCATGTTCTTTTGCACACACTTTGTTAAAACCAGCCAGTTCTTAGTCCATACTCAGTGTAACTAAAAGAACTTACTTTTTTTCCAACTTTTCTCAGCCAGAACAAAAAACTTAACAGAAACAAACTCAGTCCTTTACTTAAAGAACGGACTGAGAAAAGAATTTACTAACAGGATTGTACTTCCTACTTGACCCAATAAGTTACATTGTAAAATCAATAATATTAATTGTAACTACAGTTGAAACCTTATATTTTGAGTGTGATACACTTCATACTTAAAAAAATCTTTTTTTTTTTTTTAAGAAATTACCTCAGTGTTAGGTTATATTAACTGCTTCTTCTTTTTCAGCATTCACAGAATTAAAACATAACTTATCTCTTTTTTAAATGGCCTGCCATATGACTAACAATACAATAAATTAATGTAATCTATTATTTTGTCCTAACATAATGCATAATTATAAATGTAGAAGGTTCTTTTGAAGAAAGAGCTTTACATTCCATTATATAATATAATATACTTTACTTTGCTAAGTAACACAAAACAGGATTGTTTTCAGAAGTCCTTATTGTAATGAAAATACATACAAAATTACATGGACAGGTTATCATTTTTGATGACAACCAAACTTAATTTATAATTTGTTAATTTGTAAAGATCACAAATTAAGTTGGGTTGCCATTAAAAATAATGACCTGCTCATGGATAATGAGTACTGTACAGATGATTTTCTAATCCTTTTCGGTCTCTCCAGCTATTGATGTAAACCCAATAATCCCGCTCCTCTTCCACTGTGTTATTCTCGTCAAATCTACTCTTGACCTTCAAGAGTTTCCTGTGGCAAGAATCGCAAATCAACAGCTTGATGATCTGACCTGGAACAGCTGAAAAGAGTGATGGGAATCTGGTTCTGTTTAATGTCTTCACTTCTTGATTGACATTTGGTGGGATGTATTTCTCGCACACAAAACACGTTGAACAATCACTGTTTTTAGTAGTTAATGAAGAAAGTTTACTGGTGAAATCTTTGCCTGTCCATATCTTTATGTGTGCAGCATAATCTCTGTCCTCTTCTGCAATACCAGCATGTACATATCTGTCTCTTTGACGCGTGAGTCTTTCAGAACAAGTAAAGCATACCCTTTGGTAACCAACACTTTCAGGTAAATTACTAAACAGTGTCGGATACTTGCTTCTTCGCATTTTCCCATGCCGCGAGTTTTTATACACAGGCTTTGAGCAAATATAACAATCAAAGAAAACCTGTGTTACATTTTTAGTATCGTCCTTCTCGGTTGTTGTTGCAGTGGATGGTACCTCAATGCTAGATGTACTTTCAAGACTGTTTGGCATGGAGACACCAACATTAGATTCAGGGGCATGAGATCCACTTTTTGTGACCATGACTTGCGCAGATAAAGATGTTCCATTCTCCTGATCAATACTATCAGCATTTACTCCACAAAATGCCGAAGTAACATCTTGAGAAGCAGACGCTGTCAAAGTAACATTCTTGGATGATTTTAGACTCTGGTGACATTTCTGACACACTGCTGCCTGGTAAAGCCACGCAGGATGACTCCCGAACAAATGAGGATGTTCAACACGGAAAACAACTTCTGGTTTCTGCACAAAGTACTCGGAACACATGATACAATTCCAGAACTTAAATGTCATGTTTGTCTTGCAGCCGCTGTTAACGACTGGAAGGTTAGCCACCACGCAATACACACCTTTGACATTAGGGGGCTCAGCAAGGAAATGAGGAGCCTGAGAAGAGGAACAGAGGTTTCAATTACTGATTGCAGCTGTGGCCAATTTTGGTCTACGACATTGTCTGAGAGAAGCAAGTAATGGTGTAGTACTTAAAAACTGCAAGTACACAGTAGTAAGCACCAAACATTTTTAAAGTGAAGTTAACGTACAAGAAGGGCTGTATTTCATGTTGTCTTATAGCAAAACCAGACACAGCTGCAACCCAAAACATTGCCAACTTTCAAAAGGCCATGATGTCACAATATTATCATGTCCTATCACAGCAAAGCAAAACAAACCATGTATGGCAAAAGAATCAGATGTGATATACAAGTAAGCTACACAGTTTTAGAAATTTGAATATGCTTCAATGTATTTTTCTCACATTCATGTAAACAGCAAGACATGTAAGAGACACCTTAACTTGTATTCAGCAATTGAAAGCCTAAGCCCACCAAAGGAATCCTTCTACAAATTTGAAACTACATTTTTTGCCACAGTTTGTTTTGTCTTTCACTGATAGAGGCAAATGTTTTTCTTTAAAAAAATGAAACCTCTGCCCTTGTGCTTATCTCTAAGATTCACAGGGCAGATGGAAGTGATGGCCTTACATTCTAAGCTCAAAAAGAAATTTTTACTGAAAGAGCCAAGAAAAAAAAGAATGAAAGCCAAAGGCCAGACAATATGTCACATTCAACATTCCATAACATTGCTGAACTTTTAATTGATGAAGCTTTGAGAACAACAGTCCAAATCACACATAGCTGAGTGAAAACCACAATTTTGACGCTACATCATTGTACTATTGGTTGCTTGCAATATTCAACAAAGACATATAAGGCCATTTCTTCCATACTACCTCTTAAAGGTGTAGCTTACCACAATTACCATATATGGTTTGCCAGGCACAAAGTACTGTAAAGGTTATTTTCTTTTTAACACTGTACAAGGTTTTTACGTTGTAAAGTAATAGTTTACCAGCCTACAATGCAAATCTTGTATAAATCAAACCTACAACCAGCTTTTAAGTTTGGCAAGTTTGACTTACCACATTACCCCAAGACATACTGCAGAGTAGAAAGTATGTGTACAGTGCAGTACTATGCAAATAATAATAGGTGGATTTAGCAACAGAACAGGAGCATCAGTTGATGACAGCGAGTGGAAATCAAACAACTGGCTTGACCAATGGCAGAGCAGCAAATTGGGCACCTGAAGTCACATTCAGTCCTTTCCGCGTGCTTTCCCGTTGTCAACTGACATTCCCTTTCTGTTGCTAAATCAGCCTCCTGGCTCTTACAGCAAGCCTTTGTTCTAATAACGTGAGTTGACGGGGCCAGAGCCAGCATAGAGACAACTGATGCACTTGTGTGTGCCTCAGAATATGGATGAATGTTATAATCGTGACCATTCAATTAAAACATTGGTGAGATATACATTATTTTCATTTCATTTTGGACCATGAATTTTTACATAATAAAATATTTTTTAAAAAAAACAGGCAATTTTTTTCCTGAGTTTTCATTTGGGGTGCCTTAGGAATGAGAAAGTTTAGAAAATTAATTTAACTCAGCATACACGATATTTACACAAAACCTTGCAATGTAGTATAAATTTGTTTGAGCTGTAGGAATCCTATCTAGAAACACAGAAAATCCATTGGCCTATATGTGGTTGTTATAAGAACATAATTTCAACAAAAACATTCTCGTAACTCACACACAATGACATTCCAGTGGTTTGCAAGAAAACAACAAGAAAAGCATTAGGACAGAAAGAGAGACGTTTGATATTTCCAGGTATATACACTGTTAAAAAGAATATTAAGAACTTACCAGTGCTGTCCCTGGCTTGTTTGTCTCACATGGAACACTTGGGTTCACAGTAGTCTTGGGTAGGGGCTGTTCTGGACTGGCCTAAGACAAACACATAAAAAGATAAATACGGTGCATTTCTATGCCCAGTTTTCATCTAAGTACATATGTGATCCAAACATTTTTACCTTCCAAATTTGTGATACTGACAATTATTGATATTGATTTCCCAAACATCAGTTCTATGAACATGTTTTCAAGAATTGCATGATATTGTTTCCTGTGCATTGAAAGTTTGATTCCTTTAACTACCGAAATAAAACGCCTTGTTGACTATTGACCGGATGTCCTCATTCATTATTGACAGCCAGGAAAAAAATATTAAACCTTAAAAAGCCTATAGATTCAGGCTAAAAGTTGTGATCTTATTTTGAACCATGGTAACCTGTCAGACATAAAGTATTGATTGCTAGAAAAAGGAGTACTATAATATGTATGGACTGAGAATGGTGTACTGCTTCCAGATTTTTAAATTCATTAATGTATAGGAAAGTACATCACAAAATGGTTACATGGATGCATTATTTAGATAAATCTGCTGATCTCTTTTGCTATAAAATGGTAATATCAGTACTAAGATGCCCCTAAAGCTGATTCAATAAAGGTTGCTTTAAGCATTGGGAATTGGAAATTGGGCATTTGGGTATACAGAAAAATGCAATACTGTAGCTTCCTAATGCCCAACCTTACTGAATCAGCTATAATACTGTTGACTTACTGCATTATTCACAGCTGAAGAAGGTAACACTCTTGCAACGTTGTCATTCTCAGTACCTTCAAAAAACAAGTAAGATTTTGTTAAAATGTTGGATAGCACTATCCACCAAATAAATTACTATCCACTGGATAAGAATTGGGAAACCAATATTGCGTACATTATCCACGTCTTGAACAACTGAGGCCAGAAAGAGGGATTTGAATGCTATCAGCATTCACATTGAATTAATTCATTATCAGCATCATTTATAGCTGATCTAAGGCAGAATTCCTAAAAGGAGAGTCCTGAATTTGACTCCTGTCTCACAGTCACATTTGTCAATAATTCACTGGTTTGCTGCCTGCTTGTGGTTTTACTCTCTTATTTTTAAGCATTAAAACCTTCAGTATTGATAAATTTTTATCCTAAATGATGCTCAGGAGGTGTCTCCAAGTAATACTAAGGAATACTAAAAGGATCAACCCATAGAGAGCTTGAATTCCAAGATTAAACAGACTTTCTAGGTGGAGTGTGAACCAAGTGAACACTAAGGATGTTTGGATTTCCATCACCGTTACAGATTTATCTCAACACATCTTAAAACAAAGATGTCCTCCATGAAGGCATTATGAAAGAGCAAGGATTACCAAAGTCGGTTAGTGTGTGCAGCCTTCTGTGCAGGAGGTTCTGAGTTTGATTCCCAGGTGCGATCTCAAATTCTTTTTTTTGACTTCTTTCCTTTTTGTGTAGCTTTAAGTAGCTAAAATGTGCGTAAAAAAGAGCACTGGTGGAGAGAGAGATTAAAATGAGCCCACCTTTGGCCTCAGGTAAGTCCACTTAAGCATTATTACAAGTTACTGACATAAAATAAAGACCTTTACCTTTCAAGATTTCCAGTTGCCAATTCAAAAAATTTGGGTGCATTGGCATCCCTGTTAGGTGCAATTTCATGCCCTGAAAATGCATTCTAATTTGCCAGAAATATCAAATTCATACATGTCAACTTGAGCTTGTTGTATGAAGGTCGCAATACTGCAACACAGATCTCACATTTGAAACTTGAGAGCATGAGAACTCATTTTAAAGTTTGAGTTTAGTAGCCTGAGAAAACAACTGACATTTTGCGATGCCACCAGCAAATTCCCTGGAAAATGACATCTGACAAATGAGTGCAGAAAAACCATACTGATGACGTGTAGTGCTTCTGATTGGTTGAAGCAAAATTCCCTCGCAACAAGACCAATCAATAGCACTACCCAGAGCTGAGAAGTGACCTGTCATCAACATGGAATTTCTGTGCTTGTTACTCGAACATTATTTCGAGCGGAAACCAGTTATGACATCACAAAATGTGGGCTGTTTTCCCAGGCTTAAGCTTAGGGTGTACTTACCTGGAATCTGTACCACATATGGGGTTTCCTCAGCACCGGGGACTTGAGGATGGTTCTTCTCTACCTCCGCAGTATTATTGAATACATTGGTCCTCGGTTGTTCATCTTCTTCTGGAAGTAACTTGATCTGCAGTTCTTCTACAGCTTCACGTGTAATTTCTTCTTCATAACCAAACATTCCCAATAACTCATTCATTGTACTCTTTGCATAATCCTACAAATCAAAAGTATATAACGCATTCAACTGAAAGACCAGGAAAACTCTAAAGTAACTATATTCTACACTTTAATTATTGATTTTGTTCCTGTTAAGTTTTAGTTCAGATTCAAATACTGTTTTTTTCCTGTTAATAAGGCTGGCTTAGTTGGTAGACTGCTCGCCTGCAGAGTAGGAGGTCCTGGGGTTAGATTCTTGAGACCAGACCATGTCTGACGAAGAAGTTCAGTCTGTAACGGCCTTTGCCGTACATACGGCTAGAATTTGCGTTGCCCAAATGACCATGTAAAAATGGCGGTCAGGTTGCCAAGTAGGAGATGTAAAAACAGTGCCCTTACTAGTGCTTCTGTGCTTAATACATTGATACTTGAAAATGAAGTGCGTTTTTTCCAGTTTGTTTGTTTCAATCCTTTATACAATTCATAGATGTGACAGAGATTATTAGCTAATTTCAAGGCTGGGGCATTTGCTCATTCTTTTTAAGGCCTGGGGGGAGGATATATAATCCTTCAACTGGCCCCACCACTAGCCCAATGGAATGGTTGCGAATTTTAGGTTGAGTGGAAAATGCCCATGGATCGCAATAGATGTCTTCTTTTGCATTTGCTACTTTTTTCTCATTAACACTCCTTTTAATCATTTTAACAGACTTTTACTTCCAAAAACTAAGAATAATCCAATAAATACAGAGCCTTTTATACACTGAAAACACCTTCCTTTTTTAAATTAAATTAAATCAAAGTTTTTATTCTTTTAAATTATTTAATTTAATTTCATTTTAAGCCCTTCTAACCATCCAAGTGAATGTGTTTCTATTTGACGGGGAAATCTACAAATAGCATATTCCTTTCTTGTAAGGAAAGACTTGTTACACACAGGAAGAGAATTGCAACAAGTTAAAGTTTTTCCCATGTGGACCCTGGGAGAGTATTTGCACAGGCTAACAACAACATTGAATACTATATTTAGATAATCATTCAGCATAGATAAAGGGTCAATAACTCCACGCAATAATGTTGTGTTCATTCCAAATCAACTTCCAAACCTATTCACCAGACGACTTGAAATGACCCGGCCCCCTCCCCGCAAAATTTACATTCACATCTACATGTATTGGGTCAGTAAAATCGTTAAGATATCACACCAACCGTAATTGGCCCCGTTGAAAGGGCAATGGGATACCTAAAGCCTTCTGTGAGTTCTGTCCGCTATTTCGTCTTTTTTTTGACATAAAAAAATTCACTTCTCATTCCTTCATTGGTTGTTGCTCTAATGGGCAGCCCAATAAAAATTTTTAATCTGAATTTAATTTTGACCTGTAACAAACATCCATAGGGGTGAAGGTAGAGAACGAATATTAAGTTGTGACGGAGGGGTACAAAGTATCCATAAGAATATCTCTGCACACAACTAAATCCCAAATAAAAATCAAAATGTGCGTATTCTATCTGTTTAGCATACAGGGGCAGAGCCAGCCCATTGACCTGTAGGCCCTGGCCTACAAATTTTTGGTTTGATCACTCTACCGCTTGTAATAAACTATGCGCTGTTGGGGTGAGCTAAAACGCTTCAGAGGTCAAAGTGTTGGTGAGGTCAGCGCGTACTAGTCATGCGTGCAATTTTCAGAATATCTGCAAATGAAAGTCAACCAGGCCTACAAATAGTGGAAAAGCTAGCTATGCCCCTGGCGTGCATTGAAAGGTTATAATGTTCAGAAAACCACATGGAGCTAGTGATTTGCTTTTGCGATCCGATTATCACGGGGCTTCCTTTCCAAGGTTCCATCTTTGATTTACAAGATCATACGTTTTAACTTGAAATTTTAAACTCGTTCCACCATTCTTACCTTCATTTCCTCGTTAAACGTTTCACCATTTTGCTTTCCAGAAGTCGCTTCTGCCTCGCTGGTTCCCGACATCATGCAGCACGCGAGAGAACAATACGGCGCCGAAGCTCGAGAAGGTTTGCCAGAATACTAGCACTGGAAAGCGATTCAAAGGCACACCTTATCACAAACTCGACGCCAATGAGAATATTTCACTTTTATCAAATGGTACTGGCCATTTCAAGTATGCATAATGCTATGATTCAATCGTCATGCACCGCACAAACGATGACAAAACAAAATGGCGTCCCATTTGGCGGGAACGTTCGTCAACGGCTCTTTGTGAAAGACTCTTACAGGATGCTCTCGACTTTCAGATAGTGTTTAAATCAGTCTCTTTTAAATAAAATGATGCAAAAAATATTCAAAAGGATATATCTTTTTTGGGGAATATGGGCGAATATTGCTTGAACACAACTGACACGCGATCGCCCACCCGAAGATCCCAAACACTCGCTATTTCAAACGAACAACAAATACCCTCTATGGTAGGGTAAGGTATACCTAACATTATTTTGTCCCAATAAAAATCCCAGAATAATAGAGAAAAACGTTTTTGATAACTTAGGAATTCATTTTTATCTTCGATGAAATCCATTCTTCCAAACGAAAATATTTAAAATGGATTTTTAGATCAAGTTAAGGTAATCAAATTCTTACACCTCCCCACTTGGTGTCACTTTGAGACAGGCTCCAAGATGGCGGAAAAAAACAAAGATAAGATAAGCGAGGAACATATTTCGACGAAACCTATAATTTAGACGCCCGAACTTTTACGCATCGACTGGAATCGTTTAAATGCAGTCTACTTAAGAAAGAAAAAAATCAATACCCGAGGAAATTACAACACTAGATAGTCTATCAACGAAAACGTTTTTGTTTGACGAACGAACTACACGAAAATACGCATGAATACGCGGACGACAGCTGAAACAGCAATCAGATATTAGTGTTCGGCAGAAACAAGATAATAAACAACTGACACTGTGCAAATAGCGTTATCTCTGAGCTACCCTTTATCAAGAACATTTTTGAGATGTTTACTATAATATTTTTTTCTTGCAACAAAAATTTATATGAGCCGAACGCCAACGGTCTGCGGCCGATCCTATCCCGCCCGGAATGGGAGGCTGCGCAAGTCAAGCGTTTTGTTTAACCGCGACAAGCGATGGTTGTGAGCAGGTAAACGTGCATATTTGATATATCCTTCACTGGCATAAATTTTTTTGTATCGATCATTTTAAGCAGCTGTCCGGATCGAAAAAGGACTGGACTATATGGAAACAGAACTATCATGAAAAGTGTCCACGGCAGAAAATTTCCCTGACCACAACAAGCTTACCTGAAGTGTATCGATCTTCTTCTGTCCCAGTTTTATGCTCAGAATTGACAATTTCGTAGAGTGCTGTAGCACGCAAAAATCTTTGCGAAATTAAGTCAGTTTAAATTTAAAATCAGTCGGCAAATTCGAATCACGACACGCGTCCGCCAGGGTCTTTAATTTCCTTTTTGTTGCGGGAAAAGATTGCACTGAGTACTTCTTACTAGCCCGTTTTGTAAAATGGAAAGCGATTTCTTTGCTATCGACAATAAGTGGTCAGAAACCCTGCTACTTGAAGGAGCTTTCAGTCTTCCTTTTGAGTCTAGTGGCGTCGCACTTTTGTCCGGTCGCGATGTGCACTTCGACTGAACGTTACGTAATCTGACGGGAGAATCTGTTTGGACTGTTGGCAGTGTAATGAAAATTTTTTAATGGAGATAAATGCTTTACAATTTATTCAGCTGTATGATGTCAATGGTTGGACCATGCTTTCATGTTTGTTTTAAATATGTGGATTGTAAGGCCAGCAACGTCGTCGGGGTTTATCTTTGCAACAATAAACACCACGCCTTTGCTGTCAAGTCGGTATTCTGTGACAAACCGTGACCTCATCACCAGATCTCTTTTCTACTGTGCATACCGCCTACTCAGACTTCTAAGATTATATGGGCAACACGGGGATTGAATGGATTAGCTATATCACATAACAAAAATTAACAGATGGTGGATATCCAACGAGGCGTGTAGCGCCGAGTTGACTATAATCCTCTCACATCCAACAAGCGCAAGTGGAATAATTGTTTTATCTAAACGCCCACAAAATATCGAGAATTATTCCCGACTTTGTTTGTAAAAACAACCTATTTTCAGCTTGTTTTTAATTTTGAGCGGACGCGATGGCTAGCCAGTCAGAGCTCGAGAGCTGCATTATCCAATTTTTCCGTTTTAAATAATAATAATTATAATAAATTATGAACTTGTTGTGCGCAACGTAACATAAAAATGATCGGCTGCAAGTTAGATGAAAGATAATGTATAATAAAACATAAAGAGAAGTATACATATGCATGCAAAGTAAGTAAACAAAATAAAATGCATCACCGATATACAGATCTAAAAAGATAAGTCTTGTCTCACATGGTCCAATCTCCTTAAAGCATTCAAAGATTATTATCAAAGACTGCTCCACCGTCGTCTATGTTCAAGTGAATTCATATCTGGGATCTTAATAAGTATTTCATAATCATAAGTGAATCGTAACAATTTGCTGCCCAACTACCAACTTAACAAATTGCAGAGAGTTTTGAATGCCTCAGCCAGGCTAGTTTGTAATGCCCCTAGTAGGTTTTGCCGCATCTCACCCCTTCTTCGTGGTCTGCATTGGCTTCCTGTTAAAGACCAGATAGAATTTAAGATACTGCTTATTACGTTCAAAGCAATTCACGACCTTGCTCCTAAATATCTATGCGATTTACTAACATTTAAATCGTCCTTATATAACCTTAGATCTTCAGATAGTATTTTACTTTCTATGCCAGCTGTTCGATCGAGGACGTTAGGTGATAGAGCTTTTATGGTAGCAGCGCCAAGGCTCTGGAACTCTCTTCCAAAAGAACTTCGTGCGAAAACTAATGTGAACAGTTTTAAGGCGCATATTAAGACTTATCTTTTTAAAATTTTATATTGGTGAGCAATTTTATATTCAGTTCTTACTTGCATGCATATATATTCTTTTTATTTTTTATTTTCAATGCATTATTTTTTATTTGTTTCTTTTAAAGTGATGCAGTAATGCGCAGCTGATCATTCTCATGTTAAGCTGGGCACAATAAGTTTATAAATTATTATTATTATTATAATTATTATTATTATTATTATTATTATTTGCATCTTCTAATTTTTATTAAGTACCGCTTGAGGCGTCGAAGAGCAGGCATCTTGGAGTATGTGCTTTCTTTAACAAAACATTTACATTTTCTTCAAAGGATAATTTTCCAAATATACTCCAAGGATCTTAAAGTTTCTTCAAGACTGATCGATGTTAATGCTATCAGACCTCATGTCTTGCCTTGTGATGAGTTTCCAAGGAAGAGGAAAACATTCGAAACAATGATAATGTGGTGGTTGTGGAGGGAAAACAATACTGAGAAATGTAGTGGTGCTGGTAAACGGAAAACAATTGAAATGTGGTGGTAGTTATGTTGGAAGGAAACTATCAAATTTAAGGAGGAACGAAATAATTGACTAATGGAGTAACAGGAAGAGGAAGGGGCAGGTAACGGCTCTGTGCTAAGATGGTTCCATTCATATCTTTCTGATCGTACACAGTTCGTCAAGATGAATGGGGCTTCATCTGATCATCATATTCTGCAGCTTGGTGTTACTCAACGATCTGTTCTCGGACCGTTATTATGTTTCCCGTCCCGTTATTACGTCTCCACTGGTGACATTAATCGGTCTCACGATCTGAATTTCCACTTATACATTGACGACATGCAACACTACATCTCATTAAAAAGTTCTTCTCCTTTTGATAGGGATAGCAGCTTTTCTAGGTAAACTGCTTGTGTTCCCGACATTGACTCCAGTCCCCAGTTGTTCAAACGTTGGATAGCGCTATCCACCGGATAAGTCACTATCCAACGGATAAGTATTTGGGAAACCAATTGCACTGTCCATTGGATAGTGACAGAAACTCATAAGGGGTTGAACAACCCCCTATGAGTTTCTGATAGTGATATATCCGGTGGATAGTGTTATCCACCTTTTGAACAACTGGGGCCTGGATGTTGTGTGATGAAAAATGAACAAGTACAACACAGAGATGCTGATTTTATCCTCTTCTCATCGACCTCGTCCTCCATTCTCTTCCACTGCTGTATGTGATGTAATAATGTCCTGTTCGGCACATACTCGAAGAATTGGTGTTATTTTTTATCAGTCCCTGTCCATGGTTCCTCACGTAACGTGTATCACGTGTCTATCATTTGCACAACATCGGCTTGATTCGCACGTTTCTTAGGCTGCGTGCAAACGGACGCAACAACTCCCAACATTGTTGCGCCAACAATGTTTGGAGTTGTTGTGTGCGTGTTGGCAGTGGTCTGCAAACGGATGCAACAACTCCCAACAATGTTGGGACCTGCAGTGCATCGTGGGAAGGGTACAATCCATAAGTCTTTGTAAACCATGCGTGATGAACGTGCGTGGCCCCAACAATGTTGGAAGAGCTGTGAAAACGGATTCAACATTGCCGCTCTGCGTTTCGGCGATCACGGGACAAAAGAAATGTTGGAGTTGTTGGCTGAAAAGTTTGACCGGTTTCAAACCTTGCGCAACAACACGCAACAACATTCAACAACATGCAACAGGGTGTGCAAACGGACGCAACGTGTAACATCCAACAATGTTGAGAGTTGTTGGTCAACAATGTGGTGTTGCACGCAGCCTTACATTTGAAGCTACTACATTGCCGAAAAACGCTTTTGTTACGCGAAGTGCGAATGGACGCAACAACTCCCAACAGTGGTGTTGAAACGGATGCAGCAACTCGCGACAACGTTGAGACCTGCAGTGCGTTGTGGGAAGGATAACACCCGGAAGACTTTGTTAGCCATGTGTAATGTGCTTGCATGGCGCTAACAATGTTGGAAGAGCTATGCAAACGAACAATGCAACATTGTTACGCTACGCTTGGGCGATCACGGAACAAAAGAAATGTTGCTTTTTACCAGTTTTAAACTTTGCGCAACATCTCCAAACAACACGCAACAACATGTAACAATATGCAACAGGATGTGCAAAAGGACGCAACATGTAACATCCCACAACGTTGGGAGTTGTTGGCCAAAGTTGCGTCTGTCTGCATGGGGCTTTACTTGAAAACTTGACGCGGCAGGGAAATATAATAGAGAGAAGTCGTTACGTCACGTTGCCCTGGAAGCAAAATTTCTGGATGATAACAAACCGAAAGCGTTTCAAACTTCATCGATCTTATTCAATTTCATTTCATTTGTCAAATGTTGACGCAATTTCTGAGGTTGAATTCCAAAGGACCGTGTTTAACTTTAGAAAAAAAAAATTTTTGTGTTGTGTTCACCTACTTATAAAGCGAGGACGAGAAACCAAGGAGTTTCATGAAGCAGTAATGCAACGACGGCTAAGAAATGTAAAAAGAAAGTGATGCACGTCCAAAGTTGTTGTTTTGCTAATCTAAACCATTTTTTTTCCCGTTCTCGTTGCCGTCGTCGTGGTTGTTGGTTAAGCTCCCTATTATTGTGATCCAATAATTTTGCTACCATGGTAACCTGAAGGCACACTTCTCCTCGCTATGTGCATAATGCCCTTACGGCTCAGTGATTTAAAAGGCCTGGTTACAAGGACGGAGGGTAACCCTGGTGTTAGGGTTATCCTTGTAAGACCCTAGCACTCGCACATTTCTTTTTCACGCCAGGTGTTTATGAGGCAGGTGTAGTTACCCCGGAGCGAGGGTAACCCTGCCTGAGTGCTAGAGTAAGCCTCACTCGCTCAACGTCTTCATCCCGTCTGGGACATAAGGCGGCAAGAGGGATACCCTACCTGCCTTGTAAACGCACTTTGCGAACTCGCCTATCCGGGATAACTTTGCTCCGTAATGCGTTAACAGTAATCTTGAAAATCTGAACGGAGTTTGAAGAGTTCCAATTTTGAGCTGAATTTTTAACATCTGAACAATATTACATATTTTCTGTATCAAATGATGATACTTTCCGCTTTTTCGTTTATTCCTTCAACAACTTAAACCAGCCAATTAAGCGAGACGCAACAACCTAAAACGTGTCAAACTGGTTAAGCCACACAAAAACTGCACATGAGATTATCTCTATGAGATTCCCCCGCAATTTATTCATGGAATAAAGAAGGCTTTAACGTCAACGGCCTTAATGTATTCCTCCCCCAAAGTAATGAGTTTCCCCCGAAAAAAACGGATTATTCTTTGCCCACTATACTACTATGGAGGACATAAGTTTCATGGATGTTCATTATGAGTTATTTAAAGTTTGTAAAAGCATCCCACATTTCTATTGTTTCCCCTCCTTCACCACTACCACCACAACCTCCACCACATTTCTTTTGTTTTCCTCCGCCACCACATTTCTCTTGTTTTCTTTCCACCAATTGCAATACATTCGTATTGTTTTCCCTCCACTACCACCACTACAACCACAATTGCATTGTTTTCAGTCCACTACCACCACCACATTTCTATTGGTTTCCCTCCTCCACTACCCTCACAACAAGGCAAAGAATGAACTAAAGGACTTGCGGGCCATATCATCACGACACAGACAAGCACGTACAGGCATGTTTGTTATGTAGACGAATGAACTGCAACCATCAGGAGAATAGGACCTCTTCTACATAACCTGTCTTTTTGGCGGGGGTGGCGGAAAACAATAGAAATGTGGCGGTAAAGGAAAAACAGTAGAAATGTAATGTTGGTCATGCTCAAAAAAGGGGTCCTAAACATGCATCCCCTACTACTCATGTTCCACGTCTTGGTCTGAATAAACTTTCCGACCATTTGCAGCACTCGAATGTTTAAATGTTCTTAATTCAGTGGATATGTTTAGGGCTCCTCACTGCCTTTGCCCACGTATGCTCTCAAGTGTTTGATTGGAAATATTCTTCAATTTTATTGTCGCCATTTAAGTCTGTAACGACCAAATAATTGCAAATCATGATATCATGAAACGGGGCTTTAACCGTCCGTTCAGCGTGCACATCAGTTCGGTATCAGTATCAGCGGTATCTCTTACCCAGACCTCACTCTGTCTTATTGCGGCCGTGGGAGATTTGGGTACAAGACTAGTATCAGCTCCTTCTAAATCTAAGCTGGCAACAACAATTTTTAACTACCAAAACCATGAACACGGGGTAAACACACGCTTTTACACTTTTAGCTCCTTTCATGCATTCCGAGTTGCCTGAGAACAGGCACTCTGTCACTTATGCCCAGGAATGTACGCAATGGTGAAAATGCTGAAAAAGTGCGAGAGGGTCGGCGAAAATTTAAATGAGATTACAAGAGGTGCTCTTTGTAAAGTGGTAAAGTGTACAAAAATGGCGAATCTGGCGAAAATTGGCCATGGGTTGGGCGAATATTTAAATTAGATGACAAATGGGACTCTTGGGAGAGTGCAGGCGATTCTGACACAAATGGCGAAACCTGCTAGCAATGGTGAATCTGGCAAAAAATGGCAAAGGGTTGGTAAAAATTTAAATGAGGCTTTAAGAAATGCCCTTTGTAAAGTGGTGATTTACCAGTGCAACACGAAAAAGAATCATTGATCAATAAAACTACTTAACGATTCTCTCAATGGAATTTTTAATGTTTTAAAATAACTGGGATGATTTAAAGTTTTTTAAAACGCGTTAGAAATACTACTACCCTAGGTTCAGGCAACAGCGCCATAGCACAACAAAACAAAACACTCTTTGCGTAATATCAACTGTTACAGAAATAGTTTCATCTTCTTCCGAATCAGTTCATCTGGCTTCTATTTAGTTTAAGTTGCTGCCAGTAACAGAGACCCCTTATAACACACTGAAAGTCAATTTCGCTGCGATGTGTTTGTTTACCGAAGAGCACTACGTTTTGGCGTAACAAAACGTAGAAAATTGCAAATTTATCCATTAAAAAGAGAATCTCGAAACTACAGTTGACACTTGATGAAGACTGCTTTGGTATAAACGGCCAAAAAATGGTCGGGATGGCGTCTCTATCGACAAATGTCTCGGGACGATCGTCCCAATCCGAATGATAACCGGTATGTGGAAATGAGGTTTATTGGCTCACTTTGGAAAGAAACTAGTGGCCTGGGTGGAAAGTGCCCGCGCAAGCACTTATGGGATTGTTTGGTGGGCGTGAAAGCCAAGATCAGGAAACCCACAATACTGTCCTGCACATTTCCCAAACGTGGAAGCTGAATAAAGAGAGACATGCCATTTCATCCTGATGTTTGTTTTGCAGTCCATCAGATTTGAGAAACTAGAAATACAAATATATCGCAAAGATACAGTCGAACCTCGGCTAACGGTCACCTCTCTACAACGGTCACTTTTTTTCGTCCCGGCGGACGAAAAATTCATACATTGACTCTTGTTTAAAACCTCTCTACAATGGCCACCTCTTTACAACGGCCACTTTCTTCCGTCCCTAAGGTGGCCGTTTTAGAGAGGTTCAACTGTATAACCCGATAGCCAACTATTGCTCATTAAAACGACAACCCTTGAGCAAAATTCCCAGTTACAGCAGTCATTCTATCTCTTAATTTAAAAAATCCAGGGAGTTATACACGAGTCAAGCGAAAATATTGCGATACACTTCTAAGTCCTTGTTCCCCCAAGACAATACCATAAATGCTTGCGTACCTTTTTCTAGACTCCCGACTAACACTCTTCCAAAATGAGCTCTTCCTTTACCACTTAAAATTTCTTTCCGCTCTGACCTCAAGCAGATAACAATTATCATAAATTTGCTACATACGCGCTTTTAGTCAGCATTTTTCACCAAAGACACACTACTCTCTTTCACAAACAAAATGAGTAACTGCAAGCGATCTGGACCATCTAATTATCAGCCTATACCAAGGCCTATGACACCAGTGAGTATTTTTTCCAAACGCTTGTGTAACATTGTCATAAAAATATATCAATATAATCTTTTAATATTAAAATAATATAATAAAAATAAATAATCTTTCTCTCTCTTAAAATTATTATACACTATTATAGGAATATTGATCTCATTTACAAACTAAAATTAATAAATCTATTTGTCTTCATAATGAAGTTTGGATAAAAATTCCTCAACATTTAAATTTGAAGGGAAGTGCATGCTTTCTCCTTTCGTCTTGGATCGCTGGAAGGGAAAAAATGGAAATTAGAACTTTTCGTTAATAAAGACACAGTGTCAAGGAATAAGTGATGAGAGAGACTAAAAACTCCAGCTTCGGTTGCAGCGAAACGTAATGTCAACATATCGAGACTCGTGAAAGGTTTGAACCCAGGAGTCATTTCAAGAGTAGGTTGAGTATGATCGTCCGGGTAAGCGTAGTCCTGAATAGGACTGTTGTTGACAGTGACTGATGATGTTTCGACAACCTGATGGTATCAAACTCTGGTTACTGAGTTGATTTGTTAATTAAGTCGCAACGTTATTGCTCGTCTGTCAGTTAAGCCGTGAGGTCTAAATGCATGCGGACTTCACTCAGCCGGACGATCATATGCCATCTACTTAAATCAATGATATTCCAACCTTATGCGCTTGGTGAAGTTATGGAAACTCTGGCTAAATAAAGCTACGCCAGCTACACATCACATACAGCATTCAAAAGCTAGTATATTGTAATAACTTGCCAGAAAATGTAAATTAGTCTCTTTTAATAACCACGAAGAACAAACCTTGGAAGGGCGCGATAATGATTTATTCCTTTTTTTCTAAAAGCAGAAAACAAAATGGATGATTAGCGTAAATTATAATAGGAACAATGCAAAGTCAGCGAAACATGTGCCAGAGTACTTTGTGCCAGGCTCTCGGTCAGGGTTGACGAGCGAAAACAAAGGGCGAGCGAAAAATGGCGGATAAGAGACGAAGGAGAGCCTGTAACATCTTTTTAAATAGCTCAGTCCGCCTAAAACCCCACCCACTTTCAGAAAAACCGTTTCGCGCGTCGTAATGTCAAATTTCGACATGTCCAAATGTGCGGTGTACGGGGGGGGGGGGGGGGGTTCACACGCTCGCCATATTTGTCTCACTTTGCGTGCGCGAAGCCAAGTGATCGACGTAAGTGTTGACGTGCTGTCAAAATTGACCAATCATAGGGTATACCAAGAGATGGCATACCGGAATGAGGTATTGAAAACAATGCTCACAGGCTCAACTTCCTCGTCTTTCCCCAGCCCCCACGCGTTTTTTGCCTAACGTTTCTCGATCCGCTTTCCTAATCCTTACTTTATTGGAGCCTGGAAAAGTTTAAGAGCCCTTATGGGAGTTAACCAGGTTTCCATGCACAGTTAAGTCTTGCTATTTTCTTAATTCCTGTCTGTGGTCTTTGAAACATTCGTGTGGCAAATATATAAATAAAAAATATATCAAAAAATGAACTTCTACAAATGAGTATTGACCGTGGATGGAAGGGATAAAAATGAATGCAAGTTGAAAAGTTAAAAGTTCATTCGCTTTCAGGGAAACCTGACAGCAACAAAAATTCAACGTCGTGTCTCCTTTTCTCTTTAAGAGATGGATATATTTTCCCTTTGAATGTTCAATGACAATGTCGCCCTAACATAAAATTACCCAAAAAGTATTTAAGCATTCTCTAATAAAACACATCAATGGCATTCTCTCGACATACCTTCTTTAAAGGAAAACTTAAACCGGAAAAAAAAGGTGTCCTGGCAACATATATTACCTTGTGCTGCTGAAATTCGTCTCTCGATCGTTTTGTTCGTGACGTAGATGATTCTTGTGTTTCCTTTTCACTACTCAGTTTTGAACGCAATGAACCACTAAAATTTTCTTTCACCAAATCATTGGATTCTTGATTCATTATTGTTAAAGGGGAAGTAGATGGTCCATTGTTGGTTTGCAAAGAGCATTGTATACTCCGTCCGACTGGCGGAACGCTCATTATTTCCTGTTCTCTATGGTTAGTGCAAGGCGGGGAATGAGCTGCGGAAAAACCATCCGAGTGTTTTTCACCTGAAATTTCCGTATTACTTTTAGAAGCAGTTACATTTTCGTGAGCCGGTGATTTTTCTTGCAAAGGTTGAAGCCGTACTTCTGTATCAACCGAAAGAGTCCCAGTTTTCTGTAAAGTGTGATTATTTTGCTGTCCGGAGGCTGAAACAAATGCTTGATTATGATGTGCAGAATTTCCCTGGATGTTTTTATACTGAAACGCTAGAGTTTGTAACATATTGGATGCTTTCAGGGAGAATGGCTCCCCTGATGCCGACAAGTCATCAATGTTGCTATCTGTGTTCGATATACCGGAGGGCGTTGAATTACTTTTGTCATTCTCACTGTGGTTTTTTTGTAAAGCTGATAAATTTCCAATGCCAGCAGTGTCTCTGATTACTGGTGATTCCGTGAGAGATCCAGGTATAAAGGCATGAGGTGTCGCTGTGGTGCTTATAGCTGCAGGTGGTGTTAAATCTTGCCTAGTTTGATGAGCAGACAATGCATTGGGAACCAGTGGAATAAAACCTGCCCCCATAGGTAAATGGGTAATGCTTTTGTGGGTGACATTGGCAGCTAAGGGCATGAGGGGTGAGTGCAATGTGGGAGGGGTGGGTAGAAGGTTTGCACTACCAGGAGCCAATTGAGAGGAGACCTGAACTGAATCAGAAGACATAAAATTTACAGGAGTAGCAGTGCGACGCGCTAAATTGCCAGTAGATGGTACAGCAGTGGTTCCTAAGACAACAGGGGCAGACGATTGACGTATGCCTGTACTAGGGATACATCCAGATGAATCAGTACCTGAACCAGTTGCCATTGTAACAGCTGAAGATATTTGGTCAGGACAAGGACTTGCGATATTGACAGGTGACGGGGACGGGGTGACGCTGATTGGTACGAACGCAGGCGCAGTTGCAAAAATGGCCGAACAGTTCTGTGAGAGGATAGCGTTAGAACTCTGCACTATCGCATTTACAGGAATAGAATTAGAAATAACTGTTCTGTTGAATGTACTTTCATAGCTCATACTTGGCTGAACAACACCAGATGTACCTTGTAGAGTACTAAACCCAGATCCGGTATCTAAAGAAGATGACTCCGAGACCAGTTGAGATGAAGCCTTGGCTATCGCTCGTTTTTGGCCTTTCCCCGTTTCTTTCTTCGCTGTTCTTGGTGCTTTGGTTTGCTTATTCGTTGCTGGCTTTTGCTTTGTCCCTTTCTTATTCTTAGAACCTTTCTTACGACCTCTGGTACCAATTTCCAGTTCTTTTTCTTGCGTAAAGTTGAGAGCACGAACATAAGGAAGAGTCGACGTGATCAGGGCAGGTTGACTGGAATGTCCGCTGTGCTCATTTTCATTTACAGCATTTCGAGTTTTTTGAGTTGCATCTGATACCTTTGGTGGTGTTACTGGGGTATGTTTCTTGGCAGTGGGATCGCTTGCACTGCCACACGACTGTGATGAAGAGTTCGGTATAGCCTTCTGAGGACTGCCAGCCAGCAAAAGCAACGCATCAGTCACAATACTGGCAGCTACAAGAAAAAAAACAGCGTCGCGTGAGATATCAGTATTTATTATAGGGAGACCCTTTCTTGGAAGGACATGTGTCCAGTCCAAATCGTCATTTTGATCAGACAAAATGTGGTCGGTCTCAATCAAGGAAATTCATTCAATCCCTACGTCTATGGAAACCAAGTGGCCTTAATCATTTAAGGAAAATGCTTCTTCATCCACAGGCAGGTTAAGCAGCCCAGGGAGTTACATTTGAATTTTATAAGAGACTATTTGGGAATAAACCAAAAACCTGCTTGATTTTCCCTTCTGGAAAGATTCGAACCAAGAATTACTTTCCCTCTATTTGCGTTGTGTCCTGTACGGTCTTTTTCTTATTCTAAGCACAATTTGAAATTTTTAAACTCGTCATATGGGCTTTTAAAAAGCTACAGAAGCGAAAAGACAGTAGCAGACACATCACAAACACAACTTAAGTCACTTTTATTTCGAGTATTTTTAAAAACCGAATTCAGGACGTCTTTCGTTCATAGCCATACAATCTCTTATTCAAATCAGTCCAGGCTGCCGGTGGTCGATCACGAGCAAGTGATATGTTTAGTATGAGAAACTGTGCCTACAACCTGCGTGGTAATAGTAGCAGATTCAATCAGCCGGTCCCAAATACAACTGCTTTCAAGCCTAAATCTTTTTCTTATATTACATGCCGATTCTGCGGCAGTCTTCCTCATCATGTCAGGGAGGCCTCCGATCTTAAGAATTTCTTTGCCAAGCTCAAAGAAATTAACTTGGATCCGGTCGAAAGTCGCTGCAATCTCTGCTCTAGCTAGTTTTTCTAGTTGTTAAATAGCAGTAGATAGTTAATTTTATTCATTTTTAGATTTGTGTGATTATCATACACTGTAGATACACGTCCATTTTTTTTGGCAACGAGCCTTCTTTTTAGGCTTACAAATGTCTCGTGTTGAAATTAAGATTGGTTGATTTATTTATTGATTGATTAGACTTCACAGACCTGACATATGCAATTCTGAGGCAGATGAAGAACTTGGGGGTTGAGGATGCTGCCTCGATGATGACTGTAAGGTAGCAATTTCACAACCTAAATCAACTGTAGATTCCGCGTTTAAATGTTGCCTTGATGCTGATGACAGGGAAGCAACTTCATGACCTACATCAGCAGTACGCTCCTTTGATCCCGATCGCAACACATCGATCGCCATCCCTCCATCAACTGAGGATTCAGTTGGTAGTTGCCGTCGTGCTGCTGATGACAGAGTATCAAGCTCGTTCCTTAAATCAGGTCGTGAAGACTCTGAAACTGCAAGGTTATGTGCAAAAAAGGAACTTCACCGTTATTATAGTTCGTAGCCAACTCCAACTACCTGTATAAGTTTACCGTAAGCTTTCGCTAAAAGGCCCTGCGTTTACACAACCCATAAAAGATTTTAGCAGTGCTTATAAACAGGGGCTTATTACAACACTTAAAAAAATGTTTCAAAACAAGCTACATAGCTGAGCTGATCAAAATACTTTTTGCCGGAATTAACCCGTTTTTTAAAGCTTCAATGCGTGGTAAAAAATCAAATTCATTTTAATACAAGCTAGAGGGGGGCTCATTACTTTTTTAGTGGGGAGGGGTAGGGGTTTATAAGCGGAGGTTTACGGTACATTGATATGTGATAGTGGTTGAAGTTTTCCGCTTCGACAGGGCTCTTTTCAACTAGCTGCTAGCCAGTGTCAAATGAATAAATAACAAATAGAGTGATTTTCGTATGAACATGAAAAATGGTTGCGGTAAGTGTTCGTTATTTTTTTTATCAGCCAATAGATGAAAAGATCAAAACATGGACTCTCCGTTCTCCCGCCAAAGAAAACTATTATATGGAGAAGGCATTGCTCGATTGGCCAATCGTGTTGCAGTATGACGTCAAAGCGGAGTATTGATTGATTTCTAGAAGGTTCTCGGGCATGAAATTTTTTCACCGGAGCGTTAATTCGCTTAACCAACCAAAAGCCGCGCGCGTTTGTATCCGTTCGATAAACCAAACAAATCGCTCTATTTCCGTTCGTTTGTTATTTCTGCCTTGTTCGCGCGTTTTCATTACAAGGTCATAGGAAAATTGCTCTATCGTGAGATGGCTGACAAATACGTTGGATTTCTAGCGACTTGATAATGTCTAGTTCTTTTATCTTTGAGGGCACTCATAGAAACTCAAGTGCAAAAATGGCTGTAAATATGGCAGCTGGTCTTACACTAGGAAGAAATAAAAACCACACCCAATTGTCATACATTTACGTCCTTCCTCCCCTTAGGAAGTTTTAACTTAGAGACACTTTTGACTACAGAGAACCTCTACCTTCTGTTTGGAATTTCAAGTATTCCTCCTTAGGGGGGATTAAGTGGGGTGGAGGGCACAAATTTTCTGGAATCACACAATGTATTGTGGGTAATTTTTAACTGTTGGACTCCTACAATAGTATGATAGAGCAGATAACATAATTCTACGATAAATTAAATTTATTTTAAAAAGCTCAAATTCAAGTTAACTGTTCAAGCCCTAGGAGTGATGAGAATCTGATAGGCCACTTCCGAGTTCCAAAAACCCTCGCTTTCAAAATGAGGCTAGGTGCACAACCTTTCTTGGGAAAATGAGTTTTATTTGCATGAGAATGAAAAACGATTTCGATATCAAAGGCTGAGCACCTACCCTCATTTTGAAACAGAGGCCCGGGGGGACTCAGAAATGGCCTATTTCTCCTTTTATTATTAATGCTTTTAAGACAAAGTGGTCATGAAAATTACGGACATGATCACACGGTGAATTTCATTATTTAATTTGATACTTAAACAACTTCTCCACATTAACTGTATAGAAAATTCATACGGCAATAAATGAGAGCATAAAAATTAATTTAAATGTTAGGGTTTAAAGCGTTAAATAGCAGTTAAAATCCTAGGAATACCTGGAAATTGGGATTCAGAGACAGGAACCTTGCCAGCCTGACTTGTTTCTGCCAACACGGTGCTTGGGTCTGTTGTAGAAGGCAAGGCATCTAATGCATCTGCAATAAGATGATATTTTTAAATTGAAATGTTCAATTGGATCAGTATAAGGTTCGTAACATACTGGGAGTTGGTCACTTTGTGAGTTCCCAAATCATAAGTCAAACCTACCAATTCCAAACAAAGAGAAGAGTACATCAAACGCTGGGTCAGCCTGCATGAGATCCATGATTTCTTTAACAGGAATATCACCACCAGCTTCCTGAAAACCAACAAGAAAATACTTGCATTATCTTTCTCACAAGGGCAGGGCTCAAAAAAGTCTCAAGTAACTTGCCCAATGGGCAAGGATCCAGGCAAGTCATCCCAAGCCCCAAACTCCACATAGAAATTCTCCATACTGATCTTTATACATTTCCTTATGACACAATATCAGAGAACAAATTCGTCTCATTAGTTCGCCCAATGGTCCACTTCGAAAAGTTGTCAAATCGTACCAGTAGATAAAATTATTGTCGACTCCACAAAAAGGTTAATTTGTTAAGCACATATCTTTTTAGGTCAAGTTACAAAAGTGAAAGCAACAAAGATGCTACACAATGGTTTTGAAAGCTTCAGTACAATACACAATGAAGTTTGGTCCTGGAAGGTTATATATAGCTAAACGTAATTCTGAAACAATGATATCTTGACAGTTGTACAATAATATACCTGACTGACTTCTAAAAATTATCATGCAAAAGCTTTTTTTCGGTTTTATACCGGATTAGATGCCATTAATATATCATCACTGCTGTCCTCGGTTATCGTTACAGTCTGTGCTGAGTCAGTTGGAGGGTCATCAGAAGCGGGCTGAGTCCTTGAACTGCAAGAAAATCCAATTTTGGATTTAATCTTGAGGCAAGGTGGTAGAAAATCAAAGAGAGAGAAGTGCCCAGTCAAAAAATTTGAGTATGAAAATGAAAAGATAACATATGTAATTATTGTAAAGGGTCCAGAAGAAGTTATTTTGAAATCCACAATATGTCTCATTTCAAGATCAGGATTCCAGAGCGAGATAGGAGCTCAAAAATTGTGACTTTAATTACTGAAAGGGACATTGCTGAACTATTTTGATAATTTTGCAGGACTTGGCAAATTTTGATGTAAGCAACTAAGATCTGGTCAGAAAAGTGAGCTGCACTATATTAAACATGAACAAAAACTTTAATTTTGACTTGATACAAGCCATCCACATTCCCTCGGACTATGCTATACAATCTTTGCGACTGTGTTCTTTTTCTGTCCCCAAACGGTAGGTCTTCAAAGCAGAAAAGGTATAAACAGGAACTGGGATTAAATGGTTATGTACATTAATAATTCAAACACGGAAAATAAAATATACACCAAGAATAATATTGAACCATATCACTCACTGATATTAGGATTGACAGGGATTACAGTAACTGTCTTAATCTATTAGAGTGATCAACATAAATATTCTACTTGTTATATCCATGCTTAATTAATCACAGAAGCAAGGAGAGTTCAAAAGATGATCAGCCAAAATGAATAAATTCTATTACAACTGTTTTCTATTTCTAAGAACCACATTGGAAAAGGAGAGCAGAATTTTAATCTTGATTTCAGGCGTTTAAGGGTTAAAATTGTCTGGTTGTTTTATAAACAAGAATTCTCACCTTCCAACCACTTTGTTGATATTTTCTGCCAGTTTTTCTTGCAATATTGGAGTGTTAAGTAATGTGCCCAGAAAAGATTGCTGTAATATTAATGCAAAAGCAAGAATATTTTAATCTGACACATGATTTGATTTGCTCAATTTAATAAGGAAATTACAACTGATAACCTTGATTATTTAGGATATCACAAAAAAAAACCTTTCCTTTGTTTGTAATCTCATCATGCGTCCGCTTGGACACATTTTTTCTCATTAATAACTTTTCTCATTAATAATTATTGTTATAATGACATTTTTTGTAAATTAGTATCAAGTAGATCAACCTGATTAACACACAAATTAGCAACTCTATTTGTATATCATTTTATTAATCTTCTCCATTATGTTACTGTACTATTTTAAGGAATGATCAGCTGTAAAGGTGCTCTTACTGGAGTTAGTGTATCTGATGCATACATAACGTCCATTTCAACTTCCAGATTGGTAGACTTTGGAACTTGCTTGGCAGTCGAAACAGCCACCTCTGATTGGCTGGAAAAGAAAATAATCAGGGTCAAAAAATAAAATATCACAACAAATTGAAATAAATGTATTGTTTATATCAAGTGGTATCATTAAAGTTATGAGCATTACGAAAAAATATATATTACTTTTTATACTCTCTATTCAACCAAGAAATAATATTAAAAATGGCATTAACTTTGTAGGTTTTTTGTGTCTAAGAAGACATTAATTTACTAGTAATAGCCAAAGGTTATGGAGTGTGGGTGACAACGGTTGAAGGCCAAAATGCTTTTGCACCAATGCTGTACTCTGCGCAAGTGTCACGTGATAAAAGGTCAAAACAAGTGTGATTAAATTGCGTTCAGTGCATTCCATTCATTCGTAGTGGAAGTCCAAACTAATACTAGCTACATACATGTAACACATGCTCAATAACAACCCAGGAATTAGGATCGTAGCCTCCTCTTGTTGCCCGCAACTATAAGAATAGCAAAGATTTGAATATAATTTGCGATAAAACTAAAAGGTGCACCGTAAAGGCCTTTGCCTAATGCTAAGAAATCTCGGTAAATAATGTGTAAAGTTCAGGCCTGCATGTTTAGGGTTTTTTTGGTCATAATGGTATAACCATTTTTGTTTCATCATCTCACCTAGTGTCTCCTTGAGGGACTCTCCTACGGGGATGAACTCTGCAAACATAATCACAAAGATTTTGTACAACAACAGTCTGGTAGTAGAAAGGAAAAGTGTGACATCACATTACCACGGTACCAAAATTTTGGATCACAACAATAGGGACGTTAAGCAACAATGACGTTAACAGCAATGAGAAGGACAAAAGCGATAAGTTTAGATAGCAAAACATCAACTTTGCATCACGTTCTTTTGTCCATTTCTTAGCTGACGTTGCACCACTATGACGTGAAACTTCCTCATTTCATGCACCCACTTTATAAAGTAGGTGAACACAACACAACACAATTTTTTTTCTTTTTCTAAACTTAAATATGGTCCTTTTGGATTTAACCCCAGAAAATTTAGGCAACAGTTGACAAATTAATTGAACCTGAATAAGATCGATAAGCCTGAAACAGAGCAAAGCCACTTTTTAAGTGATGTTTTTTGGTTGTTGTCATCCAGAAATTTTGCCACCATGGCAACGTGATGTAAAGACTTCTCCTCTCTATTATGTAGTACTTTATTACTAGTATCTCAAATTTCAACATTTTTGTCAAGTCAGCAATACAAAAAAATAGTGGAGGATATCTACAGTACTTCATTGCTGTCAGCAATGAAGGGGCACTCAATAGAGTCTTACATGGGGAGGCTCTGTCCCATTGTCCAGCTCTTTACCCTTTCATTACACTATTTTTGGTAGAAAAAGTACCCCTTTCATATACCTTTAATTTACGAATGGTACCCCTTTCAGATACCTAGTTAAGAACTTTGCATCCCATTTAACCGCTGTAACTGCACTTTCTTTTAACTATGAATTAAATCACAAAACTGGAAAATTTTCTAGACTCTTTCGCGGCCATATAATCCTTCTGAAGACCTCTTTGGTTCTTTACAGACCAAAATGACAGATTTCCCTACACTTACATATACTTCAACTAGTTTTCCCTACCCTTCCAGTGGTGGATCCAGGGGAGGGGCTCAGAGGGCCACTCCCCCCTATTTTTGGACCAAACTGAAGGGCAGAAAAAAAATTTTCTGGGAGGCCAGACTCCACCCCGCCATTGTCTAAGGAGCTGGATGACTGGGTTCCCCACCTCGTATCTCAAGTTCTGGATCTGGCACTGCTTTCATATACTTGAAGCCTGAGAAAGGTAACCCTTTAGGGCAGAGCCTCCCTTTTGGGCCATCAGAGGAAGTACCCCCCCCCCCCCCCCTTCACCCTACGCATAGATTACAAACTACAGAACTTATCGTACAAACAGACAGAATTGCAAAAAATTTGATTTCCCTTGAAAAAAAGGAAAATTATTTATTAAAACCTCTCCATGCTCAATTTTTTCGCATTAAAACTGCTTAAAAAGTGATCCATGAAAAGAGAAAACCAAATCAATATAGTGGTACGTACCCTCTATTTGTTTAAATATGCCTTCACAAGTAAGTTGTTATACAGGTTCACAGGCTATGACAATGTGACAAATTACTTTTGCAGTAATGATGTGCTTGATTGTCTAAACTGTGCAATACTAGCATATCCATGTTAAAAACGAAACTAAAGAGAAATGTCAAAGGGTCTTTGAAAATGGAAATTAAGTTGCTAGTGCTATTGAACAACAGAACTCTGGTGACTTGAATTAATTCTAACTTCTCACACACAACTATGCCAAGCCGACCATGCAGCCTGACTTTCCATATAAACATCACAAATCACTAGTTTTACACCACAAGAAACTGAGTTAAGATACAGTATCAACTACTGCAGAACTTCGGCACTAATTAAACCTAAAACAAGAAAAAAAACACACACAAACGGTGGATGGGTGGGGCAGGTCAGGCAATGGCAGATGGTATTAAAAACAACTGCAATCTGAAACACCACATGACCTGAGGACCTCCTGTACACTTGAACCCTTACTCCTAGCCATGAGTGAAAAACACATTTCCATTTCATTTGTTCCTCAGCCAGGAGAAAACCACACATCATTACAGAAGTACAAGAATTCATTAATACTGTCTTACCCTTTCCGTTTTGGGGATTGCAAGTGTATCTCATTTTCACGGGGATTAGAATCAGACAAACCATGTTCTTTATCAGCTGACACTTCTTGATCGTTGCTACTTTCATCATTGATTACTATAACAGGAGTTCTCTCAGGGCTAGAATAGCCTGCATCACCAAAATCCTCATCATCCATTGGAATATCAACCATGCTTTCCACTGCATCTTCATTACTAGACTTCTCATTGGTGGTGTGACTGTGTCCAACACCAGTATCTCTACCTGGGCTACCTGTGATTTGTCCTTCATTTTCTGTTACAGGTCCCCCAGTAGTTGGGATTTCTATAACAGGAGCCACATCTGCCACAGGAACCCCAACAGGCTGATAATTGATTGAAGTCTGCCGTACATTTGAGTCCTTATTGAGAGCAGATTGAACCCTACTACTTGTTCCAGTTGTAGAATTGGAACACAGAAGATTTCTAGTACGACCATTAGATGATGACTGATTGTTTGATGATACAACTTTGGGGAGTCTTGGTAAAGGTAACTTTTCAGTTGCACTACTTGGTGCTACAGGTCCCTGAAGAGTGGAAGTTCTTGTCACTTGGTTCTTTTGAAATGTGTTTCTCCTTAAAAGATCAGTGTTAAGACGTCTTGTACGTGCTACAAGCATGAACAGAACATGAACGGTGAATTAAATAACTAACAGAATTTATAAGAGAGAAAATTGTCCTACATGTAGGTATTCAATGTTAGTTTTGTGGTAATGGAGGGAATGGTAGTTTTTTTGATTAAAAAGGGAGGGCCTAAAAATTTCATACAACTTGAAAAAGGAGTTTCTACCACATTTACATGTATCAATGGCCCTCTAAGTATCCCAACTAACCATATAAAGACAAATTCTGGACTAAATTGAATTTTTGAGGAGAAGGGAAAACTGAAGCACCCAGAAAAAACCCTCATGGAACAGAGAAGAGAATTAAAAGCAAATCAGTCCACATAATTATGGCATTAATTGACAACATTATCTATAGTAATGCTTTAATACTCATTTTATAGGCGAATCTTTGCTGACATCATTGTTTACATTTTTGCTCACTATCATACGAGTTAACCAATAGAAGGCTTTGCTGTATGTACAAATTAAATTCAAAGGTTGAAAGAGTTGGTTAATTTAGGCAATTTGCACAACTTTCAGCTCTTTGCAAACAACAACAAAGGAAATAGCAGCCATGGAAAACTGTAAAATTGCTGGGTGGCAAAAATGTAAATGAGCCCAGACATTCTTTGTAAAGTTTCAACTCTTTTAAAGGTAATTTCTCTGAAACTATTTGGTATATCGGGCTCAAAATTTCACAGATAAATGAAATTGTCACGGTCTTTTGATATTCAGAGAGTTCATTTTAATAGCCTGATCAGAGAATGAAAGGCATATATGTGAGCTAATGAGGCAAAAAATGTAAACAAATAAAATGAAACCTCTTCAGCAGTACATGTACTTGAAATCACATTGTGTGGTTCCAGAAAATGTCCATACCACCCCCACGGAGGGGATTTGCTGTATGACCCCCCTCCCCTCTGGATTTTCCAAAATTGGCCCCCAAAATTTACCCCCCCCCCTACCCTCCAGAATTTCAAAAATTTTCGCACAACCCTGGAATTATTGCTATCTCTCATTGAAGTGAACAAATAATCAAGGTTGTCTGGTGTCAACGTTGCATTTTTGGTGAACAAATAAGTAGTTTTGTTCACTAGGGTGCCACATTTTGTGAGTGTCATGTATTTTCTGTTAAATTCTATAAACAGATAATTCAATTCCTCATGCAAACTTCTTATGCGCTGAAGTCACAAACAAATTTTGTGAGTTTCATGTATTTCCTGTTGAATTCTACGACAGATTTATAAGCATGAAGAAATTGTTGAACAAGTTCTTAGCCACAAGCAAATGAAATGCAAGGTTGCATGAGAAATATAACTATACTTTTCTCTCACTGCATCAAGAAGAAAGCAACACTGGAGGAGGTATAGACAAAGAGATCAGGACCTCAGTGCGCGTATCAAATTTCGTTCTACCAAATTTGCATAATTTTATTTGATGATAATTTTTTTTGAAGGGATTGCCCAAGCCTTTCAAACGGATACCAAATCCGTTCAAACGTCTATCCATTCGAAAACGGCAAACAGTAAGGAAGGTTTTCGCACGAGTAGTCATGCCAAGGGACGGACAAAATATTTTTGCTATGTTCATTAATCCTTATGTTTAGTAGTCCTTTAACTTTCATTGTGTTTTATATCTTGCAAATAAATTGTTGTGGTAAATTTTTGGGGTTTTTTCTTTGTTACTCTCTTATGCATCATGAGAACCCTCTAGAAATATTTCCCTATTGTGCACCCCCCTTCCCCCCGGGAAAATCCTATCCCTTCTGTGGTGGTGGTATGGATATTTTCTGAAACCACACATTGCACCTTTAATTCATTAGCTTCTTGTTCTAAGTTTTGAGTCTGTGGATGAAATCCTTTGGTGTGACCATTCAAATGAAACCTCTTTAAAAGTACATTCACATGGAAGTATTTGTTTTTCAGCATTTGTAAAACAGGCATTTTAAATATTTATCAGATAATTTATAACTTTAACCACTTTTTGAGAGTGAAAGAGTCAGTTACAGCTGTACCTACCAATGATAAATTTCCTATGTTAAGGAAGTCCAAAATCATTCTTAAGTTTAATATTATTGCCTTCTTGGAAGCAAACTATGACTTACTAGATTGGTTCTTAATGGTATTAACCTTGGGAGTATTTGTTGGAATGGTAGCGTATCTGAAAGACAGTTGATGTAAATGTTCTTGTTAGTTTACAGCTGTGAGCATAACCATACGTATATATATTCATTTCTCTGGAAACCTCAGTGCTGGATCCAAACCTTGAGATAAGAGGGGGGCGGGGGGGGGGGGGGGGCAGGGGCAGTCTCCAAAAAGAAAATTTTCAGTTTGATCTAAGAATGGGGGGGGGGGCAGCCCCCCCAGGCCCCTCCCCTGGACCTGCCACTAAACCTTCCTGTCTAATGGGCAATGACCTAAGACTCACACAGTTCCACAGCAGGGGAGACAAAATAAAATTTTCAATGGTAAAATTTGATATTCAATGAGAAGCGAAGTAGAGAGATTTCTGATAAATCCACAGGTGACAGGTACAGGTTACTGTATTATTGACTAGGGTCTAGTTAAAACAGTTTATCCTAGATTTGAATTCATCACCAATAGATGAGCTTGGGTGCTGGTACCTACAAGGTTGATGGAGCCGGGCAATGCTCTAGCACAAGGACGGCGATATCCATGGCAGTGTTGCAAGCCATCCCCTCCAGGCACCGTCACACTAAACCACTCAGTAAAATACTTACTGACCAATACTTACGTACCTTGCCCTGACTTAAAAACACAGCACTAAAACAGCAAAAAAGCAAATAATCTCTAATAATCTCAAATAATCTCTCTGAAGAGCCACAAGCAAGCAACTATGCATACAAGTCATGAGGTGCCCCTGGTAAGGGCATAGGGACCACCCCATGTAATTGTAGTAGCGAAAACTGCTGACCAGCACTGGTTTGAGGTTTACTTTACCTAAATTACATTTTGCTAGATCTAAAACCACAGGTAAACCAGGCTCACTATTTGTGTCATGTGCAAGTTTCAAATAACAGGATAGAGAACATATGGGCCAAAGTTTAGGTCTGGAAATTTGCTAGAAAATGGAAATAAAAATCGATGAAACTTACCAAATGGCAAGTTGTTGTTGTCCTTCATATGCACACAAAGTTTTGGGAAAAATAGTCTCCTTCATATTCTCTACATAGTAAAATGGAAAGGTAGGAGGTAGACGGCAGCCCCAGAGTGCTCAAAGAATAAACTCACCGTCTGAATACACCCTAGCTCCTCCACGGTGAATTATTATACTCATCATCAGGTGCCCTGAGCTCAGTGCCAATTTTGAATTGGACGGCCTTGGGCTGCCATTTTAGTAGGTTAAAGTACGAGTTTGTGCTGCTAGCTGGAGATTCTTCAGCGGATTCACAGTTTTTGAGAAAATCACATTCCACAAGCCTGGCATGTTTACTTAGCGACTGGATTCAATTTATGCGAAAAAAAATTGTGCTGGTTTAGGATTGATCAGAGCCCCGGTGCTGCCATCTGCCTCCAATTGCAACTTGCAATAGTGAACAATAGCCCTAGAGCAAATGTATTTCCAGCAAGGAAAGCTAACTTTGGGCAAGCTATGTATCGCTCCCTAGAAAGGTCACCCCAGGACATCCGGGATGGGTTTAATTTGTACAGTGCCATGCCAAAGCCTCATTTGCTTGGCCACGCGTTGAACTGGCCCAGCAACTTCGGTGCAACGACTTTCAGCCTTCTTGGTTTATATCCTTCGAGTTTGTCAAAGTCTGCTGGATTTGTTTCTCTAGCTGGGAAAGCTTCATTAGTTTCTATATCTGATGCTATCCAATTCTACCATCTTTTTTTTTAGTAAGCATGTTTATTTACCGTTGGAGTTAGAAAAGTTGTGTTGGAAAGGGAGCATGGCAGCAGAGATGACATGTCGTGCCTCCTACTTTGTGTAGTATATTAAGTGGAGGCTGAATTTGAGCAAATTATCACAAAAACCTGTTTGA
Organism: Porites rus; assembly: GCA_964035705.1. Classification (NCBI taxonomy): domain Eukaryota; kingdom Metazoa; phylum Cnidaria; class Anthozoa; order Scleractinia; family Poritidae; genus Porites; species Porites rus. Next base: position 50,672,703 of record OZ037992.1, read on the forward strand.
ACATTAAGGACAACAACAACTAATCCCAGAGTAAGTTCCATTGACCTTTATTGAGTATTTCCTACCAATTTAAGATCGTATTTTACCCCATACAAACACTGTGATTTTACTGGAACTGTACTGTGGTACTATCACAGAGCCTGGGTTACCTGCACTGTGGAATGTCACAAAAACAACCTCCACATCTGTGTTTGTTTGGGAATTATAATTGACAAGACTTACTTCAGTTGTCCAATCACAACATCCAAATCTCTCCATAAAGATTTCAGAACAGCACTACTAGTCGGTGTGCCATTCTCCCTTCCTAAAAATAACAATAGAAAAAATGATTACAGGGACCCTACATGTACACCATATAATAATAATAATAATAATAATAATAATAATAATAATAATAATAATAATAATAATAATAATAATAATAATAATAATAATAATTTTAATGGAAGCTTTATTTTTGTTTTTGAACGTACAATTTTCAATCTCACTACATTGTACATTTAGCCAATTTACAATTGGCTGCTCAAGATTGAATTATTCCAAAAAAAAAAAATTACATTAACCCTGAGCTATCCCAATTCCTATTTCTACAACAAAAGATGTAGTATGTTGTTCTCATGGCTATATATATTGTTGCTGCTTTTTGTCAATACCAGTGACATTCATCATGTCTAAAACCATGGAGCTTTCGTGGGAGAAAACATGCATCAAGAGAGCTCATTGATAGGTTTACAAATTTCACATGTCTCTAATTTCTACTCATTTCTTTCATCAAGTTCAGATATTTTTCTTTTTTATGCACTGCATTGTTGTTAAGGTTAGACTCGAAACCAACAGTTAATTCTAGAACATATCACTAATTTTTGGCACTTGGACTAGACTGCGAGCAGTCCCTCTTCAGTCAGTCAAGTCTAAGCTCAGCAGAACTGGAGAGAGCGAAATGGCTGAGAGGGAAACTGGAGAGAGGCGGGAAGAAGCTTTCCCGCCTTCTCCCCAGCTTCCCCTTGGCTTCTCTTTTTTTTTCACTCGCTTCACTTGATTTCTTATTGAGGGGTTCAGAAAACCATTAACATTGGCATAGAGTGAAGAGCGAACATTAATTACGGTTTGAAGTGACTTAATTGGCAATTAAGTTCAGGATTGAGTCGTGTCTACAGGTGAAGCGATCAAGGTACTGTTGACAAGCAACAATATGAAGGAGTGATTCAGGGTTAAGGCAAAAGGAGCAATCAGGAGCGAGGAGCAAGGAGCAAAAATAATAATGACAATAATAATGTAATTATAATTTTTTTTACAGCTGTTCATGTACATGTATGGATAAAGACAAAAGAAAGGAAAATCTGACAAACCTGTCTCTTTTAGCTGTGAATAATCTTCCAAGATCGTCTTCAGGTCTGATGTGAGAAAAACCTAAAAAAGAAGTGACAGGTACTTTGTTCAAATTCATGTAGTCACACAGATAAGCATACATTTGGAGTGGAAGCTCTCCTGTTGGACACTCTTGTAAGCAGACAGCTCTACTTACAACCGCTTTCAAAAACCCCGTTTCAACTCCTATACAAAGTCTGTATTTTTACCTTCCAGTAATCGGACACTCCTGTAAGCCACTGAAGACACTTTCAGGCTTTACAATATGATTTTGATTTTGTTTTTAAGCTCTTGTAAACGGAAATCCAAAATGAAACCCCAGTCTTCTCTGAATATTGTACAACTTCAACCCTCAAAGTTAAAATTTTTGTTCAGTGGCCATTTGGCGATCAGCTCTTTGGGTTTAGTCGCCAGGGGAAATTTTTAGGCGCCAAATTATATTAATATATTAATATATCAAAATTGTCATTAACAAAAGCAGTTAGCAAGTTTAACTTAAAATGCAGCACTGTCTATAAATTACTCGTTTATTGTGCAAGGCATTAGTTACTGATAGTCTGAGAATAAGGTTTGCAGATTTATCTCCTTGAATCAATACTGAAACGGAATTGTAAAGACAATTACCATTTCCAGTTGTCTTTAGGACCTTCAATCCTTCTGTATAATCCCCAGTTGGTATATGAGAGCAGAACTTAACTCATCCTCTGTTAATGTGTTCAAAATTTCCCAGTCGCAACTTGATAGGCGACCTATTTTTTTTTTCTGATATTTGTTTCGCATTTCTTTTGCGACTTTTGTTGATGATGAACTTGTTTCCCCAACTATCAAATATTTTTGGAGATTTAAAAGGTCGTTTTTAATTTCGCTAGACATCGCGAAAGCCTGAAAAAGGCAGGAGAGTATAGGAAGATCAACAAGTTTTCTAAATCAAATCATTGCTTTATAGAGATAACATCGCGCGCGTGAAAATTTCGCAACGAGTTGTACTGGGAAAAAACGTTTTCCCAATCAATTGAAAGGAACCCAAACAAAAATGCCGCTTACGAAATAATAAATTTTCTTTTTCCTTTATCATCGCTACAGGTGTTTAAAAAAAACCATTTTTTGCAACAACCATAAGCTGTCAGTTTTGTGATGTTTAGTTTCGCTTACATTTATCGCTTTTGTTTACAAAACCGCGATTCAACTCGCAGCACCGTTCACATGTTACGGTTATCACATAATGTTCTGTGTTGAATTTGCACCATTTTAGCTTTCCCTCTTCATGTTATTAGATTGTTCCTTATTGATTCAAAAATATTTATAATATGTAGTCCAGTTAAAAAACCACCGAACTTGGCTTGACAAGCATTCCTAAGATATTGAAGAAATCGTCACTGTCAACAAGCAAGGCGCTTCGATTGTGTGCCATTTGTCACATGTCAAAAGTTAAAATGTCACGTGCAAGGCAAAAAGGCGATTTGGCGAACGAATGCAAGTCAAGTTTCATTGATGTTCATTTTCAAAACGCTTAGCGTTCAGATTTTTTAATAAGTTTTCAATTAAGCATGTTTTTCAACGGAAAAGTAAAAAAGTAATAGTATTCAAATCAGCTAGAATAAATGTTCTTCATATTTCAGTAGAAGTGATTACCATTTCTGTTTCTATACCCCACAACACGAACCTATTCTTCACGGTCACCAGCTTGGCGACTATTCTCCAAATCAAGTCGCCAGTTCCAAAATTTTAGGCGCCATGGCGACTAAAATGGTCGCAACTTGGAGGGTTGAACTTCAAATCACTGTTCTTCACAATGAATTTTTATCAGTTTCAGTGTTGGTTTTTTCATATACACATCCCACCAGTTACACTTCAAAAGACCACTTGAATTTTATGCCTATGACTAAATTACAACATTGTGAGAACAACAGTATAGCTAAACACTAACAAACACTTTTTTTAACATTCCTAATTTTCATTTTTAGCTGTGTAAGCTCCTGTAATTATTAGCAGCCACTTAACACTTCTTACACCTCTAGAAGCCGCACACAAGAATCATTCTCGTAAGTGCCCAGCTTCAGTTATGGACGCCTTTTTAGCGTTCCAAGGGTGTCTGCACAAGCTTACACGAGCTTCCACTGTACTAACAAACACAATGGTAATAAGAGGTGATAATGATGATGATAATGAGTCATCAAGGTCAAAAGACTTTGAATGAGAGTGTGACGTTGTATGACTTATACAACCACAAACTATAGCGGCAAGGAAAATATTCACAAGAACCCTTCTTCAGTGTACCTGGTCCAAGTTATTGTTGCCATTGTGAAAAAGAGAGCATTCTTCCCGAAAAGAAGCACAAGTTCTGTGAAGTCCCTCCTCTGTCAAGTAACCTACAAAAGGACAGACCATATACATTAGATTGTAAGACTTGTTAAAAAGATTATATAGCAAACAGCTAAACTCTTATTTACGCTAGATGTACTTAGATTTCATGGGTTCCGAGAGCACTGGGCTCCTTTAATTTTTCCTAGCCCACTTCTTCGAATTCTTCACACTTAAAGAAGTAACTCCTACATCACATCCTTAGAACACAAGGAATTCAGAAGAAAACTCAGCATATCCTAAGATGCAAAATGATCCACTTTGTCAAAAGATTTCTGACCTTCTCATCATGATAAGCAACTGGAAGAAGTCAAAGTCAACTACTGAAACATCTGAGACCTCAGTCAAAAATTATCCAACCGTTTAAAAATCCATGTCATCATAATCAGTGATGGAAAGAATTGAAAATCAGAAAAGTACAGACAGCTACATAGAGTACTCTTAGTGCAGTTTTTTGAAAGTGGTTCGTTTAGCTAGAGAGACAGTACCTCAAAACTGTCCCCAGCTAGGTGCAAGAAATTGTTGTTGTTTACGCGTGGTTGGGCATGAGATGAAAGTTTTTAGCCAACAGGTGTGAGGCTCACATTTAGGGCATGAGAAAAGGCAGTAGTGAAAAACCATAGTAGTGCACTAGTACAGTCAAGTACAGTCAAAATATTCAGACACATCAAGACTCCCAAAAACCAACAAATCATGGTTTAGTGTCAATCATATACCAATCAGCATTCCTTATTTGGAACAAGGCTACCATAGAAATATTACAACAGTCAATGCGAAATTTAAGTGGCATTTTGATTCCTACAATCCTGATCAATCTGCTGTGCATTAACAAAAGTCATTCCCAAATAATAAATAGAACACACTGAGAATTTTGCCTGTACCTTACAATATTGCAAAAGGGTGGTCTACTAACCCAGGGGGTAGGGGGAGGAACTCTCGTATATGGACTACATAGGTAGAGTGCAGCTCAGAAATAAGTGCTCATAGGGTATGGTTTTTGAGAGTCTAAATCCTTAAATAGGGTATCATTTTTGCCCATTTTGGCATTATGTTCCCAAAATATATTGGAGTACCCACCCCGGGTTTGCTAAGGACTCTCAATCTAACAACCAGAGTCACTCTAGCACAAAGAAGCCTTTAATTCTCTTATGTTTAAGCCCTGTTTCCATGTGATCTCTACAGTTGCTAAGGATGGCTCAGTGATTACAGCAATCAGGTGGTAGCCTGTATAATAGACGTTATTTTTTTTGTTTGTTGGGCGAGCGACAGCAAGCATGAAGCGAGCAAGGAGCACCAGACACGCAAAATGGGGAAAGCACAGAAAAAATAAAGCCTGTCCATACACCATTGTTTGTGCTCTTCTGCCCCTGACACACCCCTAAATGAAGAACCAATCACAACATTTGAACAATGTATACTAACAAGAAAGTTGAGAAAGGTCAAATTACTAATGAAACAAAACAGCCATATCATGTTTACTTTCTTTATCTCAAGAAAATTTGAAGTACTAATTCCTATTCACTAGTAGCAGAAAATCAGATGTTTGGAGAGTGAAGATTCAATCTTCGAGGCTTTTTTAAAGACATTTAAGCCCAGCAGCTGTATTGCAAAGAGAGTGACAATTCCAGGATATTTCATGGAGTGAAAGTGGATCCGGGCTGATCGGACAGAACAACTCATATGAGTCAGATCAATACATTAACTTTAAAAGTGTTTGTTTATATTTACTTTAATATATTGACTCAGCAACCGATGGCTGTGATATAACATTGCACTGTAAAAAACAAATACAGAAGGAAAAACGAAAGAATCATCTGGAAAGTGTACTACTAAAGCCATTTTAACGTTTCTTAAAACCACTTAAGAACTGATAATGAGACGGTTACCGGTGATTCTTTGTGGGATGTTGCAAATAGATTGTTGTTTCTCTGTGGCACAAAACTTTTCAAATCTTTAAGTTGAAGATCCCTAATAATCAAGATTTGCAAATCTATATCTCAGAAGCAATCCAAAGCTCTATTCCTCAGTCATTCCTTTCACTCAAAAAAATAGCTGTTACATCAATAAACAGCTCTTGATCACATGATATCAATTAGCCAATTGGACAGCTATATTCACCACATGAACATTGGAGGAGCACAAACAATGGTGTGTGGACAGGCATTATTTTTTCTGCACCTTCTCCCGTCTCACTTGTCTAGCACTCCTCCCTCGCTTTGCGCTTGCCGAAAAAAAGCGTAAAAATAACACCTGTCAAGCGGGCTATCAGGTAGAGACCACTGTTCACTAATTGTAGCAACATCCAATTGCTATGTTATGTGTGATAGATCATGTACGATTCCTGATCTTTCTCTTTGATCAAAGAAATGCACGTAATTTTATTGTAGTGATTATTATTATGGGAACAGTGCTTTAGCTTTGGTGGCCTCTTTGCATTCATACATCACTCAATAATTCACCCAGATTCATTGATGTTATTACTTTCCCTGTTGCAATAAACATAAGCTTAATTTACGATTACATAAGCTTACTGCTTCTTAAGCCTGGTTCTCATACACCACCGATGCACCTGCGACATGGCCGCCAGTACTGGATACTGCTCCGATATGAGAACAGAAGAGGCCGGCAACATTGCTCATCCCAGTCTCCCCTCCACCCCGGCATGCCTGCGAAGTTGACTCAAGTTCAACTTCGCTGGCATGCCGGGGGTTGAGCCCTGCAATGGCTCTAGTTGCCGTCAGCGATGTTCTCATTCGTCCAAGAAGTGTCCCAGGCGGTACTGGCGGCTACGTCGCAGATACATTGGCGGCATATAAGAACCAGGCTTTACCCTGTTCTAGTCGCAGGTAGTAGTGTAAGCTTGGTATTTTCTGTGTGATACGTTACAAAAATATCATGGGTGACTTCAGCTTGAATGACCATGAATAAACCTCGGTTTAAACATGAATTACGGTAACAAAATCAGCAGAGTAAAATCATCGATTACGCTGCTGATAAAAATGTGTATATAGTATACACTAAGGGATTTGATTTATCAACCTTTGAAGCTACGAACTTCGAGCACCGCTTTCGATTCAGATCTTTCGATATTCGACATCAAACACCCATCCCGTCTGTTAATTTCGACCAGTTTATAAACTTACCTAGTACTAGCTTTGCCACTATACAGCCTTCGATCATTTTCTGACAGATCGGCAGTATGCAGGCGAAAAAACAGACATAAACAAAAATATTTTTCTGCTGACTTTCGCGCGCGAAGTCACATTTCCGAAATGAGCATGTCCTGGACGCGAATGTGTTCCAGAGTACTGCAGGCTCTCAAAACTGGGTGTATAAGCCTTAATGGAATGTCCTGTCATTTGACAGGGGTATCAGGTGTATTTTAAATCTGATGCAATGACTGTAATTTGTCATATTTATTTAAGATAATCAGGACATAGCAAAAACTGTCTGATGAAAAAAAAACTTTTGATAATCTTTAACATTTCTTTAATGTTACTTTTATCCCGAATCGGACCATTTTTTTCGCAGATCAAGTCTGCTGGAAAAACGTCTAACAAAAATCATGATAACACTCACGCAATTGCACAGGTTGCCAAGGAATTTCCCGCGCGCGAAGATGTAGCGAAAAAAGCAAGTAGAATGTAATATTTGACTAGTTACGTAAGAACTCCATTATATTTTGCTTGTTATTACGGCAGATAAGCGGCTTCAGCTAAAAAAGAAGAGAACTTTACCTTCGAAAGGCTAATGAGTAATGTTTTCTTTCATCAGGTAAAATATTTCCGACACGAGTTTTTATAATACAAATAGCCTGCGTTTCCCCTTGCGAATGTATTGCTCGGTTGATATTGGGCCCCTCCAGGTATGAAGTAATTAATACAAAAAAGAACACAGCCATGTACAGATATAGCGTGGTTTTAGCCATGCGTGACCCAACAAAACAAAGACTACAAGACAAAGCAGCGGAAATGTCTGTGCTTCAATCACTGCGCCCGGATAAAAAGGTGCAATTTCTTATCGTTTACCACACAAAACCCTTCTTGAATCTCATTTTTCCGTCCCCTCTGGTCATTTGGAATAAAAGATACGTGATGCGTAGTTATAACATTCATTAATGAGCGCGCCAGACGTACGCGGAAAACTGGAAATTAATTGCAAGCGAAGAAACATAAAACGCGAGGAATTAAAAATACACCATGACAGACTTGACCTACACTCATGTGCTTTGCCATTTAAGTCACGAGATCGAGACAATCAAGGCACTTCAATACGACAGCTGATTTGATATTCCCAAGGGCCAGCCGAACTGATATCGTTCGTTTGAACTGAATGACACTGGAAAACAAAGGGGGCTTTGTACTCAGGGAGAGTACAACAATTGAACCTGTCTTCTCTGCGGGTAACATTCTAAAGTGACAATAACCCAATCCTTTAGTGAGCTCTTTGAATTTGCATAAATTTTACCAACAGAAACCCACGATGCAAGCACATGGAAGTGATGTGCTTGTTTGAATTTCAAAGATAACACTACAAACAGCCTCAAGAATGGAATGAGAAAAAAATATCCCTAACTGCAAGCACCTGTAGTAGGAAAGAAGCAAAATGCATGAAAACGCCAGTATTTATTCTATTATTTTCTGTGGTGTAGTTTGCAACCTTGGTATTAATGAAATTAATAAATGAGAATACTGCCAACAGAAAATAATTTATTGTCTTCAATACCATAAATATAGGCATATAGCATTGACATATATATGTATATTTATATATAATTTTTGTGACACAGTGGCCACAACTTCTTGCAACCAATATAACTAAATTCTAAAGAAGTCTTGCCCTGTTATAATAATTCATATTCACAATATTACAAAGCACTGCTATTGAATCTATAGCCTGATACAATTCAATTTCTCTCAGAATAGCTATAGGCTTCTTCTACACATACCAACTTGTTGATCAGCCCTTTGTAACATAAGAGCAGAAATTATTTTGGCAAACACGCAGCAAACGGACAATAACTTTAAGAAAAATTCTATAAACTGTACAACTTAACTCCATTTAAAAATAATGCTGTCAGCTGGTATAAAATGTACAAGTACAAATCTTTTTCTAGACAGGATTGCTGCCACAAAGCCAAACGTATCACAAAACACTCAAAACTGACCAACACTATTTTTACTGTCAATATATTAAAACATTAACTTTAGAGCGACCAGAGTTTTACACAAAATAAGCCTGAATCAAAACTCCCAGACCAACAGCCACTACTGGTACTCATGTCAAACCTAAATAGACTTCCAACAATTTTCAAAAAACAGAGAACTTGGAAAACCTTATTTATATCAACTGAATGATTCCTCTGACCTTTCTGGCAAAGAAAACCATTACAGGGTAATTCAATACATGTATAAAAACAATTTCTCCCATAACTGTAGTATTATTACAGTTAAATACTGCTTTTAGAGATGAGAATAGAGCGATATCAATAGCCTTATGTATTATCAATAAAAATGTGTAACAATAGTAAGCATGTCAGCAATCAAAAGGGCTCTATCTTTTAGCACAGATGTGAAGTAATTCCCACATATGTGCCATAGCACCTATCTGACCAGGCTACACTGCACACCTGAGGTGTGGAAGATTCTTCAGCTGTGATTTTCTGCCAAATACAGGATTCAAAAGGAAATCAATATTCTACAGATACACCAAAGTAAAGAATATTCAGGCAGTCGTTGACCCTGAAGGCGCAGACTTCAAGGGACGGATTCACAAGATCACTTTCATTTTAAGAACAAGCGTGTAGTCCTTAATTAGTTCTGCTACAAAATCTCAGTATATGTACAATAGGTTAATCTTTAAATCAGTACAAACCACTGCGTAGCTCCCCTACATTAGGTATCTGATTAAAAAACTGCTCTATGTTTATATCAAAGCCACCATCTTTTAGTTCGTCATAGATTATCCTTTCAATGTCACAATCCAGATCTCCATTGAAATTGTCCATATCCAGTTCTAAATCACTTGGGAATTTCTCGTTCATAAACTCCAGCTGGTTATTATTTGTTGTCCTGAATTCCCTGTTGAATGGATTCCCCTGCTGGTGCAAGGGATGTAGTCCATTTTCCTGCTGCATCATAAGCGAGGCCGGTGTAACTTGCTGCTGTTGTTGCTGAAGGTATCGAGGTTCTGCTATGTAATTAAAGCTCTGGTGATTTTGTGGTAACCCATTAACACAGGGGTTACTATTAGCAAAGCTAGTGGCGTGAAAATTCTGATACAAATTTTCTGGAGTTTGTTGAACCTCCATGTCTTGGTCCTCACAGTATATATTATTTACCCTCACAGGGGTACTGCTCTGCCGGGGTGCCGACAATTCTTGTCGAAAGTTCCTCTGATAATGGGATTGTTGCAATGGAGCTTGCGAATACGATCGCAAATTACCAAACACAGGTTGAGGGGCGGCGATAGTTTGCGGGGGGAGTATCTCTGGACTGAGAGACTGTTGCGGGTGTTGAATAGGTTGTAAATATCCACTGCTATTGTAGCCAGTGTCAAAGCTGTTTGATGATATGCTAGAAGTGATACTGTTCGATACAGCCATGCCGCTAATGTCACTGTGAGGTTCGGACGGAAGTAGCTGAGGTTGTACTGGCGTCAAAGTTTGTTTTAATCTGTTGTTATTTTCAGCGGCAAACGAGTTCAAAGTCATCGAGTCAGCCATTTGCGACAGCTCATCGGCTGCGGAGTTTGGATTGTTAACCATACTGAAATTATTCGGAGGCATAGGATCCTCGCATAATTCGAGTTCATCTCCATGAGATGGTATAGGCGACAATCGACCACCAAGACTGCTGACTGTCGAGGCATTCGACGAAGTTCGCGGTCTGGCAAAACTGTCACCAAGTGGAAAAGGTAATGGCGATTCAGTTTCTGGAATTGTAAGCAAAGAATCTGAGCTCGAGCTATTAGTCGGCGAAACATTCCCCGGAGAGCTGGCTCGGTTTGCATCACGCGCCCGGCTAACTGACAGGCGAGGACTAGAAGGCGAGTCGCCGTCTTCTTCTTTAATTTTCTCCTTTCTCGATCGTCCGCGCTTTTTCTCTGATTTTGGAGCAGAGTCCAGTGAGCCTGAACGTCGCCGACTCGTTTTACCCCCTTTGGCATCAGGATTAAGCATCCACCACGAACTTTTGCCATTGCCTTCGTTCTGAACCCTGACGAATTTGCTGTGAAGGGATAAGTTGTGGCGTATTGAATTCTGCAAGGAAAAGCGAGACAAGAGAAAAATCACTGTTAGGCACTGTGTTACTTTAGGTATACAATGCATCGAAAGTGAAATTAGGGAGCCAGTCAGCTGTTAAAGACGGCAAATCAAAAGATAGACTGCATACGAGGAAATGACATTTAAGCTTACCTTCCAACCCGCCGAACTATTACTATCTCCCTTGTCTCTAAAATAGGGAACTGTGTTCACCATCCAGTCATAAATCTGTGACAGTGTCAGCCGTTGCTCTGACGAGCTCTGAATCGCTTGAGTTATCAAGTCTGCATACGACAAGTTTCCCCAAGCATTTTTTCGCGAACTTTTCTTCGGCCCCTCGCTTGTGCTGAGCTGTTTCAAGCTAGGCTGATCGACATCACGTTCGGGTTTTGTAAACTCCGAAGGGTCTGGGAGGGGCCATGTATTCGAGCGAGGACGGTTGTCTCGCCTTTCCTCTAGGATCCCTGACTCGTCCAAGACGCTCATAACCAAGCCACGACAAATGAAACAAAACGTTAACTCGACACACTACAACTACCTCGGCAATTCCAGAGAGCGAATTTTTCATCCAACACGCCGCCAGTTCGCTATATCAGAAATCGATTCCTGCGTGACGTCAGCGGTGTTGTCATGGGTGATAATATTTGGTACAATGATTGGCTAATGATTCCCTGTGAGTGACGTTGAACCCGCCTATTAATTGGAACCAATGGTGCTAAAGTACTTCCCTCGAAAATTGACCAATGAAGAGCCAAGGTACTTCAATGCAGTGCTGTTCGCCCACGCGCGTAATTCTTTTTGTTATCATTCTTTCGAACTTTGATTATATTGTAATTTTTGTCAGCGAACTGGAAACTCTTTGCTTTAATATATCGGGGAACCTCACGCGACATTCTCTATAGAAAAATCACGACCGTCGTTCGATGAAAATCACGGCGCTTGTCATGGCAAAAGGGGAAAGTTAGTCGAGTATGAACATACTCAAAAGTGGGTCTCAATTTTCGCATAAAATAGACGGGCTCTCACGTCATAGTGAAGTATCATATTTCCTGCCTTGCAAGCTCGACACTCGAGGCCACCGGAAGCATATATTAAGAGTGCGGTTTCACTACAGTTGGGCAATTACATCGGTATGAATTTGTCAAGAACAAAAATGCCTTTTAGAATGTGTCAATTGCTTGTTTCATTCTGTTGAACATGTGCGTTTCTAGTGTTTACATTGTCCACTAATTGTATTAGTACCTTCCACTTAGTCCGATCACAGGTTGTTTCAAATTCCAGAAACTTTCACCCGTTTCACCCTAATTTTCTCTGACGGGTGGCTGCATAAAGAAACCGTAATTGACTGGTTATAACTTTCTCGCTTGGCGACAAACATGAGACATAAATAATTTAATGGCAGACTGGCGCAACTAAGGCAATATACTCTGCACTTTCTTGATTTCCGGATAAAAATTTTTGGCTACGATGCGAACCAACCCCACTCGATCAATAAACTTAGATATACCTCCCTTGACATTCACCTTGGTTATCACGCTTGATCACGCATCAGTAAAACTATGGCATCTTTGCCTTTCCAATTCGTCTCGCCCAAATGTCGTGAGAAATTAAAAGTTTCCTACTAATCTTCTTTAAAATGCACAGAGCTAGCAATAATGTAAAAAGGCCACTTTTCACTATTGTCTGGCTATAAATTTTGATGGAGTTGGGCTCTCTCGGCCAGCTATATATTAAGCTATGCTCTCTCGGTCTTTTATCTCCGATAAATGGTTTTGGTTATGTAGAACAAACCGTCGATAAATGTTTTGTTGGTTCCTATAATTAAATTTATGATAAAGTTTCGTGCCTCCGTTATCTTAGTGATTTATGAACTGGTTAAAGGAGCAAACATTATATGAGGGCGTGCCAGTGGTGCTGCTCTAATCTTGGTTAATCGCTTCGATTCTCGGCCGCAATTTTTTAGCTGTGAGTTATTTCTTAGGATCTCAGATCTCAGCCAATAGTTTGTTTAAAAACGAAACTTAATTTTTCAGCTGAAATTGTAGCCAGTTCTCAACCCATCCAGTACAGCCTCTGGACCCTGTTAAACACTGAATCGAACTCATTAGCAAGGTCTTGTGACCTCTATAATTGGAAAAGCATCAAGCAAAAATGATCCGCACTAGAAATACTTATAATACTGACCATTAGCAGCGTTAGTCCAGTATAAAACCGGAAAAAGAGAAAGGACGCTCCTTTATAATTTTAAGTGCACAACTTAGTTTTTTAAACCGACTGCGTTTAATAGAGGTTAAACCACTTTTTGCCGACAGGTCGGATCATTGAACCGGTCAGGCACTTCACGTCAATTAGCATGAAACGTTGTTGCGTGAACGAGTAGGAAGAAAAAGTCACCTGGCTTTGACAGATAATAGGAAAGTATGATAGCTGTATTGATGGCGAATAAATGAAAACAAGTAGTACCAGGTATTGACTGCTGAATGACAGTAAAAAAAATTCAATATTTCCAAATGCGACAGTGATGTACGTGATGTGCGATGACATGAATTCTGTTTTACGTAACCAAACAGGGAATGAAGCATTTGGAGTCTGCAAACACGCTCTAAATCAAGAAGGAAATTTAAAGACGCAAGTAGGATCATTAACTGAAAAATACTGACACTCCTTTGCTTAGATATGACGTAACTTGTTACATGATTATGTCAGCACTTTTAAAAATTCATCCATAATTTATTCAAGAATGTAGAGTCAAGTATTGACGTATTGGTAAAAATTTTGTAATTGTTTCAAACGGTGAAACTTAGTGGGAAAAAAGTAATTAATTTGTGTTTTTTTTTTACAAAGCTTCATAGGAGCATACCGTTTCACACAGCTGTTTCCCGCTGGTATGCCTTTCGCGGGAGGTAATTTCGATTGCTTTTAAAACCGGGAAACTTTGCCAAGCTCAATATAAATCAGTAAGCGACTTATGCGACCGTCAGGTTGAAATACAATTTTAAAAAAACAAATTAGGGCATTAACATACGTAGACCAGCTGCAAAATGATACTGGTTTGAGCATAGCTGAACTGAAGAACATCATGGAAAACCGGAAGGAATGGATGAAGCTAGTTAATGGAGTTCGAGTTCGCTCGAAGTAAGCAAGCAAGCAAGCAGGGCATACCATTTTATTACAGTTTCCTGTGATTTAAAAAAATGTTTTAAGCCTGGGTAAAGAGCCTTTCAGCAGTTTGTTAGCAATTAAGGAGAATACCGGAATTTACACATTATGGATTTGTTGTTGCAATACTGGCTTCAATGAGGGTCGACGTACCTGCCTTATCATAACCCAGAATACATTATCATAAGTATTCTAAAGCGTCAAAGAAGGGTCTCGCTTGTAAAAGAGTCAGTAAGAGATGGATCACACCGGCCCTAAAAAAACATCCATGGAATAAAATTGTCACTATTGACGTTAAATTATTACGGTTTTTGCTAATTTCTACTAGTCATCAGCTGCTGGTCCATAAGTACAAGTCCAACGCGAATAATATAGCTTTTAATTTTTAGATATCTTTATATATTTAGAATGTTTATTTATAACCAAAGCTATATTTTTTTCTTCTTGACTTCTTCTTATAAGCCACATACCCTTACATTTTGTGGTATATGGTTTTCAAGTAGGTTCCCCCAGTAAAGCAACTCGATTCAAGTTACAAAAGATTTTCCTCTTTGAGGTCTTTCCTCGCCCATTCCCGTGGATTAATCGCGTGGGCTACTCGCGTGTACTGCTGAAATATCCAACGTACGTGACCTGCCCGCGGACTGAATCTACAAACGGAAGTCGGCAAGCTTCATGTTATCAATCACAAATTGTATACGAATCTCAGCTAAAATCTACCAAACGCCGATTTAGTTGGAGTTTATCCACCTGCCTTCCCCGCGTCATTCGCGATGTTGATACATTTCGAATGACGTTAGAAATTCAAATACGAGAAAAAGAAAAATTTTGAGCAGGGAAATCGGGGATTTTGGATCACGGCGTCGGTTCTTGATGAGACCCTTTAGCAATCAAAATCTTTTGTATTAATTTCAAGCAACTTAGAGGTTATACGCGTAGGAATGTTTGTCTTGTTTGTCTGTAGTTTAAAACTGACATTAATTAACGCAAAACAGCAGTTACCACTCTTGATAAAATAGATCTATGAATCAATCCCAAACAGATATCGTGCCAACCCGAGCAGCCGGCTTCAAACGCGGGAAAGTATTTTTCGGCGCCATATTTTTCAGCCAATCATAAAGAGTAGGATGGAAAAGTCAAATCGGTATCAGCGCAATCCGGACATTTGAAACTACTGAACGCCTTCTTTCTATTTTTAAAGTTAAATATAATGAAAGAACTTTAGACTCGGGTACAGTAGTATTAAATGCATTCTGCGACGGCTACACTGGCGTATGTTACAAATCCATCCTAAATATACACTAATACTACTATGAAATGGGCCTTAGTAGCTTTTATATCCCCCATTGAAGGTTTGTGTTGCAAACCGAAATATCAGGGAAATATAATTCACCATTTTATTTTTGTTTTCTTTCTTTATTTTTCAAATCACTCTTCCTGCCTTAAGGATCAGTTTACTGCTCTTATTTTAAAATTTGATACTGAAGATTTTACAGATCCAGGCCTACTAAATATCCGGCTGACCCTCACTGGTTTGTCGTTGTGGTTTTGCCTTCATGCACAAGTGTTTCATATACAGTTGGCCTCCTAGCTACAGTGGCAAAACTAGGAAAATATATTGATAACAGTTGCATGCACTATTAATCAAGCTTTGTGTCCTACCGCACTTGGAATATCGGGCACGGAGCGGACTGAAAAGTAAGAAACTTTGTTGAATGCAGGAAATACTAAGAGCTATGAAGAGTTACTTAGCCTCGGCCTCTATATGTTCAGTAGAGCATCGGAGGAATGTTGTTTATAGCACTCTCTCTAGTTTATACTGATACAAGTTGGTTAATGGTCCTCACCTTCACATATATCTAGCTTTCTAAGGCCATGCAAAAAAAGAACAATGTACAACAATTTCTGTGTAATAGTTAGTGACATAACTGGAAAATACTGGAACAATCTACCAAACTCCAACTTAGCCTGTACACAAACGTTGTTTTATTTTTCTTTTCAAAAACATCAGCGAGCGAAGCAAGCGCGCGAGAATCACTACTCCCCTTCGCTGGTGGTCAATAAATCCCCTGCGGTTTATATTTTATCACCCGCGCTCGACGGACTTTGAAGAGAAAATAGAAAATAAAGGGTCTGTGAACAGGCTAACTCTAACTATAATGAAACATCTTCTAGTCCATTACTCTTCTTCGAGACTATGCATCAGTAGTACAGTAACACTTCAACGGATATAGATAAACCGTGCTGCTTCTGATATTTTCCCCTTTTTAGGGCAGAAGGCTCTGTTAGTTTAATTTTTTGCTTAATTTCGTATATCTTTATTTCTACACTCAGGCTTAGTTTTATCTCTATTAGTTATAAATTAGTTTTTCGATCGTTTTTCAACCCGATGAGCCTTTACCTCTTCCTTCACGTTGACTAATCTTCGACATCAAGCAAATGATTTGACGATTACTATTACTATTATAATAGTGCGGGACTCTTGTGCCATTGTTTTGGTTTTCAAGGCCGGCGCTTTTCGCTACTAGTGGACTATAACATTTTGCCTAGTAGTAGCTCAACCAATCAGAACGTAGCATTGATAATAGACCACTAGTTGGATTTTACTAATGTGATAATGTGATTTATTTTCCGCTTTGTGGCAGACACAGACTTGTTGGAATTTTTGTACAAAAAATACACGGAGATGGCTCGGGATGATTCCCGTCGTAAGTAAGCTAATATGCAGGACAGTTCCAAATATTCAAGTAGAGTAGGATTAACCATAACTTAAGCTGGTGTTTTCTCATACTCACGTCGCATTCTTAATTAAGTCACCTTCAAATGAGCAAATAATTAACTGCTGTTTATTGTGAAAAGTGGAAGAAGGTATATAAAGCGCAAGAGAATTGTAAAACAGTAGTCTACTTAAACCAACCCGTTGTTTGATACTGATATGGCTAGCCTGCGTAGCAAGCGTTTCCGTTTGGTTTCAGAGCAAAGAAAGACCGAGGAACGGGATTCTCGCCCACCCCCTCCCCGCTCTTTTACTTACGCCATTTTTCGCGCGGTCTTTGACTCTCGTTCCTCGTTCTTTGCTCCTAAACCGCACGGAAACAGTTGCTACGCAGGCTTTGTTATGGCAGATATATGTAGTTAGATATGGAAGCCCCCTACATCGCCGGTAAAACGTAATTTCAGATACGTAGACTTTGTTTAAAACTAAAAGATGAATTCCGTTGGCTCTAAGATCAGATTGCTTATAACGCTATTTGTAAGTTTTAATCTTCATGATTACAGACCCTAGCTCAAAAGCTTAAAAACAACGTACGTATACACCCTGCTCCTCGCGTGCACGTACAGGAACTCACGTGAGCTAGTCTTGCTCGGTGCGTCCGTTCACCATAGTGGTACACCAAGTCTGGCTGATCTACAAAAACCCTGGATTGAACAATATTTTTATAAAACAGCATAGATCTTTTTTCAAAACCACTATTGTGGCAATGATTTGACCCTCACGTGATTATTAAAAATTAATTCAGAATCATCCACCGACAAGACTCCCAACTGAGATGATATCCGCATGAAAGCACGTCTCGTTCGTTGGCTTGTACAAAGCATAAGATTTTACGCCAGTGTGGTTTTGTAACATTACAACTTAATTATCTTTGTAAGTTTTGAATGAATTTTCAGTCCTTTTAAATTTCTGGATGCCAGGGAGAGTGGACGTAATCAGTGGCAGGAATTAGCAGGCCGTCACGTTCCAAGTCTTAAGGCTACCAAACGTCAACAAATGTTTCGTCTACCGGCTATGTTAATTAGCTTTTACAGCTCCTTCACCTTGAAGTATATATTGCCTCTACTTTTTTCTCTTCATACCATGGGAAATTGTCGCGCGGTCTGTTTCGCTAGAGTCCTGAAAATATTTGCTCTCCTTGGTTAAGGTGCAATACCGTTACCAACACCCCCAGATGGCTAGACATGGCTTGATATCACGTACAAAGACTGAGTTCTTTTGCGTTATATTGGACCGGACTAATTAGCTATGAGTCAATGACACGTACGCTTAAAAATCTTTTTGCTACATAGGCAACTTATTAAATGCAAATAGATTACTGGTAAATATTTTTTCTCACACAATATCAAATGGAGGTAAAAAGGAGGTGTAACTTACCGTTAATTGAAACAGGAAATATTTTGCTAAAAACACAGATCACAATATTCTTACAGTCAAACATCCATAATTTAAAGGCTTAAAATGAGTCCCAAAATAAACGCGCTCAAGTCATGAAAAAACCGAAAAAACGTGCTCTTATTGACTACGGTGTTATAACAACTGTATCATATCTTCTGCGATGCTTGGCGAATGTTGTTAACTGATAAAATCATTCACGCTACATTGTTTGTTCACGTCTTTTTCACTTATATTTTGAACTGAATTTAATCATCAACTCGCGTTATATCATTTAAAAGAAAAACAAATGTCATTAATTATAACTTGGTAAATTTCTCTGATCTGTTCAAAAGAGTTACTTTTTTGTCGCAGAAGAGTCCACTGAAAAGATTCATTCAAATTAAACGTGTCACAATTTAACGAATAGTGGAGCTCAAAGCAGGCTTGTTGATCTGTTATTATTAGCTACAGTTTCACTCAGATCTCAGTTACATTGGGAGAAAGTAGCAAAACATACGGATGTTTCGTTCTTTGTGATTGGTCCCTCAATTTAATGTAGCGAAATGTATATTCATACCCAGTCCCTTTCAATCCTTCGTATTGTCCAAATTCCTTTGGCGCGCGCAAAAATGTGTGCTCGTCGATCGATCACCTTGCTATCAGCCCGCCAAAGTGTACCAGCCGGTTTTTTTAAGGCCTTCAGGTGTGACGCTGCAAATATTGGGTAAAAAAATTGCCACATAATTGTGCAGATATTTGTAAAGGCTCACACGTGGGATTTCATTTCAGCCACGCATAGTTTCACTTTCATAGTTTAACTTAAAACACTCTGACAATGACTTCAGTGGGTTCAAAAACAGCAATGATCTATCTCTATGTCCAGAAGGGACCACTATCCGTGTGGTATGTATTACACACAATTGGTGTTTCAGCTTTCGTGAACAGTCATCGCTTAATCTCGAGCAAGTCTTCTGAGTTTCTGTATTGACTAAATAATTTCGTTAGAATTTTTATCAAATTACACTAGGTTATGTACAAAATGACCAAAATGCGTGGCCCTAGAGTCTAGCAACAATGCTTTATACTGACGTCGGAGACATCCCCTTAATAGGGACACTCTTCGTTATGCAGACAGCTCTTGTTCTTTGCCCAGAGAAAAGACCTTGCATTTTCTCTCTTTTCTAGGAACACTTTCCTCATCTCTTGTCCAATCAACAGATTACAGTATAAATGAGGGACTTTTGAACCTTTCAGTGTATCGGACATAGTCCGTGGAATATTGCCTGTGTAAGTCAAGTTAGAGACGTTTAGTCTGACTATGCTTATGTCCAAATCTTCAGTATCTTTAACTTAAAAAACATGAACCGCTTAAAACAGACATCCTCAGTGTTAACCTTGCTCTACATTCATTCCCAAGGAGGAAGTAAATTCCGACCATACGCGGCGGTAGTTAAGCGATTTTGCCTCAAAAATCACACAGCAAACCTGAAACCTAAACCTGACTTTTGCAAGAAGAAAGTTTGTCTGTCATAATACCCCCTTGTAACAGTTTTTATGTGTTGTTAAAGTAGCAGTATTAGTGGCAGTTTATTTTGGCGACGATGAACAATTCACCATAAAATAAAGTTGGATCATGGCACGCAAGCGGAAATCTTGTCGGTTGTTTTAAAGTTCAAGAAAATTCGGAAAAAAACTACCACAATATACTATCCATTTTTCAAAAATAATAAAAAAAATCAAAAAGTTCTGTCTAATTTTAATTCAAGAAATGATAAAGAAAAATTTTAACGAATGTCTCTAAGAAAAGAGTATGACTAAAAATGGTAACAATTTGCGACGCGATAGTTGTATGTTGGTTTACAATAAAATCCGCTTTGATTAGTTCATTAGCCACAGAGTTATGTCAATTATCCCAAACCGCAGACACGGTCTTCTAGAGTAAAATCATCGATGTTCTAAGCTCATTATAAACGTTGATGCCTATAATTATCAACCAGCCATAATCCGCACGTACTGTTGAGTAATAAAAATTTAGTTGAAAAAATTCTTAGATCTGGTTAAGTGTAAATAGATAAATAGAAATCTTAACAAGTCATCTTTTATCTCCCTTCAGTCGCCAATTTATAGTAAATTTGTGTCACTTCTAAAGTTAAAAAGCGCAGCAAACGTGTGCTTCGGCTAAAATTGAACTAAAAAATGTCTAGAGTCCACTTAACATTTTGAGAAATCAAAAGTTTTAAAAACGGCAAAAAAAAAATACAAAAAGACAAAAAGACAAAAAATATTAATAGTAATAAAATAGTAAAGCGCATACACTCAAAAGAAACGTCGTTTTGGAACTCATTGTTATGTTACGCATTTTGCTTGTCAGTGGTTTGTCTGCACCGCAAATATTCACAAATTTGTTGTCCTGAAGGGCCGGAAAACTCTATCTTTTGATAACTACCGGAAAGAGGTAAGCGGAACAAATGACACTTGTATATCCACTGCATTACAACTGTAGTATCGCTTAAAATGGTAAATAAGGTCACTCGAACTATTCTTTTGGTACATGGATATTTTTGCCATGAAGACTGAACTGCCCTTGTAGTACCGCAATACGCTTGTCTGAAGACTGCCGTGGAAAAGGATGAGACAAACTCCTCTTTGTTCCAGATTCCAAAAAAATATATTAAAATTAACGAGTTAGCCGTCTAGCTTTAACAGCGTATTGCAATCGATAACTTCCTGAAAAATAAAAAAAATGAAAAAAAAAGAAAACGAGGAAGAAAAGTGCAACTATCGAAAGCTATAAAACTGAGTGAAAGACGTTGCGAAAACCTAACAGAAAGTCTTTGGTTAGCTTACCAAAACGTACCAACTCTTAAAAATAATGGAAGGATGAACGATGACTTCGGCGAAAGCAGCGAAAACCTCTTTTATTAAATAAATATACAGTATATATAATTTTTCACCTCAGTTTTCAAACTTCATCGCGTGATTTTCCAAACTCTTAATAAATTTGTCAAATGTGGGCGAAATCTACTATAACTCAATTAATTCAAGCGATACACATGAATTATTAAACCGTTTCTTAGGTCAAAACTTTCATAAAGATGATTAAAAAATTATTCTCGCGTGGCTACGTCCTTCACTAGCATTTTTTTTTCTACGCACGTGCAGAGTTGTCGTTTTCCTCTTTAAACGTCCGGTAATCTTTTGACGTTCCCAGGTGTTGCCAACCCTACACGGCTACGGGAAGAGGTAAAAAGGGCTGGGTGCAGGTCAGAGGATTAGGATTTGAAATACATTCAGAAGGGTTAAGTGATCGCCAGTACTTTGATTTTTAGTGAAAAATATAATCGTACAAAGCTAGAAATATCACTGATTCTTGTATTTTTTAACCGTTGTTGTGGTGTATTTCTCATTTTCATATTGATCGCATGCCATGCCGGTCGAAGGCATTCATTCCTGATCCAATTTTTCTAATGTTTGTGTCAAGTGTTTTTCCACTTGTCTTCGGAATGACTGGCCAGGTACAACGCTGAGCCGGCCCTTCGTCCCCTTTATATATAGAACCAAGGGCCAACTTTAACTTCACTGCTATCGAACATTTCGCTGTATATAAACTATTAACTTCGATAAAATTATCAATCATTCAGTTATTATCAATCATCAATTTATGTGCTGTCGGGAAAGGTTAAGTACTTTTTTCTTTCTCTTTGAAAATGATAATTGAAATGCACCACAAGAAATGTGGCCAATCTTAACGGAGGCTTGGCCTTCACTAGTGCCATCACGAGACTTCTCAGTTGCATGATGGCTTCAAGATAAGGATTGTCAACGGTCATGGCGACTGACGAGACTGTGTCCGGATAATCGATGAAATGTTAAGTGTTTTGAAAAGTTGTTTTGAAGAACACGAATAACCACAGTCGCCATCCAAGGTTAAGAAGGAAAAAGAAACTTAAACTTACAAAGAGAGGACGAGTACAGCTGCCTGACAATAACGGGAACGTTTCTTAAGATTTAGAGGCAGAATCCACCTTTTTCACTAAAATACCTGCATGGTTGAAGGTGCAAATATTGTCTAAAGAAATGTCTACAAAGACCGAGAGGAGTCAAAAATTTCCAGATAACCGTTCCATTCGTTTAAGTCAGGAGTTTTTTTGCTGAAGGTGGTGTTTTTAAGTTATTCTTAGTATTTTTCAAAAAATAAAGCGTAAAGAGGATTATGGACATATTTGACCTAAATATTAGCAAGTTCTAGCTTTTCACCATTGCATGAACAAGGACACTGAAAGGATTAGACTAGCTATAGCATAGCCTAGAACACAGCGTCTCGTCGAAGTTGTCTGTCCTGTTTTATATCCTCTTTACCGGGTCTTTTCCGTTTTGGCACTAGGCCGTGGAAGATAATCAAATTTGCTTTATTCTGAACAATAATAAAACAAACCAGCGTGGTATTATGGTAGAGATTTCATTGAAAAGTTATTAAAAGTATAACATTTACGGAAGATTATATTCTGTTAGAAGCATCTAGCACAAACAGGAGCAAAAAAACAGCAGTCCTGGCCTGCTTATTTTACTTAACATAATCATAAAGTGGAATTCCCCTGTTTAGAAACTGGTCGCTTAAATTAAATCATCGTTGTTTTATGATGCAGTTCATTGTCAACCCCGCGAATTTTTTCGTACATACAATTCATTACCTCAAGACTCGTTTGATCAAAATTTATTTGAGGAATGAATCGTTAAGTAAAAATTTGTGAGTAGTCATGAGATAAAACTAAAACTAGCCGGCAGAAAGACTCTTCAATTAGTAAGTAACAACTACATATGGGAGAATACAAGTCAAAAGATGTTGCGGTTTAAGGTCGTCTGTTGTCTTTGGCGTTCGACAAGTGCACTGTAAAGTAGACTTTAGCCGACCTTAGTCTGTCTAGATCCTCGGACTCCGAAGTTATTAAATAACTTAAAGTTCCGAGGATCATCTTAGACTAGACTAACGTCTGCTCATCGATCTTTTGTTGACCAGCAATTTGAGAGACTGGAGGCATTCAAATATTCTGACAAAAGCGCACGAGCTCGGTTGCCAAGTTAACCAGTATTCAATCTGATAATCGTAAACAGTAAAAAAATTCAGTATTCATTGACGGAAATTTATTTTTTTCTGATAAAATTTACAAGTTAGAGTTTTCTACTTTGTTTTTGGTGTTATGCATAGTTTAGATCAATGAAATTTTTAGAATTTCATCTCAGTGTAATTGATATGAAGAGGAAGTGACGGTAGAAATACCTTTTCGACTTTGGAGGAGACGAAAGAGGCATGTCCGAAAATAACTCTAGCAGGTGTATATATTCGTTCAGTATACACACACAAAAAGGTTAAAAATGCTTAAAATCCCTGCTATGCATCGATTTGAACAAAATCCTCTCTTACAAGGACATTCTGGTTGCTTGTGACCGAAACAATGCTACCCGGCTGTCTATGATCATTAACATGATTAGCTTTGTTTACGTCAAGTTAACTGCTAAATACTGTTTACCTTAAGTGTGTAAGGCCAAGTTCATTGCAAATACCTAAAATGGGTGCAGCATATGTTTTATACAGGTGCTTTATCGAACTGTATTTATGTATTGCAAAGTGCGTTATCTAAAGAAAGTTGCTATGGCTATTTCTATTTTTCTCCCTGTATTGAAGTTACCAAATGTTTAGTTAAGAGCCTGTTAAGTACAACGTGGTTTTAAGAACGTTCTAAGTACTTTGAAGCCTCGGCCTGATACGAAAACTTCAGAAAAATAAGAAAATTTTAATTTGCAAAATAAAATAATAAAAAATAAACGGCGTTTGAGAAAGAAGTATACTGCTAAAGCAACCACGACGGATGGCGACGGCTGCAAAAAAAGTCACTTATAAAAAATTGATTTCAGTGGGTTTTTTCAAACTTTCCCGCGCTTATTCCGTCTCGTTCATATTGCCAAATTTTGGAGAAATTCTTTGCAGTTGGATTCTAGGCCAAACGTCGAACTTTTCATGAGACGAACCAAACTCTAATTTGGGTCGACCTAAATCAAGTTAAGATGGTCTGCTGGGTCCGAGATAGACTTTCAAAAAGTCCTTCGTCGGATTTCATATGGCGCGGGACGACTTCGTCGCTCGCGGTCGGCCGATTCGCGGCCAAAAAAGGAGGTCGACTTGTAGCAAGGTTAGGTCCGAGACGTCGAACATAGGACGCGTCGAACCAATAAACTGAATCGTACCAGAAAGCAATTTTAATAATTTTTCTCCCGAACAAGGCTAAATAAACATTATCATACAAATTTTTAATTTATTAGTTTAGTTGGTTGCATGCGAAGATCACTGCCGTTTGTCCCAGAGACGATCTTCAGATGTTCTGTTCGTCTGAAGCAACAAAGCGTGTTGGACGATCCATGGCCAAGCTCATTCAGACGAACTCAACTGAGCCAAACGTCGATCTTTTCATGAACTTCACTCGCTAAGTCTGGTTCGTCTCATGAAAAGTTCGACGTTTGGCTCGGCTAGGCCTAATGGACGATATCTAAGTTCAGAGAAGCAAAAAGAAAAACGCTCGCTGTCTTGTGTTCATTACCTCCATAAAAACGTGAGGGAAGTTTCACATTGTAGTCGTTCAACGACAGCAAAGAAAAGTAGAAAAAAGCGTGATGCACGTGCAAAGTTGTTATCATGCTTATCTCAGCCGCTATTGGATTTTTTGCCGTTCTCGTTGCCGTCGCCGAAGTTGTCGCTTAAGCCTGCTACATTTTTAAAAAACTTTCCGGGTGCTTTGAGTCTAGAGTTTGAACCGCTTAAAATTATTGCTGAGGCATTTTGACGATTACTCAACTAGTAGAACCATCTTGCACACCTGCTCCGGGGGCGTTAAGATACAGAGAATATTGAGCGCACAGAGAAAGAAAATCTGCGAGGGGGCTTCTTTTTTTCTCTCTCTCACTAATTTTGCACCTCTCCCCTCTATCTGAAGAGGGTCTCAATGGGGTTAACCGATAGGCGTAAAACGGCCAAAAATTTAGCCGATAGCCGTAAAAATTAAAAAATTTTAACCGTTAGCCGTAAATAGCGTAAAAAAGAGTTAACCGTAAAAGAAAGTGTTCTCTAGTGTGAAAACGGCCATTTCTGTTATAATGAATGTCGCGCCCCGGTCTTGAGTTGGGCGTTCGCGTGTCTGCTTTTGCTTTTTCACAAAGATTATTTTTAAATTGACTATTGACATTTCTATGTGTAAAATAATATCAGAAGTGCAATACTTTATAAAAAGTATGATCTATCAAATGTTAAAAGTTTTCAAAAGAATAGCTTATTTCATCCCGAGATGATCCGAAGACCTTTATTTTGATTTAAAGATACAAAAAATACAGGTTAATTAATATTTAACTTTTTGAAACAAAAGAAGTTAATTTTTAACTTTTTCGTTAACCGTAACAGAAAAAAATTAACCGATAGCCGTAAAAAAGCCAAAATTTTAGCCGATAACCGTAAAAGCCACCACCCCATTGAGACCCTCTCTGAATGTCTCGGCAAACAGTATCAAGGAAAAGCACTGCTCACACACAGTACCTCTTCAACGGTCAAAAGCTATAACTGCACTTTCAGTGGTCAGTGGACCAAGGTGGCGTGTTGTAATTATTTTAGTTAAAGCCTTCTTTTATTCATGTAAATTCTTCACGTTTTCTTGCTGACCTTAGGCCATTTAAGCCCCGGGCTTTGACTGCTCTCATTTTTCCCGCTCACTAATTTTGCACCTCTCCCCTCTATCTGAATGTCTCGGCAAACAGTATCAAGGAAAAGCACTGCTCACACACAGTACCTCTTCAACGGTCAAAAGCTATAACTGCACTTTCAGTGGTCAGTGGACCAAGGTGGCGTGTTGTAATTATTTTAGTTAAAGCCTTCTTTTATTCATGTAAATTCTTCACGTTTTCTTGCTGACCTTAGGCCATTTAAGCCCCGGGCTTTGACTGCTCTCATTTTTCCCGCTCACTAATTTTGCACCTCTCCCCTCTATCTGAATGTCTCGGCAAACAGTATCAAGGAAAAGCACTGCTCACACACAGTACCTCTTCAACGGTCAAAAGCTATAACTGCACTGTCAGTGGTCAGTGGACCAAGGTGGCGTGTTGTAATTATTTTAGTTAAAGCCTTCTTTTATTCATGTAAATTCTTCACGTTTTCTTGCTGACCTTAGGCCATTTAAGCCCCGGGCTTTGACTGCTCTCATTTTTCCCGCTCACTAATTTTGCACCTCTCCCCTCTATCTGAATGTCTCGGCAAACAGTATCAAGGAAAAGCACTGCTCACACACAGTACCTCTTCAACGGTCAAAAGCTATAACTGCACTGTCAGTGGTCAGTGGACCAAGGTGGCGTGTTGTAATTATTTTAGTTAAAGCCTTCTTTTATTCATGTAAATTCTTCACGTTTTCTTGCTGACCTTAGGCCATTTAAGCCCCGGGCTTTGACTGCTCTCATGTATTTTTCCGAGTGTGTGATGTGTAATAAAGTAAAAGTTAAAGTTAAGTTAAGTTCTTCAGAACGGGCTTGTCGCCTCTGTGAGGAACCAACACGGACTGATTTAAGTGATCAGCAAACCTAATACAGTACATGTGGTTATTTTACGTCAGTTGAAATCTTTTCAGTGAGTAGTACTTCCTTAAAATCGTCTATTTAGAAACCAATAGTTTTGGTGTTTCCTTAGTGCCAAATGCTTTGTCTGCTTAAAGAGCACCTGGGTGGCAAATGTTGAATGAATAGTCTGACCGCTTGTTAACATACATGTATATTGCCCGACAATACGGAATCTTCGATGATCGATGAGCTATGACCTGCTAAATTACTTATCGCTTTCTTCTACATTTGATTAGTTTTCATTAGATCTTGATCCACGTACGCTGCACATGACTGGTTTGATGTCATCGCCATCGGCACTTTCTTTCTCTTTACGGAAATGTTTTGGGTTACGGACTATTGATAAGGTCAAGAACAAAGCCGGAAACACAAGGCATAAAATTGTGGTTGAACGTGCCTTAACGCTAAGTTGGCATTCAAGGCACGCGACATTTGGGGTCATGCACGTGAAAGAATTCAAAAGTACACTCTGTTCATGTCATGTCACCCTAGCGTTTTTCTTGCAAACAAGATTCAGGTATCCGCACAGCGCAGCTGAAAAATGGAGGACTTTAGACTTGGACGCAAGATCAGGAGAATTGTTTGTATCAAAAGATGGCCGAACACGGAAATACCGCTAAGTTCACTGCACCTGTTCAAATAATTCTTCTACCTTTTGGCTAGCTGTATGTCTTTAGTTTATTTTGCGTCGGCTTGCATAGCAGGCTGACTTGTCCCCTTTCTGAATCAAGAGTCTGTATTTCGCGCGTGTTGAAGAAAAGGGAGAGGGGGAGGAGAAAGCAAGGTCCCTACCCCTTCCCCACCACCTTTCACTGCTCCCTCGAGTTCAAAATAAATGCTGCCTGTGCATATCAGCTTTTTTAATTGTTAGGCTCCTGTTTTCATACTACGCAAAAAAAAGACATGTTACAGATATATTCTGTCGCTAAACGGTCTGTTTGTTTTGGAGGGGAAAGTGTACATCCCAGCCAGGGGCTAAAAACCCTTATTCTGAGCCAAATATTGTACTAAAATGAGAGAACGGGATTCGCTTTTTAGTGTGCGCTCTAAGAGCAGGCATGGAAGAAAAGGTAGGAAACAAGACAACGAAAAAAAGGAAGTAACCTATTTTTCGCGCCAGTAACCCTGTGGTTTTGTTTCTCCGTTTCCTTTGCCGGCCACTTGCCAGTGTACAACCGACTTGCGGTGTGGCTTGTGGCGGCTTTGGTCACGAACAGGCAAAGAGGGTTTGGGAAGATGATGTGTCACTTCCCTTTTCACTGGTCACGAAAATATTTGTGCATAAACAAACTAATCCCATTTCTATTCATGGATTTAGCTAGCCTAATTAAATCTATTTCCTTAACATGATTCTAGATTGCCAGCTGGTAGATTGACGGGTCATACAGAAAAATCTGCACGTGTTCTCGACGTTTCAATCTAATAATCATGACTATTGCTAAGACCTCCCGCTGGCCAATTGATGGCCAGTCATACTGCGTACTTATAAAGATATAAATAACCTTGTCATGAAGGAATAAAAGTGGACAAATTAAAAAAATACACGCGATCTGTGTTTTAAACTATAAAGATACTGATTCTCCGGTTCAAAAGCAAACGCTTAATTTGGATAAAATAAAGAACAAGTCTTGATTTATTTTAGCTCATCTGGAAATCTGGGGATGAAATAAACCACTTTTTTTCAATTATGGTAATTCGTTTTCACTTATAAGACTTCCAGACAGCCTTAAGGCAGGAAATTTCGCACAGTTTAATCCAGCTTTACACGATAATCAATTTGATACACATTTGCCGACACCAAAGTCATTTTCATCTAGCATTTTTTTATGAGCACTCAGTTATATTTAATTTTTTCAGCCCACGCACGTATCTCGCACAGATACTAGCTATGACGTCAGAATTATAAAGAGAAGGTTCTTTAATAAGAATAGAGATAGTTTCTAGAGTTTCCATACATTGCGTACGTGATTCAGTTCTCTGCACCGCCCGGTTTCTGTAAGAAGATCAGTTACAGCCTATTAACAGCCTAGATACGGATGAGTGTCCTATCTTAACCTTTTGATCCCCAGATCAAATTTAAGAATATGCTCATATTTAATTTATATATATAAAAAAAAAAAATGAAAAATAGCCCTAAAAGGAAATTTCTATATTGCTAAAGAGGTTCCACTCCATAGGATTTCGTCTGCAGAATTCATAGGGACTATGTCGGCGGATTCGCTGTTTTAGGTCAATTTATAATGCATTATCCTATAACGCGCCACATGTACTTTATATATATTGAAGGTCGAACTTTCGGGGCTGGGTAGTTAAAAATCAACACTCGGCTGGCCCAGCCAGCCAGTCCATAAGTGTCTTCACGGAATAGCGCCTTCGTGCGGAATTACAGAGTTTAGGCAAGCGCACCTTTTCCATGGCTATAACACCAGAAGCCGTGATTTGCTGCGCCCTACCCTTGCAAAAACTACTAAATACCAAGGTAGCTTCAGAATAAACTGTGTTCGGACCTACAACACCCTACCGAGAATCATCAGACAAGTAGAGAAGCTCAGCGAATTTACAATCAAGCTAAAGTGTCATTTTAAACAGTAACGCCTGCGGTACATGTTGCCTTTGTAACTTAATTAATTGTCTAGGTTTAATGTCTTTGTTTTTGTGTTGTGTCAGGGCTCCGTTTAAACTAGCTCTGCTAAATTGGATGCCCCTGGATAAATATTGATTAAAACAAACAAACAAACAAAAAAACGACCAGAAGAGTCATGAAATATATATCAAACAAATTCTATCGGTGAGCGCTAACCATAATATTTTTTGGGGGTGACTTTTACAGGCATACCATTGAAACTTGAAAAGGTTAACCTTCAATTCATATCCATCCTTCTCCTCCGTGGCAACAGACGACAGAAAATAATTTGAATGCATATATACAGTGTTAAAATAATCAAATCTGAGCCATTACTTTTTTGAATTCAAGTAATGCGAAGACGCGTTTTCAACTGGCCTGCGATCAGAGGTTGACATTTCAGTTAACTCCCGAGTAGAAGTCAAAGAAGCCTGGGCCGAGTTAGTTGCGCGAAAACAAAATGGCGGAAAAATTTGTCCAGTCGACATTTTTGACAAATTTCCTTCACAAGAAATTTCCAAGAATTCTGATCATGTAATGGCGATTTTCCTCGTTGGAAAATGGTGTTTTCTATGCGAATCGTCAACAGTGATTTCTATATCGCAGCTCCGATCCCTGATCTCGATGTCCGTAATTCCACCTTTCGTGAAACTGCCATCAGCAAGGTTCCTATTATTCGTGTTTATGGCGCTACTCCAAGTGGACAAAAGACGTGTTTGCACGTTCATGGCGTCTTTCCGTACATATATGTACCGTACGATGGAACACAACCATCTGACAAGTACATGAAACAGCTTGCCATCAGTGTGGATTTTGCAGTGCAAGTCTCACTTGGTAAAGCTTCTTCTTCGCGACAACACGTCTACGAAATTTCCCTGGTGAAGGGAATGTAAGTGTATTTACTCTTCGATATTATAGTTAAGTCTCCTTAAAAAGTAAGCAACATCTGAAAAGCCCCTGAAAAAGCAAAGACTTGTTCTTTACATGTATAGACGATGTTTGTGACTCTGATTGATGTAGGTCGCCCAAATGTAAAATGAGTCCAGATTTCGGAATTTGGTAAAGTTTTGCTTGTCGAATCCGGAATACTGGGCTTTGGAGTCCGGAATAAGGCTCAAGGACTCCGGAATGCCACTTAAGATTTTAATCCAAAAATATTTATGTTTTATTGACAAAGACTGGAATCCAGTACCTGGAATCCGGAGTCCTTGGTGTGGAATCCTGTATCCACAGAGGACTTTTGTAATGACTGTCCAAGAGTAGATTTTTCTGTTGTCTTTATTACCACTCCCAGGCTGTCATTAAGGTTTTAAGTAGCTGGTTTCTCGGAGAAAGTAGCTGCTCATTCATCCCACAAATCCTCTTTAATTTATAATGTTTTTCTCATTTTCAAACTTAGAGTTTCTGGATAATTAATGCAGTTTGCGGCTACTAATGACAGCCTACTAATGACTCACCACCTAAAAAACCATACCCTATTCCATGACACATACCTATATCGCTGTCACAAGAGAGTACCCTTTCCCTTCCCTCCTGCATCCCCTGACATAGAAGTACCTGCTTTATGCATCAATATCTTTATTTATGAGAAAATATGGGAGAAAAAGTTTAGGGCTGATATTTTTGTTGCTTTATAGACGGTGACCTTTTAATCTGGGGTGCTCTTTAATCTACAGAGGTTTCACTGATCATTGTCTTGTCTTTATCTTATAAAAAGAGTGCATTTATAAGTGGACAGAGAGCTAGATTGGTCAAGCATGATTTGGCAAATGGCAGAGGCACTCTCTGTTCATGCTTGGGTGTAATGAAAAAAAAAAAAAGAATACATCAAAGGATTGTATCTTTTCAAGAAACACTTCACCCAAATAAGCTGTATGTAATATTTGAACTTTATAGCAACAATTCCAGTTTTTATTACCAACATGGTGAATGTTATTTGATTTGTTGTTTTCTTAGTAAACCAAACATTAATAGCCATAGAAACTTGATAAAGTTTTTGTTACTCTGTATAATGTTTAATTTGTTTCTGAATTTTAGACCTTTCTATGGTTATCATGAAGGAGAAAGGGACTTCTTAAAGATCTCCTTATACAATCCATTTTTAGTAACCAGGTTAGTGAGTCCTTAGTGCGTACATGCATCTTATAAAGTGAACAAGGTGCTGTAGTCATAACTCTACTGTGTATGTATATTGTTTTGTGTTTCTTTGATTTTAGGGTTGTTAGCCTCCTTCAGAATGGTGCTGTTATGAATAAGGTTTTTCAACCTCATGAAGCTCACATTCCCTATCTTTTACAGGTAAATTAGCATATTAAAAATAACTGAATACTTAATAATAATAATAATAATGATAATAATAAATATGTAATACTTAATGAACTTATTGTGTGCAACTTAACAAAAGAATGATCAGCTTCATATTACAACCACTTTACTTTACAAGAAACAGATAAGAGATAATGTAAAATAAAAAAAAAGATGAAAAAATAAAAATATAAAAAAAAAGTATATACATGTATTAAGTAAGTAAATAAGATAAAGTTCTTCACAGATATACAGTTCTAAAAAGATAATTAGCAATTATTGAATTAGGCTGAGTAGGATATGAAGAATTCTGCAGATTGATGAGAATCCGGAGAATGTCCGGCCAAAACGGGATTTGTCCGGTCAAATCCATGGATGGGTGGACATTTTGTCAGGTTGTTTTCAGCTAAGTTTGACATTTTGCGGTGAAAAAGGGGGAAAGATAGAGATAAATATTCATAACTGTATTGACTTCGAGGTTGCATGTACAATTAAAGTGTAAAAGAAGGAACTTGTTTGATGAGGGGGGAGGACTTTTGTAGAAGTTTGACATAATGGATACTTGTCCAGCCAAAAACGGGTTTTTTCTGAACAAAAATAGGCTTAACTGGACAACTTGACTGGTGCCAGCCAGGAAATTATTCCAAGCTCTGCTATCAGCAATGACGACGGCGATGTTGATGAGAATGGCAAAAAAGCAATAGGTTTAGATTGGCAAAACAACAACTTTGCATGTGCATCACCCTTTTTTGTACATTTCTTTGCCGTCGCTGCATGACTTGTTGGAGTGCACCCACCACAGCCTGATTTTAAGCCTTGTTTCCATAATCATCCAGGTCATCTTTCCATGGCCTTTCAAAATATAATATGTTCGGGTGGTTGATTACCTCCATGGGGGAATTGAAGTGATCACAATAATAATATTTTCTGAATAGAACTATGGTCTATCTGGATGATAGACCAGATCCAGGATCATGAAAATTTGTAACTGATCATACACCGTATGGAAACCACCCTTAGACACTTAAAGTGATCAGGGAGATCAGGATCTATCCTAAGTTTCATCATTTACCCAGATTTCAATTCATACAAGTAAATTCATATGATTATAATTATGGAAACTACGCTTTTGAGTTATAATTACTCCTTACAGTGGTAAACTTCACCACGCTTTAAATCCCAGGTAGGACAGGCATTCCTGTGTAACAGAACATATTCACACACAATTTCAGGTCATGTGTATTAAAGCCAATGAAACCACAGTTCCCCCAGTGTGCCTATCATTGTACATGCTTGTGCACTAGTTATTCCACAGGTATCCCAGCTAAATCTGGGGAGGTGCCTGATGGAATTTTTGTTTTCCATTTCCAGTTTTTAATGGACTACAATCTTTATGGAATGAATCTACTTCATGCATCAGCAGCCAAATTCCGAAATCCTGTCAGGCTTGTGGATGGTGATGGTATGTAGATTAAGAATTTAGGCGCAACTACATGAAGTTAATTTTTTTATTTCTAATAAGTGGTAGCCCCACCTAAGTCGAAGTTGAGTGTTTATTGCAATCAGCACAATGAACCAGGTAAAAATATTTTTGTAGCTAGTATAGGCACTTCCTATCCTTTAAAAGTCATTTCTCTTTTCTAGGAGAGGCTATAATGGTGAAGTCCCTTGCTGAAACCCAGAGGGTCAAGTCTCCAGTAACTTTTTGTGGAACTCCAAATCAAATGTGGAATGAAGATACTGTGCCAAGGTAATGTGTAAAGTGATGTACAGTTATGCAAATATTTAGCACAAGGAATGTGGTGAATAAGGAACTAGAATGGGAAATTTGATAATTTCTTGTAGCTACTGGAATAATGTTATGGACTGCTGGCGGTTACTGGTACTTACTGTTTCAATTGCAAACAAGTAAAGCTAATCTGATGAATAACTGGCATCCATATGACCCATCCATATTTGGTCTAGAATCAGAGAATTATACAAAGATGTCTTAATCAATTAATTTAAAAATAAAATTAGCAGCAAAAATAAAAAATAAAGGAATTCCCGTGATCACAGCCAAATGGTAGATATAACAACTGAAATCATGCAATTTGTGAAATAAAACTTGCAGTTGCCTTACACTCTGTTAAGGTAACAAAGTCAAAGACAAAATTTAACAATTTATTATCAATAGTTTTATTCAAAAGTAACTTTGAATCAACTTACTTCTTAGCAAGTTTCTTAAATGTCCTTGCTCTGAATATGAGTGTAATTTTGGGTAGGAGCTAAATGTAACAGTGAACACTTTGATCTTTTCAGGGCCACTGTTTGCAAAAACTAAACTAAAACGCTTTTTTTCTGCCAGGACATGCTGTATCGTCTATAAAAGCAATATGATCATGTCATAATGTTGTCAAAGAACCAATCTGCACACTCCCCTGGTAGTCACTTGATTAAATTAGGTGCAAATAGCTGTAAATTAATCAACCATGGAATAAAACCTTCGGGTGAACAATAAATTCAACATTGGTAGTGTTGGCATAATCCACTAATTTTCCTGCGATTTTAGCACTTCTTCATCCCACTTCAGGTTACTCTGAAATACACTTCTACTTTGAAATACACTCTGAGATTGCTGAGATACATGTGAAAGGGATTATTAAGCGATATAATTAATGAGCATGCACTGAACCATGAACCTGTCCCTTTAAACTTAAATTCTTCGGATTTTATAATTCATAGACTTTGTTAACACCGATTTGTTATAATTTAATGAACATATTTTCGTTGCACTCCTAAATGCAGAAGTTAACAAAAATCCCAACCTAAAAGCATGAGTTTTTGACTGGGCTGCATAATACAACATATCTTATTATAGGAAATTAACGCGAGATGAAATTAGCAAAAATTTTAAAAGTTTGCATTAATTTTTGTAAATGTTAATCTCTGCACCTCCATTAATTAAGTGGACCATTAACTTCCACGACCTTAATGCCATTTATTTTACCCCAAATTCTCGATACAATTTTGACATTCTTGACACTTAAGAAAGAGGCGTATTTTATCAGGGTGCAGACCCATCAGTATCAGTGAAACTGTGAAGAACCCTTAGAGTGGTCAGATTTCTTGGCTTGACCCCCTTCGCACAATTAGTGAAAGTACTACAAACAAAGTTTCCATTTTGGGATTATATGTTTAACTTTGTTCCTGCAATTTGTGCCTGTTGTTTCAACAAGTTTTGTCTCTTTGTGAAGTTGCTTTAATTTCCTTCATTTTGAAGTCACATTACTTTCCAGTATCTTAATTTCATGGAGCTTTAATTTCCTCTAATAAGGTAATATTGGCCTAGGGTTTTCTAAAGATGGTTTATTTTAACCCATAGTCAGGGAAGTAATAGAAAAAAAAAACTTTTTTCTTGGTCTTCTAGAAACATGTAACTGAAGCTCATAAAAATAATGTTTCTGAACTTTAACTTACTAGATACTTTTTAAACCAAAATAATGACTGTTTAAAACAGTCTATGAGAAAGTAAATGCAATCTTAGAATGATATTTGAACCCTCGGTTGCTTCTAATCTGTCAGATGTCTAAAATGATAGCAACAGTGTTTATTGAATTCAAACCTGGGGTGGTCCATTCCCTAAAAGGTATATGTGGTACTAAGGAGAATGATTTTTGAACTCTTTGAAAAAATTGGGTATAGATTTTATGAATAATCCTTGTGGTCTGAAATAGAGTACACTTTTTTGTTTTATTCATCTCTTGCTTGGGCTGTGCTTTTTATTTAAAGCCCTTCTCAGTTGTTAATGTGCATTGGCATTCCTCGTACAACAGTTGTTGAAAAGCTGGGATTTCAGTCAGTGTCTGTGTGTTGCAATGCTTTGGTCTGAAAGAAGCAGTCCAATTTTGGTTAAGCTCTAAAATATTTAGCTTATTTTGCTGCACACCCACAAACCCAATTTTTAGGGAGTACCTGGCCCCCTGCCTGATTCATACTTTAGAGTTTGAGCGTTGTTTGAAAGTGCTTAAAGATCATTCTTAATCCAACAACTTTAATCATATGGTGTGAGAGGCAAAAAGTTGTTAGCATCTCAGGAGAATTAGCCTGCATGCAGACATCTCCCCGTAGGGAAGCTACACATGCAGAAGATTCCCTGTAAGCAGGCTACAAGAAAATAAATTTGCATGGCCATATCCTTTGTTATTTTAATCTTGCTGACTTTTACAGGGAATGGATTTTAGGACCTGAAGTACAAAGAGTCAGTTTTTGTGAGTTGGAAGTTGATGTTCTGGCCTCTGACATCCTTAACAAGCAGCAAATTGGAGGTGCATTTTGTCTTATGAGATGGAGACAGTTTACTGTAAATTTATTGAACTTTGTGAACAGCTTGAGACTTGAGCACAAATCCTTACATACTTTGCTCATTTTTATGTATTTTTTCGACTGTTGTTTACTGATAATGTTCTGTTTTTATTCTTCAAGCAATTCATCGTGCCATTAAAGTTCTGATAATATTTCATGACTTTTGACCCTTTATCTCCTGGTAATGCTAACTGTGTTATCTTTTTTTGTAATATTGAGATTATTTTGTATACAGTTATTTTAAATCAACTGATTTAATTTTTAGTCAATCTTGGCACCAACCCTGGCTTGGCTGCTATCTGGGAAGATGAACAGCAGCGACGTCGGGATGCAAATGAGTCTTCACAGATATCAGGTCCATCATCACAGGGTTAGTATTTCATGTGTGTTTTAAATAAATAAATAAATTTATTTATTAATTAATAAATTCTCAACAATACTATCTGCTTATTTACTACCCTCTGCCCTCATGTAGCTTTTCAAGGTTAATAAAACAAAGTTTAAGATTCCCAAGTGGCTTCAAAAATTAAAGTCACAGTGGGAAACTGACTGACCATGGCTATCATTGTTTGGTGACTAGATTTCACCTTGGATGGTAGATCTAAAAAGATGGTTGTTCAAAGGGCAAACTACTTTAGTAATTAATTTTGGACCCTGGGCAGTGACAACCCAGCTAGTTTTATGGGTTGTGGGGATGGATGGGAAGAGTATGTTTGATAGGACCTTTGGTTAGCTCAGTTGGGAGAGCGCTGGTCTGCCGAGCAGGAGGTCGCGGGTTCAAACCCCGGCCAAACCAACACTCAGGGTCTTTAAATAACTGAGAAGAAAGTGCTGCCTTTGTAATGACATCTGCAAATGGTTAGACTTTCTAGTCTTCTGGGATAAGGACAAAAAACTGTAGGTCCCGTCTCGTAGACCCAGGTGGTGTGGCCAACCTTTACGGGTTGTAGGATTGGATTGGGTAGGGATGCACCTGTCCTCACATGGGACCTAAGTCCTGTTCATTCACATTCTCTCTGGGCAGGCCTGTGTACAGAAAAGCAGGTAAATAAATGAATAAATAAATGATTCCCATTTGTTCCTATCGCTATTGGGCAGGTCTTTGTGGGCCCAGTAAAATTGATAAAGTAAAATAACTTATTATTGTAATTACAGATAGAGGGCTGATTCAAGAAACTGAAACAGAGAGGAATTTGAAGGAAAGAATCAAGGAGATAATTGACGAGCGTGATCTTCTGATGTAAGGGAATGCAAAGTTCCTCAGTATTGAGGTTTCTTTGGGCCTTAAGTTTTACAAGGACCTAGATGTAACATCGTCATGATACTAGCCTGCATAGCAAGCATTTCCAATCGAGTTATTTCGCAAAATTTAGAGCGGGAGCAAAAAAAATGGAAGGGGGAAGGGGAGGGGAGAAGTAGGGGGAGGGGTTTCCTTTTCTCCCCTCCCCCTCCCCATCTTCCTCTTTTTTTTTGCTCTTGCCTCCACTTTACAAACTCGCGCGGAAACGCTTACTTGCAGGCTAACATGATACCAACGTGATACAACTCACTTTGACTCTGAAGATGACTAGCCGCACAGATTGCTAATACACCAGTCCCTGTAAACAACACTCCTATTCAGGATCACACTCATGCTCCACCTACTTGAGAAATGACTCCTGGGTTCAAACCATTCACTGATTTACATATAATGTAACATTAAAACCTGGATTGAAAGGATCACAAAGTTCTCCCTACTGAGACTTCTTACTATAACGTGTACATCTCCCTACTACAGCAATTTCCCGAGTGAAGATCGAAATGATGGGTATATGAATATCGCATGTCTTCATGTATTCATGACAGTAAATTTCAGCTTATAAACCCTGGGCTTATACAACTTTGTAATGGAGTTTAGGAGGGCTTATAAACAGAAAGGGAGGCTTATATCCAGGAGGGGACTTGTAACTGGGATAAAAAAGCGTTTCAAAACATTATAAAGCAGCGCTGATCAAAATACTTTTTGAATTCACTCGCTTTTTTAAGCTTCAAAGTGTTGTTAAGAATAGAATAATAATTATTCATTTCAATACAAGGTAGAAGGGGGGCTTATATGTTTGGGGGTGGGGGGGGGGGGCGGTGGGCTTAAAACTGGATGCACTTTTTTTGTTTACAGGTAAATGAGCTTATAACTGCAGGGTCTTGTAAGTGGAGGAGCTTGTAAGCAGAAGTTTATGATATTTTATCTTCATTCTTCACAGAGTATAACAAACTAACTAAATGACCAGCTCCTGGTTGGCTTATTGGCTCAATTGGTAGAGAGTTGCACCACTATCACAGAGGGTTAAGGGTTTGAATCCTGTTCAACCTGAATTCTTAACCCTTTCTCTTTTGCAACTGCAAACATTGTGTCTAAAACTGCCATGCTGTACTTAGTTCCAATCAAACCATAAGACTTAAAGTTCTGATGATTATAATGTGGACATGTTTGTAATGTGGATTGTGGTGTTGGTATTAAGGTTTGTAGAAAAAAAAATCAAATTGTGATTTGTTTACCAACAAAACATTTGGGAGTTCTTAAAAACGTGTTTAAATGTGTTAGTGCATTCCAGATCGAATTGGAATGTGGAAGTATTGGTTTTTTAAGGAGATGGGAAAACCGGAGTGCCCGGATAAAACCTCTCGGGGCAAGGGAGAGAACCAACAACAAAATCAACCCACATATGGCGTCGGCATTAGGACTTGAACCAGGGCCACATTGGTGGAAGGCGAGTGCTCTCACCAGTGAGTACCCTTGCACCCCCATGTTTGACTGTATGGGGTAATGGTAACACACATTTCTCAACTGGATAACTGGAGGTATAGTCTTCAGGCACAAAAGCTTTTCTATTGTCTGTACTAATTTTGTTCTCAGACAAAGTCAGATGGGAAAACTTGGACGAGGAGCATTATCTCCCCAGGAACTTGCCTCATTTCAAGATTCTATCTGCACACTGGCTGCTGCATCTCAGAAAGGATTGGCTGCTGATAATGACTCATTAGATGCTGATGTCATGTCACAGTTGCTGTCACAGCATGCTCAAGGGACGCTAGGTGAAGGTGCAGCAGCACAGTCATCCCAAGGTATGTAAATGTTAATGGAAATAGAATTCTTGTACCCATCTCAAACTCATTAATTATTCATGCAGTCAAGAGTCAATAAATGACGACCATTTGGGTCAGGTGGATGACTCTTGATACCTAATGAAACAGTAGATAAAACACCACCATGTTTTCATCTGAGATCAAATTCTTGCATTTAAATAAGATGTTTTATTGATTAACACAACTCGTGGAAACAATGCAGTACCAGAGAAAACATGTCACTGCATAATTTCTTATTGCTTCATTTGAGAAAACATGTCAAAAACTCGCGCTTTGTTTTTCATCACGGGTTCCAAACACCTCGAAACACACTCGCCCTCGTTTTTGACATATTACATGAAACACGGATGAAATGCTATCAGGTGGATAAGTGTTGTGTTAACCAAAATTAGCGATCTTCATATTCTAGGACGAAGACGACTGGAGGACGAGATTTAACTTCAGGTTTTTTCGCGTCTTCTTAAAAAAAAAAGACATCCCAGAAAGCGTCATTGTACTTTTAACCAGAAAAGTCAGCACGGTTATTTTTATTTAGGGAGGTTAAGCCTTCTCCTAATCGCAAAATGATAAAACGTCTTACATTTGATTACTTGTTTCTGTTACTACGACATTTTCGCTAAAACTTGTAGTAGAATGACGATGGCTATCACGTTTCCCCCCAAAATTACGCTGTTTCACGGGCGAGCACCACTTCCAGTATTGACAAAATCTCATTCTCGTAACCGTGCTTGTCTTAAGCCAAACGTCAAACTTTATGTGCATTTAGTCTTGTTCGGGAGAAAATTTATTAAAATTGCTTTTTGGTGCGATTTAGTTTATTGGTTCGACGCGTCCTAAGTTCGACGTCTGACCCAACAGACGATCTTAACTTAATTTAGTTCGACCCAAATTAGAGTTTGATTCGTCTCATGATGAGAGGTTCGACGTTTGACCTAAGCCTTACAATCTAAAAGTCTCTATTGTATGGCAAATGACAAATGACCCAGTGGTAAACGTACATACCCTTAGAACAACTGAGGCCTGATAAGGTTGCGCCAAAACCTATGCCGGATTGTCCGGGACAGGTAGAAATTTTAGTTCGGACATGTAACCTTTGACATGACTTGTCCGTGGGACAAGCACGTTTTTAATTAGAACAAATAAAGAAACAGCTGAAAATTGTCTTCAAATTACGGTAGAATTAAAACTCATCTTAAAAGTCATAAAAGTAAACAATAAGGTTAAATATTCTTTTATCTTCGCCATTCCACGGTCATTTCATTTTTTTTTACGAGCTCCTCTTTAGGTTAAAGTCAAATTTACAATTTAGTGTGAGTAAAAACAAAAACCTGATTGTATTTGAGTGTCGAGTTTCGAGCTAAACTTTTCGGTCAAGAACTCTTGGGTTTCGGACAACCAAATTTAATATAGTGCTTGTCCGAAGGACCAGGACAAGTGGATTGGACAGTTTTTTCCCCTACTCTGCTGATTTCTGGAATTTTTTATTTATGAGATGGGATGAATGGGGTACCCGGCGAAAAATTCCTCAGCGTAGGGATGAGAACCAACAACAAACGACTTATGAACACTTGGACGTTTTCTTCGCTGTTGTTTGCAGTCATTGTTGATGAAGATGAACCCGTTGTCAATCAAAGTATTGTGCAAGAAGTCGTAGAAGCAAGCCAGACGTCCGTGTCACCAGAACTATGTAGGTTTGCTTAATTTTGCTCTACTTTATTAAGTTCAATCGTTCGTTATAGGTTCTTTTGTTATTCTCTTCTTTTTTGTTATAATGTGACAATTACTAACAAATGAAGATGAATGAAATTCAGCATTGAGCTCAGCATAATGCTAATTTGCATCTCATCAAACAACAAAAGAATGGCAACACCCAACAGCACCCAACTACGCGTTTGTATGCGCGCAGACGAAAAACGAGGCTTCATCGCGTGCAGTAACTCACTCATTCGAGAAATTAAGAATCTCTTTTATGACAAACGGCAAACGGTAGATTCAAGTTGACAATATTCTCAAAATAGGGAGGGGAACAGATAGAAACTGTACTTATTGTTATGCACGAGCTTGACATGAAACTACTAATCTTTTTTGTAGAAATAATGAACAGGAAACTTAAAGTACAGGGAAAACTTGGTCACCTGGTACAAATTGACGTTTGCTTGTAAAAGTGATTCTAAATCTCTCTATTGTATCAGCTAACGTTGTTTGAGCTTGCGCGGAGAGGAGATAGGAGACTAATTAGCGCACAGGTTACATCGCTCGCAGCATCGCACACAATGTCATAAGCAACATCGCGAACAACGTCGCCGTGTTATCATAAGCTACATCAAGCACAGCATTGCAGCATTATCATAAGCAACATCGCACGCAGCATCGGACGCATTGTCATATAAGCAACATCGCACAAAACGCACGCATCATCATAAGCAACATCGCACGCAACATCGCACGCATTATCATAAGTAAATCGCGCAACGTCACATGCATTATCATAAGCATTGTCGCTCCCAACATCGCACTCGTTGTAATCAGCATCATTGTGCTCAACATCGCACCCATAATTATAGGCATCATTGCGCGCAGCATCGCACGCGTTATCACAACAAACACTAAGCGCGCCCGTTTTGCTGTGTATGTCCACCTGCAAATTCTCGTAATTCTTTCAGGGCATGACACCCGATGGTGCTTCTATCCTTATGATTTTCATTTTTTAATTGTACTCAAACAAACCGGTGGCACCTTGGAAATTGTGATGTACAGTTTAGGTATACTCATTTGTGCAGAGTCTAACTTTTGTATATGTTTTGTAGCCTCAACCATGGATAAAGAGATGATTAATATTTTGGCAAGTTTGGCAGAAGAGCCCGCTCAGCCAGGCAGTCAGAGAACAGCGAGTCAGAGCATTATACTTGACACTGGTACGGACACGACGTTATCATGGTTAATCGGCCATTTATACTTGCACGTTCGGCGGGTCCCGTGTTCAAAAATTTGTCCCGATCCGTGTAAACGGGATCTTATTTTTTGTACTTAGCCTCGTTTTGAAAGTGAGAGTTTTTGGAACTCGGATTTGGCCTTTTCAGGTCTTTTTAGCTCTTAAGCGAAAAAGCTATTTTCTCAAGTGGCTCCGTCGTTGTTAGATAACTTCTTCTTCGGTTTTAACAGCGATGGCTATAAAACTTTAGGAAGACCTTCAGTTATCATTTGGCAATAATATCAGTCATTGCATTCATTGCATCCCACACTATTGTATTTCCGTTACTATTTACTAATTCCTGGCCGCTTCTCCTGAGATGGAGCGAACTTTAAGATGGATTTCTCAGATGACGATTTTCATTAAAATTTCAAAGTGGTACTCAGAAGAGTAATTAAAATTGAGTATACTAATACTCAAAGAGAATCTAGTCTACAATGTTTCCCTTTAAAAATATTTCAAAACGCGAAAGTCACTACCAATGTGTTTTTGAAGGGGATTCGCTGTCCGACGAGGAAGCTAAAGATGATGAAGACCTCAGTGAGGCCGAAGAATCGATTGTCATGTCACAGAGGGTCTGGGACGATATTGAACATCACTCGCTGGGATCTGGGGAGGAACAAATGGCAGATGAACAAGGCAATGGGGAGGCTTCCCAAGGGTAACATCATTTCACTAGCGTTTAATTAAGGGAAACATTTTTTAAACAATAAAGGTAAAACATCGTTCCAATCTGAGTTTTTAAAGGGGCTATATCACGAGGATATTGCTGTTTTAGGTCAATTCTGTGCTGAAGTCATCACTTATTACCTTTACCCACACATAAAATACCCCTGCAGAGTTTTAAAGAAGATAGAGCGATTTTCGTATGACCATGAAAAATGGTTTCGGTAAGTGTTCGTTATTTGTTTTATCAGCCAATGGATGAAAAGATCAAAACATGGACTCTTCGTTTTCGCGCCAAAGAAAACCCTAATATGGATAAGGCATTGTTCGATTGGTTAATCGTGTTGCAGTATGACGTCAAATCCAAGTATCGATTGATTTCTAGAATATTTAAAGCATTGTGACATTCTATTTTACACTTTTCAAGGGCAAGGATCTCTTATGAGAGCCCGCGAAAACAATTTTAAATTTCACAGGAATTGAGAAAACACAGGTAAATTCGTCATGCGTAAGACTCCATTTAGTTAATTGAAGCTTCTGAAGTTTGTTTTTTAGGCTCCCATAAGAATATTTTCTTTGGAGTTATTTCATATCTGAACTTATTATATTTATTGCCTTTGAAAAGTGTAAAAAAGAATGCAATATGCTTGAAATTATTCTGGTACAAGGTTTTTGTCCACTGAAAATTAAAATTACTCAATATCCTAATGGATGACGTCTTAAAAAGATAGCAAATGGAGTAGCCTCCCA
Organism: Porites rus; assembly: GCA_964035705.1. Taxonomy (NCBI): domain Eukaryota; kingdom Metazoa; phylum Cnidaria; class Anthozoa; order Scleractinia; family Poritidae; genus Porites; species Porites rus. The sequence continues at coordinate 50,716,435 of OZ037992.1, forward strand.
CGCAAACGTTCTTTTGGCTCGTCACGCAATCCTCCCAAACCCGGGGAAGGAACGCGTGAAAAAGCCCTAAGAACGTCTGCGTGGGAGGCTACAAATGGCGTGACAGAAGCCCTTAAACGTGCTTATAGGGCGTCTCAGTTCAACTTGGAAGGAATGTCCGATACCTGGATTGGATCATTCTTAGAAGGGGACATACCTCAGTTAGACGGAGCCGCGGATGAAAGCTCCGATGGACAAGAGGAATTTAGAAAAACGCGGAAAAGATTAGGCATGGGCAGAACGAAAACGAGGTCAAGTCGATTAATTAGTGAAAGTAAAAAACGTGAAGTGTCCACCAGGAATGAAATACCTTTGACTGAACCATTACACTCTGAAGCGTCGGAAAAAAACTCAGATCGTGGTGAAAGTGCTAGTGAAATGGCTTCAGAATGCAGTGATACTTCTAAGGAGATAAAACGGTCTGCCAGCGAAGATGTTTGGCCTAAAAAAGGGAGGGCCATTCGTACCTATTCAAAGAGAACCAGATCGTCATTGAAGGTTCAAAAGTCACTAAGATTGAGTGAAGAAAAGGATCAGAAGAAGGAGGAAGAGGAAGTAGTTGAGTTTAATACTGAGGAGGAGGAGAAACCGGACCGTGAGGACACATTCAGGTTGTTTCTAAGTGAATCAAGTGGTTCTGAAGATAACACAACAGGAACTAATTCAGAGCCAGAGAAAAGTGAACCATCTTCGAGTGAGCAAAATCGTAACCTTGATGTTAAGCAGGTGAAAGCAAGAAAATTATCTACAGTACGGAAGGGTAGAAATGCAGTGAAGTCTGATTTTGGCTTAGAGGAAGAAACAGAAGTGGTGAAGCAGAAAGATCTTAATCTTGAAGTGGGAAAAAGTGACCAGATAGAAACCTCTGCTGCGTCAAACGAACGGGTTGCGTCTTATGACGATTTTCCTGATATAACAAAATGTATTCACAGCCCTGAGAAAAACCTGAAAGGTGGCGATAAAGGAAAAAAAGTAGCAAAACAGTGTTTAAGCTCGTCTGTACCGTCAACTTCACATAAAACACTCGGTTTACTTCCTATGACACAGGCAGTGCCTTCCACTAGCTCTTCAGTGCAAAAATATTCGCGTAGAGTTACTCTGCGTAATAGAAAACTATCAGATATAGAGAAGAAAGAACTAAAACTTGGTAAAGGAAAGGCAGCTTGCGAGAAGAAGCTAAAAAGTGATTTAGTTTCGCCTTTGGGAGCCATAAGCAGAGCTATGCCAAACTTAAGAGTGTCCTTAGAGGATGTTTCTCAATCACAAATGCTTGACTCAAAATTTAGCGAAGCTCGCGCTCGTTTGAGGCACAATAGAGAAACGCCGCATCAGAGCTATACACTTAACGTAAACCAGGTTTTGATTAGTCCGGTTGCAAAAGAGAGACCTTCGCTGAAACGCTCTCCTGTGGTAACGAGAACCAAAGAAAGGGCTCTTTTGTTAAAGAGGACTTCTCCAAAACGAAAAGAGGAGAAAATGAAGAAATACGGAACGCTACCTGTGGTGATTGCCAAGTCACCTAAAAAGAGCCCCGCTGATAATAGTCAAGTTTCACAGGCGTCACCAGCAAACCGACAAATTGGAACTGACTCCCTTATACGTACGTCGCAGATTTACGAGGACTCTGCTGTTTCGACAGGCGTTTTCAGCAGTGCACGGAAAGGAGGAGATGACTCTTCGGGATCTGCCTCGTCCCGAAGTCGCACGCTCGGGTCTGTTGACAACAATGATGAAATTTTTCAGCGATTTATGGAGTATTCCTCATCTGAAACTCCTTTTACATCTGTTACATGTTCGGGTGGTGACGGGAAAATATCTCGCCACAGAACAGGATCAGTCCCGTCCCGCCAAGTTTCCCTTAAATTGACCAATACTCGTCGGACCTTATCACTTGAAAGAAAAGGTCTCAAAAGGAAACTTAAGGTTGACTTCCACGGACAACAAACACCTGTGCGTGACTTGGCAGGCTCTGGAAAGAAAAGAAAGCTTTCATTAACACTGAAAGCAACTTCAGTTTCTTTTCCAAGGATGGATGATATTAGTGAAACTCTTGTTACTTCGGACGAAGAATACGTGGTCAAAGAGGGAAAATCTGTTTTTAAAGATCAAGACAATACATCTAGCTCTCTACAAATTCAACAAGCTAGGGTTGACACCGTCTCCGATGATGGAAGTTCAGGCTTTGACGGAAAAAAGGAGTTTGCTATGGACAGAAGTCTGTTTGATGTCAATGTAACTTGTGTTCCGTCAAGCCCTGGAGAACCTAACTGGGGTGATGAAGTTTCCCCCAAATGTTCTAAGTCTTCTTTGGCCGTGACTGGCTCCGATTCCCTCGCTGGCTTAATAGAGGCTTGCCCTTCCAACAGCAAATCTCCAGACATTTTAAAGAGCCACTCTTTTGCTAAAATGGGACTGAAAACAACAGTTAACGTATCTAACGACGTGGAGCTGGTGTCTCAAGAATTTGATTTTCCAAATGAAAAAGACACTGAACTATTGGCTAACGCACTGTTTAATATGTCTTTCCCGTCACCTCTCCCCTGCGTAGAAGAATGTTGCTCTCCTCCCTGCCCCTCGTCACCCCTGAAAGCGAACTGTCATGAATGGAAAGGAAATCAAGTTTTAACTGTTAACAGTAGTTGTGCTGAAGAAGGCAATGCATTAGAAGTCGAAGAATTGAACGAGTCGTCTGAGTTTTCTTATTTAGACCAAGTTAAAGAATCTCAATCTAGTCCTGTAGTTCACAGTGTGCTGGAAGGATATGTTGTCGTTCCCACTTGCCCTCAGCTCGGTGAAACGCAATCTCGCGGCGATAACCCCGAAGTTGAAATAGCAAATTATGTCGGTCAGAGAATCAGTGAAAAGGAAACGACAGGCCATGAAGAATCTTTCAAACCACTTAGAATCCCCATAAAGAGAAGCGACCTTCGTTCGAACGGAGAAGAATCTTTCCAGAGAAAAGGTGCGATATGGGGAGGCGAAGACAATTCAGAGTCTTCAATTGCAGGGAACAATTGTTGTAAAAGTAAAATTGTTACTGGCAGCGAATCGAATGAATCACCTAGTTTAATGGCTCGAGATTCAATCGTAATGCCACCATTTGACACTGAAATGACTGATTTACCTGATCTTACTGAAGCTGAGGAACCAAGCAAACTAAGTTTAGAAGACGAAATTTCGATCGACGCACGGCAATCGTCAGCACAAGGTAATTCAGACAACAACGAAATGGAAATGTTCTTAGGCGAAGGTAAAGAGGAACAGGTCGAGAAAACTTCCTTCAAAATTCCAAGCGCCGAGAAAAGTGATTTTGTTTTCAAACTAAGTTTGGAAGAAGAAAATTCGAACGAGGCACAACCACTGTCAGCGCAAGGTAATGCGGATGACAACGAAATGGAAATATCCTTAGGTGAAGGTAAAGGGACACAGGTCGAGAAAACTTCCTCAAAACAGCTAACTAGCTCTCTTGCTGCTAAAATTCCGACAGAATCCTTCAGAGACTGTAAGGAGCAAACCGTAAGTAAAGTACTCTCTGTCTCTGCGAGCGTCAATGACGATGGTAGCTGCAGAAATCGTGTTTTCATCAAACCTTTGAAGGAGCCGCCTAGTTCCGAGGAATTGCTGAACTCACTGACGAAGTACGGGCTGCCACACTGTAAATATCAAGAGCCATTTTGCAGTAACCCGGATGATATCCCAGTATTGCCCAGGTCAGTAAAGTTCAACTTTATAGTTAAACCACTAAAACTCCATTTCAATGGGAAAAAAGTCAACGAAGTTATAGCTAACAGGGTCTCTTTTATGAACTATTTTTAATGTCAAGATATATTTATAATTTATCTCCAATTTTCTACGCCGCATACCATACTCCGCGGGAATTTGTTTTAAATGCAAAAATAATAAAACAATACAACCGTTTCTCGCCAAAAGTTCCTGAGCGGGCAACATTGCAAAATCTATGATAACAGCAGTGCACTGTTCCCCTCTAATTTTGACCGCTCGCTGAGGTTCACTCGCTTAAACTTTTATATAACGTAAACGTTTTTCTTCGTTGGCTGTATAACAAAACATTTATTGACTGGTCACTCAAAAAACAAGTCATTTTTTTCTTGGAATCTCAGCGTTTTTTGATGTGGAACGAGGGAAACATTGAGATTCTCGGTAAACAAAATTAATAACTGTTTCGTGTAACCAATATCCCCTCACTCAAACTCTTTTATTGGTAACGAGGATGCGGATAGGTTGTTTCGTAGCTCGTATTTTCCATTAGAGGTATAAGCAAATTGGAACCTCACCTCGAAATACTGATTCATTTTATTTGGAAGTCTACACTGGGGCAGTTTATCAAATTTATGTATCTTTCTACTTATTTATGCATTTTTTTTCCTTGAAGGGAAGTAGGTGGAAGAATTTTGAGGATCGAATCAAAGGAGGTGGGCATTTTAAAATTATTTACAAATAACGTATAATTTTACAATGTATGTCGTACAAAGCCATTTTCGTCTTTTTTTCTTATCCGCGTATTGGAAGTTATTGTTTTTTTTCTTATGTTACCGATGGTTTTCTCTTTTTAGCCTATCTCACTTTTTATGCCCCTTGTTTTGCCAAAGGTTTCAAATCTACCAGAATTTGAATCTTCTAGTTCTTCACAAGGCTTAAAACACTGGAGAATGGTGATGTCCTCTACTCGTGAATTTGCTGTTCAAAATATCTGCCAAAGTATGGAAGATGCAGCTAGCATCTGCAAAAATGCAGAACTTAAGATTGCTTTGATGGGAGATGGAGAAGTTGTAATAACACCATGTCGAGAGCCACCGTCGATTGAGACGGTGAAGGCCTGGGCACGAACTAAACTCGCCAAACGGAGTAGTAAAGCTCTCAAGAAAGTAGAAGATAAACCGTTGAAAAAGCAAGAACAAATAAAAGAACCTCCAAAAGACCTGAAAGTGCTGACAGAACACAAAGAAAATGATGTTAAAGCTTTTAATGTTTCTACAACTGAACATGGTCCGGTTACGTTATCTCCTCCCGCTCCAACAGAAACTTTACCGGAAGTGACGTCCAAGGTTAGCTGTCAACCTGTGCAGACAGCGCTTGCTCGTGCTGAGGTTGACAAGCAAAATGTTATGGAACTTTCAGACTCCTTTAGCCCAGTGGAAATCACTAGTCCTTGCAGCTTGTTTTCACTAAACGAGGGGAAGATGTTTACATTTGCCTCTGGGACTCATCCAGGAATGGAGATTCGCAAGAGTCATGACAAAGGTGAGAAATTAGGAACTCAGCCGAAGGAGATGAAATGCCGTGACCCAGAAACAAAACTCGAGAAAGTTGCTGTTACTTCCGGTGCATCTTCTGTGACAGTAACGCCATCCATATTTCGGTCTCCTGAACAAACTCCTTCGTCTACTCAGCAACCGCTGTCACCTTTACTGCAGACGCAGAACTCCGTGTTTTCTGGACCACATCACAGCACACCTGTTGCGACGAAGTTAGTTTACGGCGTCCACTCTCCTCGATGTACTCCCATTTCAAATGCCACAACTCAAAGAAAGAGACTGGATGCTAATGTTGAGACATCTGGAAAGAAAACTACTCCAAACCAGGCCTCCACGGACCAGTCTCCGTCGCTAAGGCAACAACTACTTGTCAGCCAGTTTAAGGTAGATAACTTTCCTTGCCTTTCTTGTATGATGTGCAAAGCGTAGAGCTACAGTGTAAACGCTATTTGTGCGAGTTGACCTTGTTTTGATACAGCCTTTCCTGCTTTCTTGTAAGTAAATCGTTTCGTTCCACCGGCTTGCCTCGATGGCGCAAGGTTTAGCACAGTCGGTTGGTGTGTGGCCTTGAATTTCAATGCTGACTTTATAGTTTAAGTAGAACTCCAAAGGAAAAGGAACAAACACAGAAAGACCTTGGGGATAAAATTGCTCATGTTGTGGAAGAACTAAAAAAGACATAGACTCAAGGTTCTTTTTTGCACTGAATGGAGTCCTTGAAAAATTAGGACACTTGTTTTTGAAAGTCCTTGAAAAGTCCTTGAATTTTTTGTTCAAAAAAGGGTACGAACACTGCTTTCCATATAGCTTTAAATAGGGTTGAAAAGCGAAACACTGATAGAGAGAGGTGGGTCAAATGAGCGCATCGTCGGGCCTCAGGTTTGTCAGTTTAAGTACTGTTACGAGTTACCGACTTAAAAAAAACCCTTACCGTTACGGTTTACCGTGTCAATATACTGAATTGTTAAATCCGCACTCAGGCTCTTACTTTGTTTCCGTTTTTTAACTTGTCTCTAGTTCGTCACTCCAGGTGCTCCACCGAGGCGAGCAATGCCATGGACCTCACAGATCGAGGGGCCTTCTCCAAACAATACTTATGGTTTCAAGGTCCCTCAGATGAACCTGCAAGATGCCAAGGCCCTTCATGAGGTACTTTCTTGTTTACGCTAATCGGTCAGTAATTGAGTCGAAAAGATGACTGTATTGTTACTTTATTCCAAACCTGTATACTTGGCTTCCGGTCACAGGGCAATTACTACTACTACCTATCCGACGCCCCACCCCCCTCCCCCCTCTGTATACACTACCTTGGTATAACTAAGAATTTTTCTTAGTGAGTAATTAGGGTAATTAGGGAAGATACCTCAAATATGTAGATGCAACCCTCGCAATGTGATTTTGGAGTATCCGTTTTAGTCAGATTGGATATTCGACAATCATAATGAAAGGACACAATGACGTAAATATGTCAGTTTTAAACAGTTAACAACAGACTTCAAAGGCTTTAGAAATTCGTGTAAACAAACTCACTCCGAGAGATGAAATTGTGTTTGATGTAGCTATTAATTGTTATTCTGTATAAGTTTTCGTTGTAATTTGTCATATCACTGAATTTACATGCGTTAAATATATGTTGTGGTTCTAAATTTTATCCTGGTTTAAATTTTAGCTTCTCTTTTTTGGGCGTATGTTAAGGACGGTGGAACGAATGAATATAAAATTAAAAACACGGGACAAAACTGAAGCGCAACATGTATTCTCACAGATGCTAAATCTCCCACTCTGAAAATCTGTGGCGTTTTGTTTCTAGTCCTGTTTGAAATCTCGGTTTTATGTATTATCATTTATAGGTACAACATCTAACACTGTTTAGCTTAGAGCTTCATGTAAGAACAAGGCGTGACGTAAGACCAGACCCCGAGTTTGATCCTATTTGTGCCATATTCTACTATATTCAAACCGATACTCCACTTCCATCTGGTAAAAATAAAGTCACAGGAATCTTATGCGTGGACTCAGAATCCGCTAAAGTATGCACACCTGGAAGAGGTAAGGATGTGTTATTTCTCCTAGGGATGGATTTCCACTGTCGTGTAATTTTTACGTACGCGTACACGCACGTAGAGTTTACTCGCGTTAATAAAATGGAGCCAGAGCTATCGAGTGTTGAGCTTAAAAGTGAAGTTGAGCAAAGGTTCAACTTTTACGTTTATGTGCGACCTTTCATACATTGCCTCTATTTTATTTGCGAACGTAAATTTTACACACGTACGCACGTAAAAATTACGCGACAGTGGAAATCGATGAGCAACAAACAAAGAGAAATGTAGGAAAGTTTTTTGAACGGCGCCGTAAAACGGACATCTCAGTTATGCAGCTCCGTCTTTTTGTTTCCTGTTAGAGTTTTCCGCGTATATCTTAGGAACCTGGTTTCAGTCATAAATTTCCTGGATAATTAGAGGTCTACGGTAGTTTGATTACTACAGCCTGCACAAAAGGAGTTACTAGGGTTTGCTCAAGCGCGTTTTGGGCGCGCGTGCAAAGCGCGAGACGCGAGAGGAAGGAGGCTAGATTCCCTAAATATCTGAGTTGATTTTTGACGCTTCTCCTCATCTTGCGTCCGTAACGTCGCAAGCACCCGAGCGAAGATTGAGTTGTTTGCGGAGTATGCTGAAGCCAGTCCCCTCCACTGAAGCTGAAGCTGAAGCTGATGCTGGGCGTGAAGAGCACGTCCGGTTTGTCAGATGCGTGCGAACGAAATTCGCTCTACGCCTAAGCTCCCAAACCGCTTTTAACGTTCTTCTGCGCTGGTAGTGGCTTCACAAGGTAGATTCTCCGTTCATCGAAAGTGTTTATGGACCGCCGCAGAGCTGGAAGGGGCTGAGGCAACGTCGTTCCCAGGTTCCTTTCCTACTTCTCCCCCTGAACGAGAGAGGATCCTGGAAACGGGTTTGGGGCCAAAGTCCGAATGTTAGTAACTCTTAGATAGCTGATAGGCTGATATTTAAATATAAAATATAAAAAAGTGTCGAATTTTTTTTTTTAATGAACAGACGTTTCGGGTATATAAGCCTTCTTTAGTGCTAAGAAAACCGTACTGAAGAAGAGTTATATACCCGACGCGTCTGTTCTTAAGAAAAACATTAGACCGGCATTTTTTGATATTTTGATATATTATCAGTCTATCATCTATCTAACTATAGTGTCATCGCATTTCCGTGAAGCATCTATTAAGAACACTTATCTGCCGTTATTAGTATTATAATCTGTTTTTTTTCTTTCTACATTTTTATGAAGTTCCAAGCCAAGTATTTTTTTAAAGTCTAATTTCTGAATTGAATGTCAATTTTTCCTTCCAGACACCAAAGAAAAAAGTCTTTACAACGCGGAGGACACCACTAAACACTCGCCCCACAAAGATGCAGTTGCTTCTACATCCACCAGTAACACATCTATGTCAAGAACGTCTCAAAACACCAGCACGTTTCACTCGAGAACACTTATATCTCGATCAGGTGTCACAGATCATGAGGTGCAATACGTTGCTGAAGAAAAAGACCTTTTTCCTGCTCTGCTCCTCATTATCCGCAAATGGGACCCGGATATTCTGATTGGGTATGAGGTGCAAATGTTTTCTTGGGGATTCCTTCTTGAAAGGGCGTTGACTTTTGAAATTGACCTTTGTAGTCGGTTGGCTCGCGTACAAGGTTCATCTTCTGACAGCAACATGGACGCGGAAAAGGATAGATGGGGCGCGGCGCATACTTCCGAGATAAAAATCGCTGGGCGGATAATTTTAAATGTCTGGAGGCTCATGAGACATGAGGTAGGGCCTGAAAGGGAGACAAGAATTAAAAGATGTTCTTAAATAGTTCTAACGGTAGTTAGGCGAGCAGAGGCAATTGCATCTCCCTCAGCGTCCTTACTATAGGGACCTTACGAAACTTTGACGGCGACGGCAACAGCAACGTCTAAAAAACAAAAGGTTTTATGATTTTATTTTTTTCTGCTCGTGCATCACGCTTTTTTGTACATTTCTTGCCTTCCCGCACAACTACGACGTGAAATGATCAAATCTTGAGTTGACTTGAGAATGACAACGGCAGGGCGATAAATTTTACTTTCTCTCTGTGAACTCGAACGCGGTCCCTTCTCTTCGGTTCCAACCTAACTTCCCGATTTTCAAGTAACTGGCTAACTTGATATCAGGACGAAAAGGTTTCTAAGGACGTGAAGTGTGTTTTTCAGCGACATATTCATTGGCGTCGTCGTTGTCGGATCGTGAGGTCCCTTTTCACCCTTCCGAATAGGCCTTTCGTTACATTGCGGAGAATTGAAAATTTGCATGGTTGTGTTTGTGTTAGTGTTTAAAATTTGTGTATTTTAATGTCTTATCACTGCAACACATCAAATGAAATGAGTGACAGAAGGAAGTTGAAAAGCCTTTAGGGCGAGATTTTCTCAGTACTAAGTAGTACGCGCGTGTGAACCAGCATCACTTTGGCGGGAAAACGCGATACCCTTCGTCATTCTACTACGAGTTTAAGCCAGAATGTCGTTGCGACGGAAACAAGTTATGTTATTATCAAGTGTTAGGAAATTTTAACATTTTGCGCTCGGAAGAGGGGCTTAATAACCGCGCTAAATTTTCTGGTGAAAAACGTACAATAAAGCTTTCTGGGGTGTTGATTTTTTGAGAACACGCGAAAAAACTGCAAGTCAAATCTTGTCCTCGAATTTAAAGGTCTCAACTTGTCGGCAGTGAAATGTACTGAGACTGAAATCCATACAGCATAGCAGGAATGGTTGTCCTGGTGTAGTTCAACTTTTCAAACTTGCTTGTAAATAGCCAACAGGTTTACCTCTCCTAAAAGCTGGAATACTTAACTCTGTGAAGTTTATTTTGATTATTTGTTTTGGTTATTTGCTCCCGCCGTTAGCCTTTGTGCTATAAAAACTACGCACTTCTGTTTGTGCGAAACAAAAATTTTGAAACATTGATTCTATTCCACAGGTTACGCTGAGCAGCTACTCGTTCGAGAACATAGCGTTTCACGTTCTTCACGAGCGCATTCCTTTGTTTACATTCCGCACTTTATCGGATTGGTGGGATCACAGAACTGCTCTCAATCGTTGGAGGACCATCGATCATTACGTCAGGCGTTGCCGTGTCAATGTTAGGATACTAGAGGCGGTGGATTTCATTGGTCGCACCAGTGAGCTAGCAAGACTGTTTGGGATATTATTCTTTTCTGTAATATCTCGTGGATCGCAGGTATTTGAGATGTTATTCTTTAAAACTCCATGAAATCAGTGTCTGAAAAATAAGGTTTTTATCACTTTTGGCATACTCACTAAAGAAGCTCAGCATAGACTGTTTCGCTTCTTTCGTGCTTAGCAAACCTTCTGGGTACATCCTTAACTCAAAAGTACAGAGCTGCTGTGGCGTTGACTATTTGTTGTTGCTTATTAGGTATTAGGGATCTTTTTCGAAATTACGACGGCAACAGCAATGGGAACGTGCCCCAAATAAACAAACAAACAAACAAACACGATAATGTTAGGTTTAGTGAGTAAAACAACATCTCTACTCTTTACAGTCCTCATTCAACTACGACGTATAGTAACCAAATTTTAGATTTCTATAGAAGGCGAATGGCGAGGTAATAAAGCTGAGCTCGGACGGGATCGCTACTCTTCAATGAGACGAACGAGTTGGAATAATCGCGAATGACGTTTTCGTTGGTGTCGCCGTTGTTGTATTGTATGGTTCCTTTTACTGTACTGTGATCAATTTTCATAACTTCTTGTGTGTTGATTTTAGCAGATATCCGTTTGTTAGAGCAGTATAGTTTGATATCGACTGCAATTAATACGTCCTAAACGGATTGCCTTATTGCAATTTAACAGCTGGCAGTTTCCTCGGAGTTTGTTTAAATTTGTAGTTTTTTTCTCTTTTAGTATCGTGTTGAGTCCATGATGTTGAGAATTGCAAAGCCAATGAATTATATCCCAGTTTCACCGAGCGTGGAGCAGCGCGGAGCGTAAGTGTTTGACTGGATATTGTAGTAACACACAGAAGTGATTGATTGGGTTTAGATTAGCAAAACAAAACTTTTAACGTGCAGCGCCCTTTTCTGTACCTTGATTTGTGGTCGTTACACAACCACGACGTGAAACTGACCAATTTCACGTTTTGTGGAGGACGTGGAAACAAGAAAACGATTTTCTAATCCTATTTTTAAACTCAGATACAATCCTTTAAAATTCAATTCTAGAAAAATTCACCAGCATTTCACACATTAAACGGTAAGGGATAAGAGCGATGAATTTTGAAACAGCGTAAATTCACTTTTTAACGGGCGTTTTCGCCACCGTCCTCTTTGTCGTTGCTTAAACTCCGCATTGACTTCAAATACCCGCGGATGCAAGTTTTATCTAAGTATCTTGAGAGAAATCCTGAATTCATGTATTTATTAAACAAAAAGATTTTTGTTTGTTTAGCTTTCGAGCGCCCAGCGTTGTGTTTTTATTCTCTCAGAATGCGAGCTCCAGAAACCATTCCCCTGGTCATGGAGCCGGAATCCCGTTTCTACAGCGATCCGGTCCTGGTCCTAGATTTCCAGTCTCTGTACCCTACCATGATCATTGCCTACAACTACTGTTTCTCGACGTGCCTGGGGCGAGTCAGCTGCCTGTCAGAGTAAGTAGAATGAATTTAAATTATTTCCCACGGTGAAAGTCAGTACCGTGAGAGGAGAGGAAAGAGAACTTCTATCGCAATTGACATAAAACTGTTTATTTCCGTAGCAATCCATCGAAAGTAGAACATACCTCCAGGGTTACTTTCTATAAATGAAAGAATCAGGATAAAAAAAACTCTCTTTACTTGACTAACGCCCCGATTATATGGAAAAAAGTTGTTCCGGCTAGAAAGTTCACTTGCTTACCCGACCTAACCTTGGCGAGCCAACTTTTCATACATTTCGTTACAAAACGTGGCAAACCGTGTACATGAGAAACAAAACATTGGCTCGACTAGAAGGGTGATGTGATGTTAGGGTCATCTTTCTAGCCGGCCAACTTTTCTCCGTATGAACACTTTGCCTCGCCCAGCCGGGTCAACTCAGTCAAGGCGAGGCAATCAGAGCATGCGCGAGCACTGTTTTAGACAATTAGAGCATGTGCGAGCGCTGATTTAGACAATTAGAGCGTTCGTGAGCGCTGTTTGCTCGGGCAAAGAGGTCATAGAGTTTCTCGTATAAACGCTTAACTCGGCTTGGAGGGGGACCCATCTACCGGGAAAGGTTTTCTCTATATAAACAGGACTTTAGAATGTTATCTCAGGCTACTGATTTCCTGGTTTATTCTGTAGGTATGGTGAGTTTAAGTTTGGTGCAACTTCACTGTGTGTTCCACCTAGTCTTCTTAAGGTATGAAGCCGGTTCTAGTTTAAAACTCCGCGTCTGTCATCTTTCAAAAACTACTTTTCGAAAGTTTCATAGAGAATTATGGTTGAGAATTATTGTGCTTCAATACCATTTTGCTCGAACGAAATTCCACAGCTTAGGCCGCCGCTGTTCAATTAGTGGTTGCCTAACTCAATGCTGGTGGATGTTAAAATGAATCATTTTGTGCCGTAGGGGAGCTTTCGTTTGAAATAGCTTGGTGGACATGTCACAAGTCGACAAGTTTTCTTTTTCTCTTTCTTAACTTGCATGCAGTCCTCGAGCAATCAATACCACCACAGAGAGTCTGTAACAATGATGTTCATTCTTAAGCTGATATTTTAAAATCAAAACTACTGTTTGCACCTTATTGAGACTTGTCTTTTAATGCAGAAAAAGTAGAAACTTTATGTTGTCTTCTATGTTTCCAGCTTTCTGATTTCAGATTTTGTGACGAGCTAGTTGGATGGCTCTTTTTCGTGAAATAAACTTCATTGCATTTGTTTTAATTCTAGAAACTTGAAGGTGACATTCATGTCTCTCCTAACGGCGTTGCTTATGTCAAACCCAGCGTTAGAAGAGGTATACTTCCCAGGTAAATATTTTTTAGCTCGAGAAAACAGCCGACCTTTCCTCGACGCCACCACTGGTTTTCCCGCGAAATGACGTCTGAGCAACGACTGCAGAAATTCCATACTGATGACGTGTCACTACCCAGATCTGGGTAGTGCTTCTGATTGGTCGTGTCGTGAGAGAAATTGGTTTCAACCAATCAGACGCATTTCCTAGATCTGGGTAGTGAACGTAATCTGTACGGAATTTCTGCAGTTGTTGGTCAGACGTCATTTCGCTGGGAAACCAGTGGAGAAGTCGCAAAATGTCGGCTGTTTTCTCAGGCTAATTTTTTTGATGGACTAAATTCCGCCACTAAATCGACGCTGAAAGTCAATTACTCATCAATTTTGTTTTTCAAACAGCATGTTAGACGAGATCCTTCAAACACGAATCATGGTGAAGACATCAATGAAAAAGTGGAAAAATGACAAGGTATAGACGATCTAAAAACAATGGGCAATATTTACTTGCTTTCACAAAGCAATAAATTCTTTATCACTTTAAGACACCCTCTCCCCCCCTATACAAAGCCCTGTCCCTGTAAAGTACTGCTCAGTAGCTGTTAGTGTTTGAATAGTCACATTCTGGTTTCAACAATAGACTCAAGAGTTAAAACCATATTAAACGGGAGAAAATATACGTAAGCATAGTAGGGAAGTATAGCTCAGTAACTCTCCCGTGAATTGTTACCCTTTAGGATTCTGTCCATAGATTCAAAGGTCAGTACCTGTTTAGCTTAATAAAAAGTACCGTAGGAAATACTGCTCAGTAGCTTTAATTTTTTAAGGATTCTATTCACAGAATGAAAAGGTTAAACCCTTCTTTTACAGCGCAATGACTGAACAGTACCGCGGACAAAAAGAATGTTCAATAGCTTTCACTTTAGTTGTCAAAATTCAATAATAAGGACAAGAAAGTACTGCTCAGTAGCTTTTAATCAATTTTGAAATTTATCTGCGGATTGGGGATAAGGTCAGAGCCACTTTCTACAACGAATATACAACACGATGAGCGAGAAAGTACAATAGTAGTCACGCCCGTCGCTCTCAGAAGTGAAGAAGTTCTCTGCTGTATTTGAAGGAGATGTTTTCAAAGATTACTATTTGTAGACTGTCACTGACTGTCCTCTATTTTATTTACCAGTCTCTTGGGCGGATGTTGGACGCGCGTCAGTTGGGTTTAAAGCTGATTGCAAATGTGACGTTTGGATATACTTCGGCGCATTTTTCTGGTAGAATGCCATGCGTTGAAGTAAGTAACTTCCCTCTTTTACTATAACTGAGCACACTGGAACAAAAAACAAAGTTGTTCGTCAACTTTCGAAATTCCACTCAAAAGCGTAACACACTATATATACAAGTTTGACATATATGGAGGAAAAGCAGCGAAAGCAGCGTGAGACAAAATATGAAACAGAGAATTAACTCTGGAGTGGAAATTCAAGTGCTACAAATAACTCATAAACTCAAGTGAGCGTTAGCCGTAGTAAAGGGAACCAGGGAACTACACGAGGCCAAGAAAATGTCTTTTGACCTCGTTGATATTCGAACCCACGACTTTCGGAATACTGTTGTTAATTTTGGACTAGCTACTAAGCTACGAGGCCCGACAGAAGCCAGTCGTGGGCAAAGAAAGTGTTGGATTCCGGCGAGGAAAGATAACCAATGAAGGCTAGATATGCCATATCTCGTAGCTTGGTAGAGCAACAGTTGATGTAATCTGCCAAGGTCGAATGTCGTGGTTTCGAAACCCAACGAAGTCAAAAGACTTTCGCGTGTGGTCACCTAATTCTCGTTATTAACAATGTCCAGGCAACATTCGCGATGACGCAAAAGAGTAACATTTCAGTGGGTGAGGTGCATCGGTTTGTGAAAGGTTTCTGGTGTTCCATGTTAATGAGTTCTGTGTTCCGGTGCTTCTATGTTCCAATGTTTCATGTTTTACTGCACCAGTGTTATGGTGTTCCGAGTTTCGTTTTTACATATTCCGGTATTTTGGTGCTATCTGCTCCCGTGTACATTACTTTCTCTTCTTCAAGTTATAATGTTGAAAGAGTGTTTAACTCCGTAGTGGCTGGCAAATTTGTCAGATATTTCCGACCAAGCTGGCGTTCCACGCGTTTTTTGCCAGAAAGTCCAAACCACTTTCCTTTTACTTGTGAAAAAATATTTCTGCGCAGGAGCGGCCTGCTTCCAAAAAGGTTTTTTTTTTCAATAACTGAGCGATTTCTCGCGCGCTGATTGGTAGATGTTCGATAAGAGTACGAACCATGGAAATAACGTGATGGTGGCATAATTTGTTTTTCTCTTTCTCGCGCGTGCGATTTTCCGTGAAATCTGAACGGAAATGGACTTCAAAACTGTCAATAGAGAGCTTTAGATTTGAGAACGAGAACGAGTGCGTGTACGAGATTTAACCGTTAAAGTTTTTGCGCATGTTCTCCAACAAAAGACGCCGGAAAGCTTGATTTAACTTTTTTCACCAAAAAAGTTAGTTCGGTTATTTGTACTAAAGGAGGTTAAGCCCTCTCCCGATAGCGAAATGATAAAACATCTTACATCTGATAACTTGTTCACGCTACTCCGACATTCTCGCTAAAACTCGTAGTAGAATGACGACGGTCATCATGTTTTCCCGCCAAAATGACGCTGGTTCACGCGTAAGCAATACTCAGTACTGAAAATATCCGGCGTCCTCGTCTTAGAATCTAAAGCTCTCTAATGTTATTGTAAAAAAACAAGTCTACAGCAATTTTTTGTGGTCTGTACTCTGATCGACCATAGAAATAACGTCAAAGTGTTCAAAACTTCTCAGTAAAACCACTCGCCTGCGGCTCGTGGTTCCACTTGAGTTTTGAAGGTTTCGACGTCAAATCTATGGTCGATAAGAGTATCCATCATGGATGATTGTTGTCGGTTTGGTAATTCGCTTCTCAGAAAAATTTTCATTCGTTTTCTGTATTTGGGCAGTAACTTTTTTATTTAAACCAACCTAACGTGTTACTTTATCTTGTTTTCAACGATGTTTCTTCGAAGACCATTGAAAAAGATATTGCATTGAATTAACTACGTTGAAAGGGCGCAGCTCATCGAACTTTTCTCTTCTTTCGACGCCACGTTAGATTCCCCCTCCTTTATTTTCTGGGGCTTTCTTTTGGCCGGGAACTGTTACGGTAAAAACACACGTGTAAGAACTTAGTGCGGGTTTGAAAACCTGGTAGGCAGACATTTTCCATTTTAATTTATTTTTCTGGTGATCAACAGCTTTATCTCCTTCATACAAAACACGAACCTAGTCTAATACTTCTTAGCCTAAATTGGTAATGACTACCCAAAAATACAAGAACCTATTTTGCTGGACTTGGAAAAATGTGGGTTCTAACAGGCGCCGGGTTTTTACTGTATCTGTTTTTCAGCCTTGGTAAATCACGTGATGCGTGGGTAAATCACGTGAATGATCATGCAGTGAAATCACTTCCCTGCCCTCCACCACCCCCCCCTTCCCTACCGGTACTTCCGCTCGCACTTATTCTAAATACTAGTTAATATTTTATCAGAACCTTAGTATTTGTGAGGAATTTTGATAAAAGCTCAGCTTTATACCTAATGTTAAAAAGAAAGTTTATGTTTTTGTAGATTGGTGATAGCATAGTGCGAAAGGCACGTGAGACCCTGGAACGAGCGATTGATCTCGTGAACAACACTCCGCGCTGGGGCGCGCGAGTCGTGTACGGAGATACGGACAGGTAACACGCGTGTTCTTGCTATTTTTTAGCCTCCCACGCGGACGTTCGTAGGGCTTCGATTGCTTGACGAGCCAAAAGAAGGTCTACGTTGGAAGCTAGCTTTTTTACGTTGAGAAACCAAAAAAATGCAAAATAAAAGTAATCATAGTCCAGTACTGTTCAACGGCTTTCCTATAGAACCATCTTGTACAGCAGGAATGTCAAACTTTCGGATACAATAGGAGCAATACCTCAGGAAAATACTACTCAGTAGCTGTCATTTTTAGACGTCACACTTAAGGATACAATAACAACATCTCAGGAAAATAGTAGCCGTCATGTATTTCGCTGGTTTCTGTTTTTGGACCATCCACTTAGTCGAAAGGACACTTGCACCATTTTGTTTAGCACAATATGCCAACAGGCCCCAGCAAAGTTTCCCTCAATACCTTTAATGTTAATCAGTGCCAAGTGAGTTTTTACTTTGAACAGTCGCAAGAAACTAACAGGATTATTTCAGTTAGGTTCAAAATTTGGACAAAATTCCAATAATTTACTATTTATTGTGCCTTGCATTTTGAAGTATTGTTAAAAATGGGAAGTGTATGCTATTTTTGTATAGGAAGCAACTTTGAAGGTAATCCAAGAGTTTGAATGATCATAGATCTAAAAAAAGGCATTTTAGCGTGACATGTTTTTCTCGTATTGATCTTGCGATCACTGTACGATAATCGACTCAAGTGGAGTAATTTATAATGCATATGTATTACGAGATTAAAGGCATTATTTAGCAGTATTGAGTGACTGCTTGAATGATAAGTATGCTAAAAAAGGGAACGCAGAGGCCTGATCAAAAATTCTGCACGCAACGTTGCATGTTGTGTCGTAAGTAAGACTAGATAATCTCAAGAAGGATGATAACGAAAGTCGTCATTACTTGTTTCAAATATAAGTTCTGTATTGAATTGCCCCTTGATTCGGTGAATGCCATACAAAAAGGAGAAAGAATAGTTTAAATAAAGCTACAGAACAGTTTTGACAGATCCACGGAATACTGATTTTGAATTTATTGTTTTTTTCTTAACTCGCAACGTAGGCACGTCAGGGTCAAACCACGTGCAATACATGTGCACATGTACGGTGTAAAAAGACATGGAATACTGGGCCGGATCTGCATAAGCTTCCTAAGCCTCTAAGAGCTTCCTAAGTTCAAGGGGTACGGGAAAATTCCATTTGAAAAATGGTAAAAAATAGCAATGGGTTAAGGAGTTATTGATGCGGACAGGGTTTACGTTAGGTTTTTTTCCCCCCATTTTCTCTGTTTCCCGTTCCCCGTTCCCCGTTCCCCCTTCCTCCTTTTTGTACCCCCGCTGTAGAATAGGCCTACCATCGCATAAATGTGGTCAAAAATGAATTCAGGTTTAAATTTTCTTTAAATCTACGTTGATTTTCAATTTCCTTTGTCTCCTATACTAATTATTCATGAATTAAGGCTAGTAGACAAAGAAAACTGAGAGTCAACCAAGGTGAAAAAAATTTAACCTGAATTTAATTTTGACCTGTAACATAAACATGCATAGAAATTTTCTCCCAAGTCACATCGTAAGATATAACTTTAAGTATATTGTTGTGAATCTGTTCCTGAAGCAACTTCTTTTTTTAGTTTGTTTGTGCTGCTTAAGGGCGCAACCAAAGAAGAGGCTTTCAGCATTGGAAAAGACATTGTTGACACTGTTACAGCTATGAACCCTAAACCAGTCAAGCTTAAGTTTGAAAAGGTGTGTCTCATGCAGAGGTTAAGTAGAAAAATAACCGATGAATCAATGTTTTAATGTTTTGTCACCTCTGTGAGCAGTTGCTAACGATAGTGTAGTATTCATTACATTGATTGTTCACAGCCACTATTTTTTTAAACGCAAACTAGAAATAGCGAGTGAAACGCGCGTGGGGGAGAAGCGCGACAAACCAGTCCAGTTCACTCGTTCGTGGAATAAAAACACGAGAAAAAGGAAGGCTGCGAACAGACTTACTTAAGCCAATGAGAAGGTGAAGCTACCTTTTGAGAAAAGAGGGGTTATTCGCCCAAGAGCAAAATTTTGGCCTTTTCTTGAGTTCACTTTCCTAGTAGCTATGCAACTGCATAGATTTCAGCGATTTTCGTGAGTTTCCCGTCCTTATTGACATTGGTTGTTGTTTTCCCAGACTTCTGATTGGCTGGTTATGATTAAGTTGTGATTGGTTAGACTGCTTAGAAGTTGGTTCAACAATTTTCGGGCTTTCATGAGTTTCCAGCGCTTTGAGTTTTGCCATGCAGACTTCTGATTGACTGGTTACGCTATGATTTAGTTGTGATTAGTCATTGGTTAATCACGTGATAAGATTTGAGTTTTATGACCGTTATTAGAGAAACAACCTTGTGTGTAATTTCTGTTTCTCCTTTTTCCAGGTTTACTTGCCCTGTGTGCTGCAAACTAAAAAGCGCTATGTTGGCTATATGTACGAAACTCTGGATCAAAAGGAACCCGTATTTGATGCGAAAGGGATTGAGACTGTACGGAGAGACTCCTGTCCTGCAGTAGCCAAGGTTTGTGTAATCCATAGCAAGTGGCCAGTGACCAAACTACTCTTGGCCTTGTTGCTTAATCGGGCTATGGCGGTCACATTATTTGTTATCTTCTTTTAAAAAGCTAAAACGTGTCTTCGCATCAACTGAAATGCAAAAATAATGGTCCAGTTTTGTTATTTGAGTCTATATTTAGGCACTGAAACCGTTTCCTGCAAGGATGGGCGTGGATTGAAAGATACACCTCGTCCCCAGGGCGCTTTACCTCCAAAGCCAGGAAAAAGCGCCCTGGGGACGAGGTTGTTGAATGCCATGCCTGCAAAAATCACTAAAAAATTATTATGATTTGTGCACTCTAATGAACTTTTTTTTCATATCGTCCTTATCACTTTACAGCAGCATTTTGTGTGGACGTAATGTCTTAACGGCAATATCCTCGTGATATTGCCCCTTAAAGAATGATTAAGTTTAACCCAGGGTTAATGCAAACGAAATTTTCTTTCCAGAAACGTGCAACTGGAGCTCGTAAAAATATCGTTGAGCTTAAAATTGCAAAACAGCTCTTTTTGCGTAGCCTAAGAACGCGCGAACAGTCAAACAGAAAAACTGGAGAGAGGGCGAAAACAAAGGGCATGTGAAACTCACTCGCGCACTCAGCAAAAATCTCTCGCTGACCCTTCGCGTTGTTTAACACCGATTTTAAGAAAAAAAGCCGATTGTTTTGCAGTCCAATTGATCCTTTACTCCGAGATCCAGTTATGATAACACAAAATGATACTCTAAACAATGTATAGGGGGGTATTTACAATCATGGATTAAGATTTTATTCCAGGATTAGCGCTAACCGCTCTTTCAGAAACCGGACTCTAGTTTAAAGACTAACTAGAACTAGATTATAGATTTCAACGCACAGAGAATGGGCTAAAAAAAATCAAGTGTAGAGGTTGAAAGTGTCTTAAAATACCAGGTGGAGATCATATCCTTTAATCAGTGGAATTATCCTGTGGTACTAAATTTTTGCAGGAATTGATTTTTTCGGTTGGAGAATTTTTTGGGAAAATTTTTGCGATTGTTGAAGACTGGCTACGGACGTAACAACAAAAACGAAAATTATATTGAAACTCAACTGTTAATTATTTTTACATAATTTTACCACCCGCAAAACAGCTAAGGAATTAATCGAGGTGGGGGGAAGAAAGACGTATTTAATTTCCATCATGTTGCATTACATGGTTCGAGAAGACTGGACGAGACATTAATGGCGGCACTTAACATGAAAAGATTCGTTCTGTAGTTAGAGATCAGACTTGTTTTAGTAAATTGCGGATTGAGTATGCTAATTGGTTTTGCCTGTACAACAGTTAGATACAGCCTCTGAAAAAATAGGCTATGTAGGGAAAGACAACATTAGCATGCTACATGTTGTATGCCCAGATGATGAGATTTTTCTGTTGCGAGGATGACCTCTTTCTTAGTAACAGTTCGCAGTTGTGTTCTTGACAATCTGTTGTCAACGACTTCCCGCACTGACACACTAGACCAGTTGTCTTTTGCTTATTTTGAATGTGCTCAAGACGGTTGTTTTTACTAATTGCTCCCTGGTTATTTTTTGTATATTTTTATGTTTGCACAGGACCAAAACATCTGTTCGGTTTTTCGCAGAAAAGAAATTGAAACCACCTAATTTTTACGTACGAACAGTAAGCAAATTTTTGTGTTGTATATGAAGAGCAATGTTCTCCTTCTTGTTGTTATACTGACAACTGCAACCAGTTTATTGCATTGTCTGTCTTTGAAAGTAACAACTGCTGTTATTTTGCACAGTTTCCTAACTACTTTTTCCCGAATCTTCAGATTCTAGAAAAATCGTTGCGGACTTTGTTTGAGACACGTGACCTGTCTTTGGTAAAGAAATATGTTCAGCGGCAATGTTCAAAGCTTATGGACGGACGCGCTAGTATCCAGGACTTCACGTTCGCCAAAGAATACCGCGGCATGAAGAGCTACAAGCCTGGTGCATGTGTTCCGGCTCTGGAGTTAACGCGGTAAGAAAGAAGACAGAGCATGGGGAATTGATACCATCTACTACTGTTGGTTTGTTTTTAGGGAGCTTTAGCAACGACAACGATGACGGCAAGGTGAACGGCAAAAAAGTAATTGGTTTTATTAGCAAAAAAACAACTTTGCACGTGCATCACCCTTTTTTGTACATTTCTTTGCCCTCGCCGCACGTCTACGACCTGAAAATGCCTAATTCCACGTTTTATGGAGGACGTAAACAAGCGACGACGAATTTTTCTTTCTCTTTCTAAACTTGAGTGGGGTGCCCAATAAATCAACTCCAAGGAAATGCGCCTACATTTGTCATTTTCTGCGAATTGGAATAAACGCGACAGAGTCTGGAAAAACGCGATTCATTTCAAAAGCGACGTTTTCGCTGCCATCGCCGTCGTCGCTGCTAAAGCTCCCTATTATCATCTTTTCTCATCGCGCCGTGTGTCGCATTTATGGGCCCAAAAACAGCAGCAACAACAACGAGAAAGAGATCTCTTTACCTCCATCCCTCAGAAAGGTTTAAAAATTAAAAATAAGGTCAGGACCTGTTCTTTGTCTGTTTTTTCTTCTCCTCAAACCAGTGTTACTTGGTAGAACTTCCAGGGAACTTAGAATGTCATTGGCTTAGCTTTTTTTATCAATGAAAAACCCAAGGTTCACCACCGCTTCAAAGTGCTGATCGGACGTGAAGACAATGATCCGTCATGCCCACTAGCCAGCTTTGAGAATTTATGAAACCTTCCTGTACACTAAAAAACAAGATATCTTCTTTTCTTATAATCCTGGGAGCGAACGAAAGTCAGTGAAAGAGATTGTGGATTATACGCGCGTGATAAATTGCGTGCAGTCTAAGCGCTGATCTAATGAAAGCTACCTATAACTCCTTGCTTACTCGTTAATGTGTCCTTGACCGGGGCTACCAGGAGTTATCATAAGATTATAATTTCTCTGTTTTGTATTCCCAGACGCATGCTCAGAGAAGATCGCCGATCAGAACCCAGAGTGGGGGAAAGAGTCCCGTATGTTGTGGTGTACGGTAGTCCCGGATTACCTTTGATTCAGCTAGTGAGGCGGTCAGTTTACACACCGGTTTCTTTTTTCTTTTGATTAGCTGATTTCAACGTACAGCGTATAAAGCCCAGGGGATACTCCCTATAATGGCCTATACGGGGAGGCTCCGCCCGAAAGGGGTATCTTTGTCAGGCCTCAGTTATATGGAAGGGTAGGGATTTCACTAGTTGAAGTATATAAAAGGGTAGGGAAATTTGTCGTTGCGGTCTGTGATAGGGGTTACCGGTCGTTTCGATACAGAGTTGTTTTGATACAACTTAATTCGTTCGAGGTGTACATAGTTGCACGGACTTGGCTTAAAGAACGAAGATATTTACCCAAAATGTTTTTCTTGTTCACTTGCAAACTGTGCTTAAAGTGAACAAAATTTTTGTGCAATTTCACTTCTTGAGTTTGTATCGAAACGACGGGTTTCCGTGATAGGACCTAAAGAGCTAACAGGTACATTTTATAGCTGTGTAGAACAGCAAGAAAACTTTCTGGGTTAGCGATTTATTCATATTTAAAAGACGGTGTATTTAAAGGAGTTTAAAGGGATGCAGTTTTCTAAACAAGTATGTGAAAGGGATACCATTTGTCAAAGATGGATATGCGAAAAGGGTACCTTGTTTGTAAGAAGTGGTATATAAAAGGGTAAGGGGTTGGACCTCGGGGCGTAGCCTCCCTCATACAAAATTTTGTTGAGTACTTTTCCCCTCCCCTCGTAGAGTTGCCATGTCCTAGTGACTGTTTTTCGTCCACAGACCCCATGAAGTCCTTCAAGATCCCGGTCTTCGCTTAAACGCCTCATATTACATTACCAAACAAATCTTGCCGCCTCTCAATCGCGTCTTCTCTCTCATTGGTATGGACGTATTTACTTGGTAAGTGAACTCTCTAAATGCGGTCCAAATCACATAGCAATACAAATCTGTCTTGTTGTCACGTAACCAGGCCAAAGTTTCCGACGCTTGGCTATCTTACAGTGGAACTACTCCACAACGGCCACCTTGGAGACAGCCGTTGTAGAGAGGTTTAAACGAGAGTCAATGTATAAACTGTCCGCCAAAAAAGTGGCCGTTGTAGAGAGATGACCATTAGTGGAGGTTCGACTGTATTTTATGAGCTAGCTAATGCTCAGCACGCGTCTCGCGTTTCTTGTATAAACTTGTCACAATGGGGGACAAAAGTCCTTGAGACAGTGATGCAATACTCCATTATTGTCCGAATTTTCAGCATGACTTCAAAACGGAGTGCGGCTGTTTTAGAAGTGAGTTGCAGCTCCCCCTTTTCCACCCACTACATTGTAGCCTGTTCCAAGCGTTCAGATGTTGGAGTGCGGCACGAAGTCAGAGAGCGGGGGAAAAATAGAGACGGAGAGGGAGCCAGGAAGATCTTGCTGTTCGTCTTTCCTGCTCACATCTTTTTGCGCCATCCCCACAATCTTAACGCCTGGAACAGGCTAAATAGAATTTTCAAACTCAGCAAAAATTGCGGGTTGCACGCGTTCAGCATTGCGGAATCTTAAGCAAATCATCGTTTTTGAACGACGAACGTCAACCTATGGTGCACGTAATACATTCTTGGACTGTGGTTTTGCCCAAACGTTCAAGCAAATCGTCTCTATACCAGTAAAGACACTTAGCAATACAAATTTGGTTGCGTCACTGAAAAACGACTTTGCTAAAGCCCTCTATTGTATGTAGGGTGGGGGAGGGGCTGGGGCTGGGAATGTGTAGTGTCATTTACGTGAGATTGATTGTGTCGCGTGCGTAAAAACCGCCACAACTACAAATGTGCCCCACGTAGCAAATTAGAATAACCGATTAATATTTGAGCCGTGGTTTTTGTAATATAGTCAACTCTTTTTTTAAAACAAAATCGATACCTCCTTATCTGAATGGACACCCAGTCTTGACTCCCCATAAGGCAAACCCCTCTGTTTGTCGCCCACTTAGTGCTGGTACCAGAGGTATCGACGTAAACAACGGGGGCTACTGAATTTCGTGATCATAAACAACTAAGCTTCAGCGCTTTCCGCTCGCCGTAAACGCTTACAACTAGATCATAAATGACCTGTCGTCGTTCAAATAAATTTCAAGGTGAGAAAATCAACCGCGCGCTTAATGATGGCGTTATACAGATCTGTTTGGTTTACTGTTTTGCAGGTATGCAGAGCTCCCTCGTGTTGTTCGTGTAGCACAGCTGCCTTCAGTCTTGGGAGACAAGAAAAAGGTTTCTGAATACTTTTTTGTATTTCTTTTTTCTCGTTGATTTAAGGCGTAACTGAGAACTTAAGGCCTTGTCATACTTATATCCTTATCTCAATAGGGAACTATTTCTCAGTACTTTTCTACCATGACGTGTCCCGTCTGCCAGGAATTAACTCCTACGGATATCTGTAGTAAATGTCGATCCCAACCTCAGATGTCAGCTGTTACTCTCATGGACCGAATGCGCGGATGGGAACGGACTCACCAGCACTTATCAGAGGTAAGCTATGACGTCATGCCGGTAACATTTAACCTGTGTAATTTGTAACAACAACTCCTTTACTTTGCAGATCTGTTACAGCTGCAGTGGGTCACGTGATAGCAAGTTGTGCTGTGTGTCTCTGGACTGCCCTGTTTTTTACAAGCTCGTACAGTGCACACGTGACCTCAAGTCATCTCAGCACCTAAGAAAGATTCTGGAAAGCTTTTAACACAGTGAAATGATC
The DNA here is from genome assembly GCA_964035705.1 of Porites rus. Taxonomy (NCBI): domain Eukaryota; kingdom Metazoa; phylum Cnidaria; class Anthozoa; order Scleractinia; family Poritidae; genus Porites; species Porites rus. Next base: position 50,741,924 of record OZ037992.1, read on the forward strand.
TAAGTAATAAAAAATATGACCGGTGTAGTTTTCGAGCTGTCTCCAATAATAGGGAACATTAACCAGCCAGTTATGCTATGCAGGAAGAGAAATTACAAAAACTTCGACTTGAACGGAAAAATATTATAGAATAGTGACCGATATAGTATTAAAACATTACACAACTGATATGAGACAAAGAAATTGGCTACGGTAAAATACGACTGCCAATTTTTTAGAAGTTTTCTATATATTTGAGAAGACTATTCAAAACACCAAGGAAAAATAGGAAATAACTGAGGGCCTGGTTGTCTGAAGCTCCAATCCAAGCCTGCGAATGCAGCAACCGCCTTGCGAACCTTCGGTCACTTAGGGTCACGTGATGACGGAAACGCATTGAGGGGTTCTTTTGCCAGTCTCATTGTTCGCCGACGCACCGCGAAAGGTCCCTAGCTTTGGGGGAGCGACGAGAGGCGGCTATATTCGTAGGCTTCTCTAATCCTGGGTTAAAGGGGTTGTGTTACGGCTGGCTAGTTCGTCTTGTTGATCAGTAATGCTAATTACACGTCCTCATTCGCTACAAATGGCAAGATCACAGCTTTGTGTCAAACAAATATATCTCCCCATTATTATATCAAACGTTAAAAACAACATCAAAAACAACCGTTGCCTCCTTTCCTATTTGCTATGTTATTTGTACCTTCTTTTCATGTGGGAACTCAATTTAGCGGCCGTTTCATCGGTCTGAGTTTAGATACATTTTGTGACATAGCTCCTATAATTGTAACCAGCGCATACTAGTAGTTATGGTAACTACTTCTGGATATGCCCTAAGCGCCTTCGAACAACTCGGTCAAGGTCTATAGTGTAAGCAGTGTTTTAAAACAAAGTATGAATATTTATATCTATTAATATTTATTATGAGAGGAATAAAGGTTTATTAAAGCAGCTAAAAGGCCGCTCAGTCATTCAATTTGCTTGAATCACAACTTAGTCCCTATGCGTTCTCTCTTGATCCTTTGTCCGCTTTAAGTCTGGGGAAGAGCGGGCGGTACAGCTCACGGTAGAGCTTGCGGTAGAGCCAGGATTGACCGAGCCGAGAAGGCCTAGGACTAGGCTGCTTGGATCATATGTTTCCATAACTGACCCTAAAACTGTGGAGTGTTGGAATGAAGTTCCATGTTGTGAGCATTCAAACGAAACCTCTTTCATAGCACTTTTACGTCACATCATATGTTTTTCATTCTTTTACAAGTGAAATTTAGGATTTGCTTTAAGTTATCTCCATATTATTTGGTAACTTTGAGGTTGGCCAGAACGATGAAGGTCATGAAGCGGTTTAAGGTACGTCTATACATGACAGTGTTTGTACAGTGCATGCACTTCTTAAGCAGACCTTTATGGCCTTGGCCGAGTCTTCCCAAACCCAGTTAGTATGGACTTTACGATCAGACGACCCGACGGCAGCGAAAACGTCGCTTCAAAAATGGATTTGCGTTCTTTCGGTCTTTATCGCGATTATTTCAACGCACTGACTTTGTCAAATGTGGGCAAACACTCCCGGAATTGAATTTCTAAGAACCATATTCAAGTTTAGAAAAAGAATTGCAACGCTGGCACCAAGCCAAATGGCACTTGTAATCAGACCAATGTTGACAAGTTTTATTCTGCGTTGTCTTTCCCTGCCTTCACGGTTCTCACAACCGCCCCCCCCCCCCCCCGCTCCCCTCCTCCCCGCACCTTTAGTCTAGCTTCTATTGTTCTTTCTTGAGGCGGGCTGCTACGCCAACCTCGTTTCCAGGTTCTTTTTTCTTTCCCTGAGAACGAGGTTGCTGTAAGCTGCTGCTACTTGGTGAAATAAGGTGGTGATATTCAAAACTCAACTGCGAAATAATTTCCAAAGTCGTCTTGACTGTACTGTTCGTTACAAAGGAAATTCATTGCCTCTCTTATAAAGCAAAGCAACCTTCCTGTGGACGTGTTCATTTTCTTACTCTGCGTAAAGTGCTGGACATTAAATGCACACGTGATCATAGGACTGTTAGAATTTCGAAAAAGTCCTTCGTCCGCAGCCTGAAAAGCTCGCTCCACTCGCTCAGAAACTCTTGAGGGAGGGTCTCAACGGGGTGGTGGTTTACGGTTATCGGCTAAAATTTGGGCTCTTTTACGGCTATCGGTTAATTTTTTTCAGTTACGGTTAACAAAAAAGTTAATAATAAATTCCTTTTGTTTCAAAGGGTTAAATATTAATCAACGTGTATTTTTTCTATCTTTAAAGCAAAATATAGGTCTTAGAATCATCTCGGGATGAATAAGCTATTCTTTTGAAAAATTTTAACATTTGATAGATCACACTTTTTATGAAGTATTCTACTTCTAATATTATTTTACGTATAGAAATGTCAATAGTCAATGTGAAAATAGTCTTGGTGAAAAAGCAAAAGCAGACACGCGAACGCCCAACTCAAGGCTGGAGATCAACATTCATTTATAACAGAAATGGCCGTTTTCACACTAGAGATGGATTATTCGTGTGAGAAGGGTTATCCGTTTGGCAATTCGAGTCAGATAGGTAGTACGTCTTAATTTGAAAATGAAATGATTTTAACTTTGAATGAACAATCCGCCTGACTTTATCCGTCATTTTTGACGGACAGTTTGAAGATGGATTATCCGTTGTACAGCCGCCCCCTCCCCTCAGAAAAAATTCGGAGAAGGGGTGTCTGTGGGGAAGGGGGACGACTGTACACGGGCTAGTCTCAGACGGACAATCCATTTCTAGCTCTAGTGTGAAAACGGCCAACAACAAAATGCCTGTGTCCAGTGTTTTTAATGATAGCGAAGGACTGTACAGAACGACTGTCTGCCATTGCCTTGTCTGTAGGCCTCATTATTCCGCGCGGTAAATGCGTTTCGGGTCACGTGTGCGAGGATTTTTTTTTTCTCAGATACTCCACCGAAATACCCTGACCGAGATTGCGTGGGAAGACGACGTACAGGGACTAGGCATGGCAATGTCTACCGTAGCGTCAGAGAAAAACAGGGAATTGTTGTTTACCGGCAACGTGTTTTACAAACAGTGGCATCTCTGCGTATTGTTTCACTAGTATTTCGAGGGCACGACCTCCTGAAAATCTCAAATATTAATCCCCAGCAAGAAGCCAGATTTTCTCTATGGAAAAAATTCGTTCACCGAGAAAGCGGCGGAAAAGGAGCCAAGGTCTAGGTCAACACCTAAAAGGCGCTTGGCCTAACGTGCGTACGGAGTCCAAGTACCCGGGAAGTAAAAAACGCAACCATAAGTGAGTTTAGCACCTTCCTTAAAATTAACAAATCTAAGAAACAATTTCTTTTACGGTTAAGTCTTTTTCACCCTATTTACGGTAACGGTTAAAATTTTTCAATTTTTACGGCTATAGACTAGATTTTTGGCCGTTTTACGCCTTGGACTTATAGCAAGTCTAGTGGTCTGCATGAAGTCTAGCAAGTCCATATACTTCTTCTCGAGAGGACTAAAAACTAGATTTAATTTGCCCTTTTCGATCGTTGAAGTCTGTGTTTCTGTCCCTTTTTTTTCAGATTTTGCGGTTTTCGTTTAGTTTTGTTTGCTGTAGTGACAAAGTCGATAAAGTCATGTCCCGCTCTTTCCGCTAAGCCACCAAGCCTTGTCTCGATGCAGCTGAAGCCTGGTTCCACAGCTTGGTTGCTAAGTAAGGGTCGCAGACGCTGCCCTGGAGTTTTGTTGTGTTTTCAGTGCTCTGTCATTTACAGCCTTCGATTTGTCTGAACTTTTAACCACAAATCACGATGTTTATCAGTAGTATGGCAAAGAGGAAACCTTCAGAGAAAGATTCATTTTATAACTTACGACCTTTACCCTCCAGAGGAACAACAAAGCGAAATCCCGATGAAGATTTCCTGCTGAGAGGTCGGCGAACTCCATTCAGGTGTGCTGTGTTCGTTATATACAAGCTTACAATATTTTTTAAACTCAGATTTCTCCGATTTGCCTTCTTGTGTCTTTTAAACAGTACTCACTTCTTCTAGTTGTGTGGTAAAAGTTAACGGGGCTCTGTGGGTAATCCTCTTGCTGAAAACAAACTCTCCACAGTGTAGTTCAGTTTCTTGTTCATGCTGCAAAGTTTCTTATTTTTATTGTTTAAGTTTACAACTTTTTCATTACCTAGAGCCTTGTTGTATATGAGGTTGCTGATTTAGACTCAATAGACCCTTTATAAAACAACTTGACTGGGAAACTTTAGAACTACGTTGCAGCATTTGATCTTGTATACTGCTCCCTGTCTGTCCTCCGGTTTGTCTTTGTCCTTGACAATTTAGTAAGCAGTCGCCGTAAAGTGGTTATCGGTTTGTGTGCAACACGTATATTGTAAGGTTGTAATATACGTGCAATAGTTTCAGAGGTGCCTCTGATGTACGGTATAGTCGCTGTCGTAACCGGGCCAGAGTTGGTCTGAGTGTTGGAATCAGTGTTACTGTGAGTGTTACATCTAACAAAGTCCGTGTTGTAATTGTTCTTACTAAAAACGTTGTTAAGATAATCAGTCTCATCTTGTAGGCTGTCAGGTGAGTCACTAGCCTGTTCCAGGCGTTCAGATAGTGGGGAGCGGTGCGAAGAAAAAAGGAGCGCGAAAAAATAAAAGCGAGGGAGGAGGAGAGGTGAGAGAGGGAACGCCTGTTAGATTTGTTTTAAATAGACTCATCTGCCCACTCAGACCACATCAGCTGTAGGTGGTCTTCACTTATCAATCAAGACTGATGTTACAGCTCCATACATTTATTATTTTTCTTACGAATAAATCAAAATTTCTCAGATCAAAAATTAATATTATGTATATATAAAATTATCGTACTAAAAACCTAATGTAAGACTTTCAGACAATAGAGAGCGGGAAAAGTAATTTATTTACGGCTTTTAAACATGATTTCAGCGTGTACGTGACAAAAAATTATGAATCAAGTGACAAACAAATATCGCTCATTCCGATAGAAAGCCGTTTCAATACAGATCGTTAACTCGAGCAATGAAAATGCCCAACAAACGAAGGGAAAATTTACTATTCGGTGATTGAGTGGACCTCGTCAATAGCGATAACTGCAACTTGTTTTCCAAGCTTTCCTTTTGAAGTCCTTTGGTCCATTCCTTAGACAACCACGATTTGTGACTGCAGTACGCCTTTGGGTGAATTTTGAAGGATCATACAATTTCACAGCTTCCACTTTAAACGGCTTCATTCACATCTTCTCCCATCATTGCCGCTGCTACTTCGATTTTGTTCAAATGTTCCACTTGGTCTTTCATGATGGCAATCAACGGAGTTACCACAACAATCGTAAATGGCATTCTATCCTGCCTTCATTCCAACGCACGCTTTATTCGAGGAAAAAGCTGAAAAATAAGTCTTTTTCCAAAGCCAGTCGGTGAAATTGCGAAGACATCTATCCTACCGACTACGTGTTTAAAACAGTTCCTTTGCTCTTCGCGTTTAGCCTCCACGTTTGGAAAGTCACTCAGCGCTGTGTTTGTTGCGAGTTCGAATTCTGGACGGGACGTAGAGTCTGTCATCAACGCCATATCGCATTTCTCGCTGTGATCGAAGACGCTCCGCTGTTGACAAAAACTGTCAAAATCAACCAATCAGAGGGTATACCAGGATCTGGTATACCGGAACGCACTTTTGTTAAAAATTCTTACAAGCGTTCCCGCACCTCTCTCCCCAGTCCCCCTCTACTTTTCATCGCTTTCTTTACTTCACACCGCTCTCCACTATCTGAACGCTTGGAACAGGCTAGTGAGTCACAAACTAGTTGCGCTCGTCTCATCAGAGTCCGGATAGTAGTAGCCTTGTGAGAGGTCGGGTTGTACGAAGACTTGTCTGGTAATCGATCGGTATGTGTCGGTTTTCTGTAAATAGTCGTTTTTAGTTTGTTGTTTTCGCAAGTGACCAAGCAGTCTAGAAAAGGTATCTTACCATTTTCTTCAATCTCCTTGGTGAACTAGTAACAAAAACAGTATACAAGATCAAATGCTGTGACTGCCAGGCTTCTTACATTGGTGAAACCGGCAGAAACCTAAGCATGCGACTGACCGAACGCAAACAAGTGACGAGAATGGTGACGTCAACAATCACATTGCTGAGCACCATTTAAAGACGAAACATCAAATTGACTGGGACTCTGCGACATGTATAACGTATTCTACTGACTACTATCAATGTCTTACTTTTGAAAGCTGGTTTACTAACTTAGAACAAACGCCACTGAATTGTAGCCAACAGTTACCAGCGCTGTACAAACGACTTATTGATGAGATCAAGCAAAACTAACTACGAGAGAATGACAATTTGACTAACAATAGACGACTGTTTAACTGTGACAATAGATGGATCGAAATGCACCAATTACTGATTACGAGTCTTCATAGCCAATAACATCACGGCTTAACTGACAGACGACCAATAACATCACGACATAATGGACCAATCAAATCAATAACCAGAGTATAATACCATCAACTGACGTGATACAACTCACATTGACTCTGAAGATGACTACTGCACAGGTTGTCGAAATGTCAGTCACTGTCAACAACAACAGTCCTATTCACGACTACGTTCACCTGGACGATCAAACTCAACCTACTTTTGAAGATATAACATTACTAACCTTTTTTAAAAACTGACTGGCATGATTTGTTTTGCCCCAAGATGGTACAAGTACGGTATGTAATTATGCAGCTTACATAATTATTTTTGTTCTCATTTAAAGTGATGTCCAGTTAGAAAATAATGATCAGAAAGCAGGAGCTTTCAAAATGGGTTCTCAAAATTTGAGTCAAATTTAACCTTCTTCTTGTCTACTATTCTTGGTTTTCAAATGTCACAAATTTTTATGCAGTCTTCAGTTGTGTTCTTGCAATTCTAAAACAAAACAGATTCTCTTGCAGAAATCTTCTCTTAAAGGGGTGTATTAAATGTAACTGTGGAATTCCCAATGGAAACTGTGGAAATTCGAATGCTGGTTACGAGCATACAACTAACAACCTCTAAAGAATTAATTTCCACTCCTTAAATGCCATCACTTACAGTAAATATTCATAACAGATACAACCAGTTCACAAAACGCATACAAAGGAGCTAATTCCCCAAACTTACATGACACTACACCCTATGGGTATCAGAAAATTTTAATGTGATCTTTAATTCTTACAAGATGTTGTCTGGTTAGGTCTCATTTGTGTGTGTGTGCATGGGTGTGTGTGTGTTGATTTTGATCTCAGAGTCTTGAGCTCTTTGGTCTTTAGTCTTGGATTTTAAACTGCAGGTCAGCATCCTGGCAGGTCTTAAGATTTTGCCACCCTTGACAAAGTTTTCAAATAGTTCTCAATTTTCAGCCCTAATTTTCCTTGTCAGTTACTAACAGCAAGTTTAGATTACTGCACATATTTTTACGGAAAATGAAAGTTTATTTAAAAAATGTACATAAAATTATGTATGGTGGGTTGTTAACAAAATCTTACTTTGCTGATGTTACTTTTATTCACTGTCTAGGATAAAACCACAGAATTATCGCACCAACTCGGAGATGACCATATCAACCACAGGAAAGTCAACTCGGCAGAACACGAGAACTCCTTCACGGCAATCAGTTAGCTTCCAAGAGTTTCACCAATCTTCAGATGAAGAGTTGGATCCAGATGATTTAGCTCTGGATTTGTCAGAATTTGATGATGGCCCTGAAGAAGAATTATTAAGACTCCAAGACAAAAACTATTCAAAAGATATGTTCCTGGATGGCAGCATTAATTCAGACAGCTGGTTTATAAATCCAGTTCATCGCATGACAAGCCCTCCTGTTAACATTGAAAAAATGGCACGTAGGCGACCTTTAAAAGCAGCTGTTTTGAAGACTTCTTTAGAGGGAAACATTGCAAGTGATCCTACTGAAGACATTACAAAAACGCCAATCAGGGATTTTGATTTGTCTGTTTTTAGAAATGCAGAAAATCAAATGTTGTCATCACGAACCTTAAGTGCCTTGGCAACTCCATATCAGGAAGAACTAGCCCGGTTGAAGTTGGATAGATTACGTCTGGAGGAGGAAAGGCTCCTAAAAAAGAAATGTCATGATGAACTTGAAAGAATAAGGGGTCCTAAGCCCAAGTGGTATGAACTAAAGACTCCTGAGTTTCATCGTGAAGCTAAGAGAAACAATGACATACTATCATTATCAGGACACTATGAAGATATTATGGAATATAGACAGCAGCTATTGTCTTGTTTAGGAGAAGAGAAAGTTGCTAATAAGACAATTTAGTGATTAAGATACTCAACCAGCAATTAAGTAGCACGCAGTGTGTACACATGTATGCTAACCACTGGATCAGAAAACAAACATAGGGAACAGCTACTTAAAAAATGTTAGGACATGAAAAAAATCTTGGTTAAATTAGCTGCTTTATGTAAAAACTATGTTAGTCTGTTGCAGGGTAAATGTGTATCATATACGTGTAAATAATAGTTTTAAGATTAAAAGTATGGTTATGAAAAAACTTATGGTGTTAAATAAATATTATTAATAAACAACTTGATGTAAGATATTCACTGATAACCTAACTACATACACCAACCTTCTCTATTTTTCTTTCTTTCTTTTTTTTGTTTTGAGGCCCAAACTGAAAAAACTCAACAAAAACCAAAAAGGGTTGAGACAGGACAAAAGTACCAAAGACTGTCAGCTGTTCAACTGAAAGCCTAGAAACTATCCTATGTAAAATTGAAAATCATATTCTTTTGTTCTGTTATTCAGTGAATTTTTCCCTGTTATGGGGTGATTTTCACTATTAATTGGAGTTGTATATATCATCTTGGGGTCTCTTTCTTGGGGTCTCTTTCTCTCTCTCAAAGTTGATTAGCAATTTTGTTATAATTTGGATAAGGCCGTATATGATTTGAAGAATTATACAGATTGAGGATGTCTTGTCCTTCTCACCTTTGAGATCAGCATAATTCTTTGTATTACACAAAAACCAAATGTAATAATTATTATTATTTCAGATTTTTCAAGTGTGCTTATCTCTGCTAGTTTACATTCACATCTTCAAAACAGTAGTTTGTTTCCCTCCAGCCTACGTGTAGCCGCACCCTCCCCCTGACAAAGGAAAATCGGAGAGAGGGAGCATCGCTCTACACATAGGCAAGTCAGTCCCTCCTGGCATGAGCTATCAGAACTACTACCCAGATCTGGGTAGGGACGTGTCATTAGTGAGGAATTTCTGCGCTCATTCCTCTGACGTCATTTTGTGGGGAAACCAGTGGTGGGGTTGCAAAATGTCAGCTGTTTTCCCAGGTGAATTCCTGGCACGGAGTAATAGAGGGCTGGAAGGGAGACTGGGAATGAAGTTGTTGTGTTTTAAACTGACAAACTCAAAAAGGCTAAAAAGTCCTGTTTTCAACTTACATGTACGTTCTATTTATTTTCTCCCTCCCGGCCCCCACCTCCCCCTCCCACCCCCAGCCATTTCCCTTCCCATTCTTCGTTACCAGTCCCTCAAGCGCGCGAGTTTTAAACTTAAAAACATGGCGTCCACTATGTGTATTTTTCCCTTCGCTAGATCTTCGCTTGTCAGTGTTTACACCATTTGATCACTTCCTATTTTTGTAAAAATGATGACTTAAGACAAAGGTTTGTGAAAATGCGACGTCTGTCGCAGACCTGGAAGCAGAAGAGAACTTCTGAACGATCTAGTAACCATGTTATCAAACAAAGAATTCCCAACGTTCATCAAATAAACGATAACAAAGATTGCCAAAGCAACTCATCCAAGGTGAGATATATACAAGAGATACACCCTTTAAGATATAAAACTGTTATAGAACTTGCAAAATTATCGATCAAGGTTAATTTGTCGCGTGTCACAGCATCCTTCCTTGACTTGGGATTTGGAGTAATAATAAATTGTCCATTTCCCTGCTAGCAAAGGCCTTTTTTCCCTGGTATTCGGCGGGTGGGAGAGACATCTTTTCCTTCCGTCCGCCGAATACCAGGGAAAGGGGCCTCTACTAACAGGGAAATTGTCCATTTCATTTATGACAACTTGTGAAGGTCGTTGTTTCCTACAACGCAATTAAAGGCAGTGTATTATTGCTAAAATGTAAGTCTTATGTCTTGTATTCCACTCAAGGTTGCCCAGAGTTTCAGTCTGCAGGATAGTGTGCAAGAAACACGTTTTCTGTGATATTATGGTGGGTTCACACTAGGACTAAGTTTAAGTGCACTTGAATTGCACTTAAGTTCAAGTGTACTTGAAAAACACTTGAAAGTGCACTTAGCTTTTTGCTAAGAAATGGCGTTGACACATAAGTTAAAGTGATCAGGTTTGGCGGCCGCGGGACTAATCTTTCTCCCGGAGTTTAATTAAATGGGAAAATGCTGCTGTACATGTGTTTAATCAAAATGTTCTGAGGACAAGAGTCTTAGAACTATTGCAAAGCGTGATTTTCCATTATTTTATTGACGACAGTCTTCTTGAACAGTGCCAAAACAATAAGTACAAAAATGCGACAGATATGGTTTCATCGAAGTAATTGAAGTAGGGGAAATCCTCTTTGATCTTCTTAAAGCATTCCTTGTCAGTACATGTATTTTGAGCTTGTTGCTTCAAGTTTTTAAAATTGTATTCCAGAGTTTGTATTCTTTTCTTAAGCTGAGGTGACATTCCTGTTCTGATGCTTTCAACAAAGCGCTCTTTATATATACCTGTCAAAAATTTCACTCCAGATTGCTCCTCTCACTTCTGTCGATAAGCACTTTAATTATTCATACTTTGGTTCCCACTCTTGCTAGAGCTCTTCTTCTGTTTCTTCTGTTTCGTATGCACTTTTCTGGTTTGCTTGAATTTCTTTGAGTAGTTGAATGGGCTTTTAGTTTCTGTTTCTTTCATGAGTCATATGGTTTAGTCATCTTGTAAATTATGACAGCTTCTTACTGCAGGTGGACTCAAAAAGCTGGCTTGAACTGGTTGAAAAAAAGAATAAACTTTAATGAAATGCACAACAGGGAAATCACTCTTTGCGCAACATAGGTCATTTTGTTTTCACAGCCAAGTCTTGCATTAAGGTGGTGTCTGTCAAAGAAAAAAGGAAATCATGAAGTTTCTGAACCAACTCATGAATCAGAACTGAGAAAAACCTACCTAATATATTTTGTGGAGATCAGTATTCTCATTCATGCTTGGTCACTTGAGAGTGAAAGTTGTGGCTCGAGATGATTGACACTTTGATAATAAGCTTCTGGTGCTTTGATTGGATTAAGTGAAATCTCAAGGAAGGTCTTGACCCTAGTTGAGAGACAGAGTGCACTTCGGTAATTTGAGGTTTTGAAGTTTCTGTGTCAAATAAGTGAGGAAAAGGGAAACAGAACCCATTCACAAACAAGCTAGTCTATTAAGTGCACTTCAAATGCAAGTTTCAAGTGCACTTGAAGAGTCCAGTGTGAATTCAGCCATTACATCAATGGCTGTGCTCTAGCAGCACTCAGTGGCCCCTGGCACCTTGCCTTGCTCTTGGGTGGCTCGCAAATCTTAGCTTTTTCAGGAAATGGGCTCCTGGCTTTTTCATATAAATCCTTTACTGGGCACCCTGGATTTCAGAGGATTACAAATACAGCGTTGGACTTCCTTCAATGTTTCTTACGGCACAGAATAATCCTTTTCATCATAAAAAGAGATCTTTTCCTTTCTCTACACTCTATTATTCTCATTAGAGCACACGAACGTGCTTTTCATAGGAAAATTTCTTTGTGTTTTAAAGTTTTGGTGGCTCAGCTGAGTTACTAACAACTCAGACTTCAGTTCTGTAGGGTTCGGTTACATTGGCCTTGCCATCAAGTTGTTTTCCTTAAACAAGAAGCTTAGCTCCACTTTGTCTCTCGTGGAGAGCCCTGTTCATGGGACTCACATCCCATGCAGTGGGGAGTAGAAATACTCCTCGTCATTTCATGTCATGGAAACCATGTTAAGCTCTGGCCTGATTGGGCCATTTGGCTTGTACACAGACTTTACCCTTACATTTTTTTACTTCATAGAGACTTGACAGTATTTATGCTAAGGAAATATTAAGTAAACATTAATAAAATGGTTACTTAGAATGATGAAATAAATGGTTAAGGTGGGATTAAGAGGAAATTGTTTTGTTTCAGGTGAATCAGTCCCCAAGTGCCTCTTTTAACTTGTCATTTGGGTTTGAGTTTGATGCCGCAGGATTGTCAGAAGTTGATAAAATGGAGCAATTACATCTCTGTCATAACCCTGCTCTGCAATCTCCTGTCACTGTGCCTCCAAAGGATGCTGCAGAAGGCAATATTACACCAAAGATGACCCTACAGGCCTTCACTCCACACATTAACAGCGGCAAAACGAATGGATCTGCATTGAACAAGTTTGGACGTGCCAGGGAGCGCATTTCTACGCCTATTGAGGACTCTGAACATGTGGCACTGTTTTTGTCAACTCACTCACCTGTGTTTTCTCCTGTCACTGGTGCTTTCGAAAAATTTGAAAATAGCAATGACAAGTCACAAGCTTTGAGAAGGAGTTTGGTGAATCAAGCTGCTCATGATAGCAAAAGGTAAAGCCATTATCATAAGTAATATAGATAATATAATATTTTATAAACTAACTAAGATAGTAGGCGCATTCTGATTGGTTAAAAACCTATGGTTTATTATGCCTGGCCCAGTAAACTCATAGTTTACTTAAAGTTATTTTATAAAAGCAATAGACCACACTTTCTTTGGGTTTACTGGCTTGATAACCCACTTGGGATGTTGGGAGAACACTCGAAAAGCTTGCAAACCTGGAGTAGTCAATCGATAAAAATCGGTATGGATTTATCAATCGATAAATCGATAAAAATCGGTAAACGTGATCTGATTGATATCAATAATAAATTGTATCAATTAATAGGCAGAATTGATGACACACTCGTTTCGTCTATCGATTTATAAATATACTATTAGATTTTACCCATTCCATCGATTTTTATCAGAAGATACATCTGTTCTTCTGTTCATCCAAAAATGAAAACTGATTTCTTGCAAACAATGAATTTGTTTTCAATTGAGTTGCAATTGAGAGTTGAAGGATCAAACAATTTATTATCACTTTTTTAAAAAAGGTTTAAAAAAATCTTATCTTTTCTTTAAAACCTGCTAGGCGCTTTAAAGTCTTCTTCGGATGACCAGTATTGTTCAGGTTTTTTATTTTTCCCAGTTTTTGCACAATTTAGATCTGCCGCCCTTTAGTTTATCAATTTTCACCAATTTCCAGCATCAATCTTGATTTTTATCGATACCGATTTTTATTGATTATTGACAGGTTCTTAAAAATCGAGGTGAAGCCAAGAGTTTTTACTCCTGATAATATACGACTGTGAGTTTTTTGAACAGCTTCAAAATCTCTGATATAGATCAACTCATTACTGCACTAATATTTAGATTTGGGCTTATTTTGGCCAAAAAAATTGAACTTTAAGTTTAGCCACAGGTGTCTTTATTAGATATTACGACACTCATTAAACATTAATTTCTTGTGTTTTTCCTTTATGAATTATGAATGACTTTCTGAATTATTTTTCCTGACTACTTGCTTTCTGTTCACTTGTTCCTCCTAGGTTCTGGGGCCAAACAATGGTTCTTAGTTACCAAAGAGTTCACTTAATCGTTTAAGAATTTATCTATAGTCCCTTTTTGGTTATACTGTGAGTGCCAATCACCATAATAAAAAAATTGGAACTGTCTCTTTTTTCATCTTCCCAATCGGGCTATTTCAATTTCTGAATTAATCCCTATGCTTTGGGAGTTTCTTGACTACCTTTATTGAAGTATCTGTCACATGGTAATGCTAAGTTTAGTCAATGATTTGGCATTTATTATTTTTAGCGTCCTTTATCATGATGCTAGTTTTTTTATAATCATAAATTAATAATAATTATTTATTACTACTATATGCTATTTTTTTCTTTAGTCAGCTATCAGTGGCTCTTTCAGCGTCTCTCAGTAGGAGCATCCTGGAGCCTGAAGTTAGTAGCTCTGGGAGCCCGTTGGAGCTATCCTCCTGGGGCCTCCCTCCTGAGGTCCTGAGAAGGTACAATGAGCTGGGGATCACACATATGTTCGAGTGGCAAGCTGCTTGTCTACGAACAGGAAAGGTACTCACTGGAGGTGAGTTAGGAAAATTAAATTCTTACAAGTGATTATTAATTAAAGAAAAGTAACCCCTTTTTTATACCTTTTATTTAAAAATGGTACCCCTTTCACATACTTAGTTTAGAATGTTGTATGAAATTCCTTTTATCATATTATATACAAAATTTTAATCGAAGTCAAGGAGAAGTCCTCCTACAACCTTAGGTCAAATGATGAACTGTTACTGGCCTCACCGACGTTCAACTCTAAAAAGACCTTAGGCGACAGGGCTTTCCAAGTGGCTGTGCCGACTCTATGGAACAAGAGCATTTAGCATGGAAACAAGCTTGAAGCCTTTTAAAGCCAAACTAAAAACTTTACTTTTTTAAGAAGCCTATGATTTGTAGATTTACGACTCATGAATGACTTATCAATTAACGTTTTTAAGATCAGTCAATTAGTTTCAATAAATTTTTTTAAATTGAATCTTGTAATTGCCTTTTTAATAATTATTGTATATATGGAGAGAATTATGCTAAATTTTTAGGTTTTTTTAAAAGAAATTTTACATATAATTTTATAAAATATTTTGATTTTAATTTTTAATTAATTTTTTATTTATTTTATTTATTTTATTTGTTTCTTTTCTTTTTTTTTTTTGTTGTTAGTGCCCATTAGATCATATATTTAAATGCTACTTTGCACCGTATAAATATTAAATTATTATTATTATCATTATTATCTGCTCTAAAGGTTTGAATACAGTCAACTCTCTGTCAATGGACACCTCTATTAGATGGGCACCTCTCTGTAAAACAGACACCTAGAATTGGTGCCTCCCTTTATTTGACTGTCTATAAGATGGACATCCCTCTTAGATGGACACTTAGTGCTGGTCCTGAAGGTGTCCATCTTGAATAAAGAGAGTTGACTGTAAATCACCAAATTAGGAAGTTTTTTTGGCTTTTTGTCACGTACCCAAAAGACGCATCCGTTAGTCGTTTTAGGTCCTTTCATAGACTGCAATGACAGATGTCCCCAATACTGTTCTACTTGTGAAATTCCTACCCTGTCACATGTCTAAAACCTGAAAAAGGTACCTCTTTCGGGCGGAACCTCTTCGTAGGCCTATATTGGGATCCGCCCCAGGCCCCAGGTGTCATGTCTTTTCATCGGAGTAGCCTGCAAAGCGGATACGTGTTCTTTTATCAGTTCAGTTTTACAATGTTTTCATCTTTTTAGGTCAGTTTCAAAGCTTTTGTCCTTGATACTATGTCTTCAACCGCCCTCACAACATAAACACATAAATAAAATAAAATAAAATAAAATAAAATATATAATTAATACAATGTAAATGGCACGCAAAAAGAGCGTTACGTGCCAGAGAGGGGGGACTTGCGCGTCCTTTTCCCTCGTAAACGTTGCTTTTGATCCCACCTTAATTCCAGGTATACATGTACTTCATATTTTAAGTACTTTCCACACAGGCCCCCCGCGAGATGGTCGCGCGTTTTATTCGCTTTACTCTCTTTGACAACACTAGGAGTTTCACGCCGGGGGGAGGGGAGGTGCGGGGGGTACTCCACACATCTTTATACGGGGAGGCTCCGCCCCGATGTCCGACCCCTTACTCTCTGAGAGAAAAGGCATCCCTTTCGTTTACCTTCCATTGACAAATCTTACCCCTCTCACATACCTAGCTTAGAACTATGCCTTCGTTTTCACTGCCGTAAATTTACTGTCTTTAAAAATAATATAATCAATAATTCACAAAACCAGAACGTTTTCTCAACGTTTTCACAGCCATAAAATGCATCTTTTAGCCCCGTTGGGCCTTTTTACAGACCAAAATGACAGATTTCACCACCTTTTCATACACTTTAAGGAGTAAAATCCCTACCCTTTCATATACCTGAAGACTGAAGAAGACCCGTATAGGCTATTATAGGGAGTACCCCCCCCCCTCCGGGGGGGGGGCTTCTCGTAGTTTAGGTCAGCGATTAAAATGTCGATATGTTTCTTGCAGGCAATTTGGTGTATTCGGCCCCGACAAGCGCAGGGAAAACCATGGTAGCAGAGCTACTTATGTTAAAACGAGTGCTGGAAACAAAGAGGAAAGCGCTTTTTATTCTGCCCTTCATCAGCGTCGCACGTGAAAAAATGTTTTACTTGCAGGTAATTACCGAAGCTGTATAGTATGTAAATGAAATGGTTTGAATGCGGGTTGCATGGGTGTGTTTTGACAAATGTTATCCTAAATATTCTAAACTTTCGACAACCTGCGCAGAAGTTATCATCGGAGTCAAAGTGAGCTCTGTGTCGTAGAGTTCGGTATTTAACTCTGCTTTATATTGACCTGATAAGTCAGTTAAGTCGCCACCTAACTGACAAGTTGAAGAGTCAGTCACTTCTTTTGGGTGCAGTGCTCTTCTAATGTAGATGGTCATTGCGTCGGAGGGGCGAATTTCTAAATGCGTTTCTTATCGTATTTTTGTCTATTTTTGACGCAACTTTTTTAGCTGCCCTCGCCCCATCATTCCTCTTGGTGGCCGCACTCCCAATTCGTAATTGCTACTCATAATTAGTCTACTCACTAAGGAAGGAAACTATGCCTTAAGATCTTCTTTAACAACCATACTCTACTTGTTTTCTGTCATAACTTTGTAATAACGATTAAACATTTTAGACCGTCAGTTGAGCTGTTCAGGAAAACATACTTCCAATGCAAATGCAAGGAAGCCATTTAGCGAAAGGAAGAAGTTGGCTGGAATAGCCAACTTCGCAGCGTTTTCTTTTCAGATTTTCTTCAGAATTTCATTTTGTAACGTGCGTTTGGCCTGGGTAGCAGAAGGGAGGTGAATCAAGTAGGATACGATGACGACCGTAGACGAAATTCAAACTACGAAAACTGCGAATTTTCGCATCTTTCGTCCTTTTTAGAGTGCACGCCAACCCCGATGTTTACAATGAGGCAAATGAGGCAAAAAAATTAAAACAAAGATTCGCTCTAATGCGAGTTTTGCCATACCACGTGCGTTTATGAGAGTGTAACGGCTTTTTTGCGCAACTTAGTCATGTCTTGGTGAAAGTTAAAAGCCCTTCTGTCTTGAAAAACCATTCCGTAGAGCAATCACCTCCTTCCTTTTCATTCAATTTTGAAACACCAGCTGCTGGCCCCAGTTTTTCGAAAGGCGGATAGTGCTATTCACTCGATTAATTGGTTTCCCTGTTACATTTTTGCTGGATAGTGATTTATCCGGTGAATAGCACTTTCCAACATGTAATACTGAGATCAAATCTGAGTTCAAGCCTGTTTATATTGTGTAATCCACTCAAACCCTCAAGACTTGAAAGTCTCAATTCTTTTCTACTTTTGTTTTTTCAGCGTCTATTCCAGGAAGCAGGGGTACGTGTTGAGGGGTACATGGGTAGCCACGCCCCACCAGGGGGGTTTGTATCTGTAGACATAGCGGTTTGCACCATAGAAAAAGCCAACAGTCTGCTGAACCGGCTTCTAGAGGAGAACAAAGCGCTGTCTTCTCTCGGAATTGTTGTTGTGGATGAAATGCATATGATTGGTGATTCACACCGTGGCTATCTGCTAGAGCTGTTTTTGACCAAGATACGATACATTGCTGGGTGTAATGGCGAAACAGAAACGAATAGAAGTGAAGGTAAATTATTGACACTGAACACTAAAAAGAGGTTCTAGATTCAGCATAAAGCAGAGTCTCACGTGCTTTTCTCTTTCCTCATTTTTCTTTGACATATTGTACACGCTAACCACCTTCTCTGTCACTTGGATGGTAAATCAAGCGTCATTCGATCAAACTCGATTTCCTCTGCCTTATGTATTCTAAAGCAGGAAGATTTTTAATCATTTCATTGAATTTTTCAGCGTCCCTGATCGATGACACTTTGCCTTTGGTTCACAATGAGATAAACATTGACTAAACAGTTCAATTTTTGTTTTGATTTTAGTTGTTATAATAGCATTTCACACATCGGTAAATTAATATTTCCTTTGGAATTGCTAATTCTCCAACTAAATGAACTTTCTGAGCTTATTAAGACATTTTTAGGAGACATAGTGATCGAGTGGTTAGAGCGTCGGACTTGTATTCCGGAGGCGCCGAGTTCAAGTCTCGCTCTGACCGCTAGCTGGATTTGTTCTCGGTAGTCTCGAGTTCAAATCTTCAGCCACGCTTGTAAATAGCCCACTGGTTTGCATCCTACCAGTCGGGATTCTTAACCATGTTATGCTCAATTTGAATTATTTGTTTCATAATCCCTGAAAAGCCCCATAAGAGTAGAGGATAATTAAGTATTTAGAATTGAGATTTTTTTAAATTTGTTTTTATTATATAGAGGATATTACATGCCCGCGCGAAGATACGAAATTTCTCTTCTCGTGTTGAAAATATTTCACTCGTTCGCTGCGCTCACTCGTGAAATATTTTTCAACACTCGAAGAGAAATTTCGTATCTCCAAGCGGCCATGTAATATTATATTTATTATATAAACACTAATGAAATACCAAACTATTATTTCACTGAAACAGTTTTTTCCTGAGAAAGGCGCGATTTATTATGTAACAATAGCAACAGTGATATTTTCACATGTGAAAATAACATGTTATTTTCACGTGTGAAGATATCATATTTTCGAGCGAAAGCTCACCTGGTATTTCATTAGTGTTTATATAATAAAAATATGTTTTTATTGCCTCATGGTATTTGACGCGCCGACTTTGTCACGAGATAAACAATTCCTGTATGTACTCCTCTAAGTACCTGAAAACTGACATATACATTCTTTTTATAAACTAAGGTTAAGCTAATTGAAAATAGTTCGACAAGCTTTCGTTCATTGACAACCTCCTTTGACTTTGCAGTAAACGACACATCGCCTGCCATACAGATAGTTGGCATGAGCGCAACCTTACCCAACCTTGACATGCTCGCAAAGTGGTTGTCCGCTGACCTATATTTCACCGACCAAAGGCCTGTACCGCTGACCGAAATGATCAAAGCAGGCTCGACTCTTTATGACGCCAGCATGAACAAGATTCGAGAAATCAGAGGTGGCACTGTCAGCGGAGATGAGGATCACGTGATTCCTTTATGCAAGGAGACGATATCGGAAGGACACTCTGTCTTAGTCTTCTGCCCGACAAAAAACTGGTGTGAGAAGCTGGCAGAGTCCATTGCTAAGCATTTTTTTGACGTTGGAAGCTTGGCTGTTAAGGAAAGTAATATTTCTTCTGCTACAGGTGGTGGATTTGTCAAAGCTTCAGAGCTACTAACGTTTGATTATATGGCACTGAAGGAAGTAATAGAACAGTTAAAACGCACACAAGTAGGCTTGGACTCAGTCCTCTCACGCACAGTCCCTCACGGGGTCGCATTTCATCACGCAGGACTCACTTTTGACGAGAGAGACATTATTGAAGGAGCCTTTAGACAAGGGTCCATTAGAGTACTCGTAGCGACCTCTACATTGTCGTCAGGTAAGATGCCACAGAAAAAAACGGTCCTTTCTCCCGCTAAACATCAAATGCAATTCATAGAAAATTTTATTTCATAAAAGCTTGCAATATCGTACAGGAAAACTTTCTTTAAAACATCATTCATATTCCCCAGTTCTCCTTGACTACAGTAATCTTGTAACAGCTTCAGGCTTTGTAGCCTTGCAATAAAGCGTTTGCTGTAGCTTGCTCTTAGAAGTAAGGATGGCACAGTTGGTTAGTACGAGGTCCAAAGTTTGATCCACGGTGACATCACATTCTTCTTTCAACTTTTCTCCTTTCTTAACTAGCTTTAAATACCCTTAAAACGGAGCATTGATGGAGGGGGTGGGGGAGGGGGATAAAATTAGCTCACCATCGACCTCAAGTTTATCAGTTGAATTACTGTCGCGAGTTATCGACGTCAAATATGGTTGTTTTACCTTAACCTTTTTATTATTTCAGGCGTAAATCTCCCTGCGCGGCGCGTCATAATCCGTACTCCAATATTTCATGGTAAACTTGTAGATGCACTGGTGTATAAACAGATGGCTGGCCGCGCAGGTCGCAAAGGAGTCGATGCGCTGGGAGAGAGTGTCCTTATATGCAAACCCGCTGAACGACAGAAGGCAGCTTCGCTTTTGAATTCTCAGCTAAAAGCTGTTCACAGCTGTTTGCTAGGTATGGATAACGTTTCCATGTTTTCATGGACGCGGTTTTGTTGGAATATGTCTAGTATGTATGAATGCTCATGCTGTTTACCTGTCAAGGAGCTGGATGTAGAAAGCAGCTTACAGGGTTATCTGCCATATTGGACGCTTTGATCACATCACTACCTCCTCATTTAGCCTACGCGGGCTATTAATTAGACACAGAATTCAGTTTAAAATCTTACCGTTCAGCTGTAAAGCCTTAAATGGACTTGTTCCTGCATATATTACAGAACTCTCTGTCAGTAGTATAATCTCATTTTATTGTTTAAAGCAATCGGATATCCCTTCGTTTTCTTTATTTTAACTTTACAAGCTACAATGTACAAATTCATGTAATATTCACCGACGATATTTTCAATCAATTCGTGCCTTGATAACAGGCAATTGGTGCAGGTAACTTTAACAACTATTTCATGAGGCAGAGTATGATCTGCGAATCATGCATATCGATGAGGGTGTTATCTGCTTTTTATTAAATCAAAGTTCGGTTATTTGTTCAAAACATGTGAAGGTTTCCGCCATTTTCTCCAGTAAGTGAGCAAACGTAACCTCGTCCTCAGGGCTTTTCGGTCACCGTCCCCCTTTTTCGGGCGACGGCCTGTACTTTTGACGTCATTTTAACGGATATCGCAAACGTCTTTCAAATTTGGGCAACGCTTGCTGCTTATGAAGAATTAGATTTCGGTAGTAAACACGTCATCAGTATGAAACTTCTGCAGTCGTTTTCAGACGTCATCTCGCTTGGAAACCAGTGGTGGCTTCGCGAGATATCGGCTGTTTTCTTGGGCTAAACAGAGCAAAACACATGTCTTTTGATCGCACACGCATTGAAAGGCTTTGGCATCAGAACAAGGCCCACTTCGGGTTCCAGGGTCGGCAGTTCGCATCCAGGGGGATTCTTGAATTTGAATCTGTGCAGAAGGCGAGCCAACGTAAGGAAAAGTTGAATCCTTGCTAGAGATTCACCTGAACAAACACGACGACCGGCCGAAAATGGCAGAAAGACATCAGCTTTTGGAGGGACAAAATTTCCATCTTCGTCCAGGAACCTTTGGGGCTTAAATTCGTTTGGAGCAACCCAGAGGTCCGGATCGTGATGAAGGGACCATAAATTTACTAACACAACGGTTTCTTTTGGGATATGGAATCCCTGTAGTGTTGTATCCACGGTCGCTTTATGAGGAATCGCCAACGGCCCAGGAGTCGAAAGGCGCAAGGTCTCTGCAATAGTGGCTTGCAACAGGGGAAGGCTTTTCTCGTCCTTGAGGTCTGGCAAACGATTTGGTCCAATAACATGATCCAACTCTTGATGTAACAGATCTTGGATTTTTGGATTGTGAATGAGGTATAGCAGCGCCCAGCACAAAGAACCTGAAGTGGTTCCCAGTCCAGCAATAAACATCTCACTTATTGTTAAGATAAGCTGCTTATCCGTGAGGAGTTCTTTGATTGACGCATTGTCTTTTATAGCCTCCATTTTAGTCTTCAACATGGCGTCTGTCAAATCTTGAGGGTTCTGCACTCTGTTAGCCTCCACATGTTCCCGGTAAATCTTTCCTATCAACTCTTCTCTTTCCTTGCAGCTCTGTTTTAAAGTCTTGATTGAGTTGAATGGTATGAACGAGAGCCACGGAAACACGTCCACCACACTTCCTGATGAAAGCGTTTTCGCTACACCCTTGGTCATTTCAAGAAACCTAGTAACCTCAGGGTCATTTATTCCATATTTTGAACCAAACACCAATGCACAAATTACATTCATCACAGCTAAGGTAATATCTTTTGTGATGTCTTGTGGCTGTCCATTTCTGGAGCCCACCCTTTCTAAGAGATAGTCAAGTTCCTCATTGATTACTTTCCCTTGTTTCAGCACCTGGTTCACATACATTTTAAGCGCCGAGACGGTAATCTTGTTATGAAGTCGCCATTGATTTGAATAGTCAGCAAAACCAATCGCTTTACCTTGTGAGTAAACCTCTGCAGTATAAAATCTTGGACGACCGGCGAATTCGGCTGACTTTCTAACAAGAACTTCTTTGATAGCATCTTGGCCGCTAACAACGATTACAAGCTGGCTGCCGAGGTACAACCTAAAGACGTGACCATATATTTTCTCCATTGCCATTAGGTCAAGATGACGTGTATCGGCCGCTAATTTGTGTGCATTTCCAATAATTGGTAAAGGAAAAGGACCAGGTGGAAGATTTCTGGTTACAGAGAGGCGATTTACAGCGAATATGGCGAGGATAACTGCCAAAAGATACCACGCGAACTCTTCAAACATCTTTATGATTATTACGTGAAGAGCTTCCACGGACATGTTAAGGTTCACGATTTGGTAATTGAATAATTTAAAACAACGTAACGCACGAAATGCTTATCATTTTTTCCCCAATTTTCTAATCTCAAGTCGCCCAAGCATAAAATTAGGGTGTCAATTACATCCCAAAAATGGGGCAATAAAGGAATACCTTGAACTCGAGGGATTCTTAAAGATTTCTCAGCCCGGCCTCCGTCGATACGAATCAAGGTATTTTTGGAACCGCAAATTGACGGATTTACTGGTTAAGGTTTCTTGTAAACGGAAGCCCGATTGGCCTATATAAAAAAGCCCTGATTCGCTTGGACGAGACCTCAGACCTTTCTTCGGCCAAGCCTGCCATCAGACCCATTTTTAAGTGATGTTTACCCTGAGGGAAGTTGTATTATTTCACGCTGTTTGAAAGTAGTAGCCTGCTCACATACCATCTATTTTCTCTTATGAGTCCACCGAGCGCGCGTGATAAAAATAAAAACAGCGGGGGAATTGAATGACCGCTAGCGCAAGGGGGGAGAGGTAGGGGAAGACGAAAATTATTTTTCTTTCTCGCGCTCGCCGATTATCGAAAAGAAGAATAAAGCAAGGTCTGTGTACAGGCTATGAAAGTAGACATTCAGTAATGGATATCAACTTCCTATCCCTTTTAGGCAAAGAAGACAATTGTGGAATAAAACGTGCCCTTCTTGAGGTCATTGCTAGTGGAGTGGTTACCAGGCCTCAAGATGTGGAACGTTACGCGGCCTGTACCTTCTTCGCCTCAGTCCCCTCGCAAGAAAATGCAAATGATTCAGATGCTATTATTAAGACGACTGTGCAGTTTTTGGTACAAAATGAATTTGTTCGTTTACAAAAGTGTGGCGATGCAGACCGTGATGGAAATAAAGAAAATCAGAACGGCATCGAGGAGGTAACATTCAATTATGTGACACTTTTTCATAAATTTGGGCAGATGAAAGGAGCTGCTATTGAACGGTCTAAATAAAGAGTGGTATATTATTTTGGCCACTGTGCGCTATTTAACTAGTATTACGTCTCTCTATTACTTCTATTGATTCTCTCATTGCATGTACTTTCGTATCAAAGTGATCTTTTGAATCTGTTTTCTCTCATCTCCTCAAAACCAGAACTTTTAACTCAACGACGACTTTTTATATTAACAGCCGACATTTCTTGACGCCACCACTGGTTTCCCCATGAAATGACGTTTGAAAAACGAGCGCAGGAATTCCATACTGATGACGTGTCTTCACCCAGATCTGGGTACTGCTTCTGATTGGTCGTGCTGCATGGGAAATTTGCTTCAGCCAATCAGAAGTACTACCCAGATCTGGGTAGTGACGCGTCATCAGTAGGGAATTTCTGCGCTCGTTTCTCAGACGTCATTTTGTGGGAAAACCAGTTATGGCATCAGCTGTTTCCTCAGGGTAGCCTTATACGAGTGTTTTTTAGATTTTGTTGTTTTCTCTACCCGCTTAGGAAATTTAACCTGAGTTAGAGTTGCTTAAATTAAGAATTTTCAAAATCAAGAGAAGAAAGCCATCGAACGGTGAGCCCCGGCTCATTTAGTGTTTTACGGTGCTTTCTCGAATAAAATGAAAAAGGTAGTAAGAAACAGGACCCTCTAACAACCTCAGCCTTCTTCATTTTTTCCGTTGGTTTCATGGTCCGGCTACTACTGATAGCTGGATTGTCAGTGAGTTAAACCTGGACTGATTTTAAAAAATAATTGATTAGACGGATCCTGTTTGGTTCAATTGCAGGCTGAAAAGGCTGATGAGAGATACGTACCAACTCAGTTAGGTATGGCTACGTTATCGTCAGCTCTATCCCCGGATGAGGCTCTTGTGGTGTTTTCTGAGGTGCAGAAGGCCCGCAAGTGTTTCGTACTTGAAAGTGAATTGCACATTATTTACCAGGTGAGAGGGAATCCAGACTTAACGTAAAATTCTTGACGCGAACGCTCATTTTCATACACCCCAAGCTGAGTCATGGAAAGGAAGTGGAGGGCATGGAGACGATGTGATAACTAGCGTATTTTTTACGAAAACAGGAATATGCAAGATAATAATGTATACCAAAATCATGATAAATAGTACATAACAGGTTCCCACGTGGATTTACACATGAGAGGAGTTTCAAAGCTTAGATTTCATTGAAATCGAGGGCATTTAGGCTCTGTTTTTAGCTTACTCAATTTCATGTCACAAATTACCGCATTCATTGTTTCATATATTTTTAGCTTAATTTTTACTCAATTTATATATCATTGTATCATAGTTATTTTTAGATTTGCCATCATTCTAACGTATTCATTATTTGTAAATTAATTACTTGTTTCACTGACCCCTCTTTAGGGAGTGTCAGTAAAGTTTGTATAGTTTCTATTGATTTTGTGCTTCGAGGGGCCCTAGTGAGTGAATCTGTGCTTTATAATCTGACAACATTGCATAAACATTATGTAACTGTTGACCACCTAGGTTACTCCAATATATATTCAAGATCAGTGGCCCAGCATCGACTGGTACCAGTACCTCCGTATCTGGGAGCGCCTGCCTGCAAGCATGCGTCGTGTGGGCGACCTGGTAGGAATAGAGGAGGGATTTCTGGCCAGAGCCGTGCGAGGCCGTATATTGACACGTACGGAACAACAGCGTCAGTCACTCGCCGTACATCGCAGATTCTTTGCTGCTTTAGCTCTTCAAGACCTCGTTCATGAAGTCCCACTCAATGTAGTTGCCAGGCGGTACGGTGCAAACCGCGGCATGTTACAGTCTCTACAAGGTTCCGCGGCAACATTTGCGGGAATGGTGACCGTGTTCTGCGAGAAACTTGGTTGGACTAACATGGAACTGCTTCTCTCCCAATTCCAGAGCCGATTATCTTTTGGCGTTGTGCGTGAGCTTTGCGACTTGGTGAGAATATCTCTATTAAACGCTGCGCGTGCGCGTATGCTGTACAACGCTGGCTATCACACCATCGCTTCCGTGGCTGCAGCACCTCCCTCTGCGATCGAAAATATACTACACAACGCTGCTCCATTCGTCAGTGGACTCAAGCGCGGTCAGGAGACTGAGACCGAGGTGCGTGAGCGTAGCGAGGCACGCGTTATCTGGGTCGCAGGACGTAGAGGCCTTACATTGGGAAAGGCCGCCAAGCTTATTGTCAACGAAGCTAAACAACTTCTGCAGGCTGACGTGGCACAACTTGGAATTGAGTGGAAAGCGTCAGAGACTGAGGAGAATGAGGCGAATATGTCTAGTATGGCTGATATGAGGCCGAATAATGGCATTGCTCGGTCAACGGTCGCTATCCAAAGTGGTGCAGGTGCAAGAGGTCCTACCAGAACAGATAAAGATTGGAAAATGAATGTTGAAAAATCGAACCCAAAATCCCGCGCGAATGATCCTTCAACTGACATACAAAGGAATAGGTTGCAGCCCACACAAACTGGAATTGCCCCGGATGGCAATCATGGCCAAGAGATAGTTAAGTCAGGAAAGCAAGAGAATAAAGTGGTTGTACCAAGTTCTCTTGCAGACAAAGTGCCCATCATCTCCAGCGCCGGGTCGTCTTTGGCAAATGTCCAGGCAAAGGTATCAGTAAACAATGAAGCCACTGATCATGACGTAACGTGTCGAGTGAAAGGCAAAATAACGGAGAGTGTGGCTTCAAAATTGAGATATGAAGATTGCGCTTCAACATCGGTGGCCCAATTACAGCCGACAGTTACTTGTCACGCTAAGGAAAAGCCTCAGCCTGTCTCGAGTCCTTTACTGCCTTCCGATGACGTTCCTCGTTCGAGAAATAAACGACGCTCGCCAATTTCTGTATTACCCGGACCACAAGAAAAATTGACCAAAAAAGAAACAACGTCTGTGGATATACCGGAGGTGTCAAGAGCCCGCCCAAATGAGTCAGAAAACGCTCCCGTTGTTGCTGAAACTTCTTCTGATTCTAAACTCTGTAACGAGGTGCAGTCTGTTTCAGTGGAGTTGTATTCTGAGCCATTTGAAGGAGAGGATCCTGCTGTGCAGGCAAAACCGGTAGCCGGTGAGCGGGACGGTAATCACGTTTTGTTAGATTCCCAAGCACTGGCTGCGTGTAGTTTGAGTGACACCTGCCTCATGGAGTGTGACGTCATGATTACAAATTCAGGACAAAATCCAGCGGCGCATGCGCCTCCTGTTAAACGAAAAGATTCCGCTTCAAAAGTCATGCGCGACAAAGACACCATTGTTGTCAAGCCTCCGTTCGGTAATGTTGCTGTGGATCAAAGTCAAGAACTTATTGGTGAATATGACACCCAACCGCGACTTCCCGCTACTGAAGAGTTTCACGTGGAGCGAAGTTTTGAGCTCGTATCATCGTTGACCTCTCCTGTGCCCCACTCATCTAGATCCCCATCTGCTAATAATGACCTAGTCTCTCCCAACATAACGCACTCGTTTTCGCTTCGTCTTTCATCTAGCGATGGTTGCTTAGACTCGGATCTGTCCACGTTGGCTGCGGTCGAGTTAATCGAGAAAGAAGCTGAGGCGAAAAATATAGAAGGAAAAACAGAGACAGCTGTGATTTCGGGTGACGATGGTTTTACTAAAATTAACGAATTGAAAATCCCGATTGTTTCCGGTCACGTGCAAGAAAAATCACCAGCAAAGAAGATACCACGTAAAGAATTGCAAGAAGATCTGAAAAATAAAGGTAGCGAGGCTCTTGATTCTGATTTAGTTCCTTCTACGCCACCAGTAGAAAAGAAACTTTCCCAAGACGATTTTAAAACCAGAACTTCAGCGACCCCTTTGTCTACAAGAAAACGGCTCTCACCAAGATACTCCCGTTTTTCTAATACCCCGGATGAAGGGCTGGCCATTATCGATGTCACGGGACACGAGCAAGTTTTCTCCATGTTCCTGAAAGAATGGCGTAGTCAAACGCGCTACTCGTTGGCAGTGGCTTGTGAGCGCGTTCTTGATAATGTTCCTAGGATTGGAGGCCGATTTACTACTAATGTGCCAACGTCGGAAGGAACCTCGCGAGGACTCAAAGTTGAAGGGGAGGATCAGGTAGTTGTCGGAATTGCGGTGAGCTGGGGCGACAAAGACGCTTATTACGTATCTTTTAAGGAGCATGCTCAGTCTTCACCCAACCAAGCGGACGACAGTCAGACTGAGTCAGCAGTTGATAATAACCTGACTCTCGATCGTCGTGTAAACGCATTACAGGATGTTGTTCAGTTCTTGTCTAAGCAAGGCCGGTTCATGGTTTGTTTTGACGTCAAGGAGCATTTTAAGGTAAGAAAAACTTTAGTAATTTGGTAAAGTAATTTAATAAACTAGAGTAATTTAATCTTGTCGAACGGAAGGGAAACGGAGAGCAACGGGCTTTAAAAATTGAATTCTATTTTAACCAAGGAGTTAGACTTTGAGATTGTAAATTTATATTACATGAAAATGCTTGATTTGTGAACTTTATTTTTTTAAATTTTTTTTATTCTACAACTTGCGTTGTGGGGATAACGCTACATTGTATACATTCTGTAATCAGTTTAGTAAGGCCTATAATAATACAGTTGTAAAGAAAAACTGTATATCTAAGGACCAAACGAGTTTGACCAAACCCAATTACTGGTAGCCAACAAACATATTTCCTTCATTGTAATAGACCATTTTCGATACATTTAAATTCATACTTGGCTCCGAGGCTTGGGTAATAAAAGAAAAGAAATGCTCTATTCATTGCTGAGCCTCAAGATGATTTCTTTTGTTTTATTCCCCCAAGCCTCGCACTCAAGTATGAATTATAATTCATGTATATCGGAATTGGTCTATTAAGAACATGATTATTAATAAGAACCTGCTTGGCGTAAATTGCCAGTAACTACTCCAAAATATAAGTACCCTTTGTGCCAAACTTCAAAAAATGTAGGTTCTTACACGCCGGTTTTTACTGTAGCGCATGTAACTTGATTCGTTCTCAAGTCAGGTAATGGCTTTGAAAGTTTATAGGTTCGCAATAACGCCACAGGGAAGTAGCAACAAACAGTAGAGAACTAATGTTAGTGCAATGTTGGAACACTGTTTGTACAGCGTTCAAGTTGTATTGATGTTTGCGAAATGCTGATGACCTGGTGTTAACCTCTAGTGTTCATAATTCTGGATTCGAATTTCCCAGCTAAAACGTCGTTTGTGGTTAGTTTGTCCGCTACAGACGATTCACGTGACTAATTCTACATGCTGTGATCAATTTACCAGCAGAAGTCGTTCGCATATTGATATGGAGACTGGGATATAGCTTTCATCGTTTCCTTATAAATGCTCTGAGAATATTTTTTGATAAATCGTGGTTTCGTTTCTTTTCGATTAAGCTTAATTTAAATTTAACCTTGTTATGTCAAATTGATGATTTATTTCTATAAACACTGCTGAGGGTAAATAATAGAATTACTTATTTATTGTATTTAATGGCAGATTTTTTTTTCTTATGATGTTTTATCTCTTCAGACCTTTGTTCGTTCCACTGGCATCTCTCTTGATGGACCTGCGGAGGATCCAATGGTGGCAAATTGGCTTTTGGATCCAGGGGCTAAAGAAAGGAACCTTCACCAGCTTGTTGCGCAGCACCTACCTGAGGAGGCCCCCCTTCTGGAAGGTAAGTATACGTAACGGACCATAATTTGCCTTATAATCATTAGGCATTTTTATTGTCCTTATTTTAGCATCCTCTGGAATTAGCATTGTAGTATTGACCTTTAAAAGAAGACGTGTTAAAAAAATGCTGCAAACCATTGTGCGCTACGTTATCCCCCTCCTTCTTTTCAGGCAGTGGTGGTGGACTGGGTACCGGAGGTCTGGCACTAGCATATCAGTGTCAACAGAGTGGTCGAGTGAGGGCCTGTGTCGAGTCTGTCTTGGTTCTTTCGCTGATGAACAAGTTACGGACATTGTTGGAAGCAGAGCACCTTCTGTCGGCATTTACAAAGGTTTCGTGTTCTTTGTTACACAGTTCATTTGCTAACAATTGAAGGACTGAGCTTTTTTAAAGCAGGATTAAGATAGGCCAAGGTAGGCGCGAAAATTTGAATCCAGATCTGAACATTTACAAATTGAATTAGCGAATTCAGGTGATTTTTTCTGCCTACAATTTGATGTTTGGACGCTCTAATATGTCTGGTTAAAGTTGACAGAGGAAATTGCTTTTAAACAAAATAAACAGATTAAAATTCGAACAACTGGTCCCTGGACCTTATAAGCGCTTTTTTGGTCTGTCTTATACAAGGACCTAGCCTCAAGTGATCAAAAAGTGGATAGTAATATCTCCTGGAAAAATCGCTATCCAGCTGATAACGCAATTGGTTTCCCTAAGAGTTTTCCAATGTGTTGTGATTTTTCTGCTTGATAGTTGTATCCTTTTTTTTTGAACAAATGGAGCCAGGATTACAATGTTTTTCTCCTGAATCCCGATAGGTGCGATTGTCACCACTAGATTAGCTTTTTCAGGGTGTCAAGAAAGTATTAGCCTAACAGTCCTTTTAACTAGCCCTCTAAACATTTTTGATGAGCAGGATTGATAACAGTTCTTCTGTAATATGAATTCCATGAAAACTTCACTTGCCCGTCGGGCAAGTTAAGAACAAAATTCACTCACCCGATAGCAAAATCCACTAGCCCTTGGCTATTGGACACGACATTATTTGAATGCTCTTTGTAGTTATTTTGGGTGTCCCTTAACTGTGTGTATTTTTAGTTCTATACCATATATTTTTTCAAGTTGCTCAACTTACAGTTCAAAATAAACGTTGTTGTTGTTGTCATTGTGACGATCGTTTTCAAGCCTCTAACAAAAGACAACGATAAATGGCTACCCGACTGCGAATGGCCCGTTTTCGTCGATGTAAATGTTGTTTAACCTGTTAAACTATCGTTGCGTCAATTATCACTGTAGGTAGAGATGCCATCTGTACTCTGCTTGGCTCGTATGGAGCTAAACGGTGTGGGTTTTTCCGACGCAGAGAGCGAACGCCTTAAGAACATCTTGCAAGCTAAACTGCGAGCGCTCGAAGAGGAAGCATACCGACTGGCCAATCATAGCTTCTCCTTGACCAGCCGCGAAGACGTAGCACAGGTACGAGGCAGAAGGTGATAAAAATTACCTCATTCTCTCTTTTTTCTACCCTTCGAAATCTCTTGGAATTTTGTAACTGTATTGGGTGACTGTAGGTTGAACGGACCCTCAGTCTTTCTTATTTTTGGCATGGACTTGTCACTAAAAATCGATTGACACCATTGGATAGAGCACTCTTTGCAATTTCACTTATTTGTTCATAGAAGGGTCTATTTATACGTCAATTAAATGTTGTTGATGTCTGCGGTTATGATTACATCGACAGGAGTGCCGAAGAAGCTTTTTACAGCAATCTGCTGCAAATTCGTAAATAGCATATTTTTCCAGAACAAACATTTAAAGGCGTGAGGGTTGATTCCTTTCCTATAAAAACATTTAAGAAGGCTTACACGTCCTGTAAGCTTTCTTTTGAACGTCATCTGCAACAATGTATCACGTGAAAAAGTTGGTTATTGTTGAATGTGTTTCGCTTGCAGCTAGATATACAGAGGAGCAGTTTTAGAGGATTTTCATTTGTTATTTCTAACACGTCCTTAAAGGGCGGCTATGTTAGGCTGTTTGCTTTGTAAAAGGCTAAAACTTTGTTTTCACATCAATTGAATTTCAAAAATAACGAGCATAGGCATTGAAACTGTTTCCTGTCGTCTGTTGCAACGGATGACGACGATGGACATGGATTGAAACTCGGATAAGTTTAGCCAGCTTTACAAGTGTTTATGCTATGCCCGCAATATACCGGATCATTTTGTGTATGGGTAAGAGCATTAACTAATGATTTCAGCGCAGAATTGACCTAAAACAGCAACATCCTCATGACAAAGCCCGTTTAACGACGGCATTTACTAGTGACTTAACCTTCCTTAACACGGCCAACAGGTGCTTTTTATCGAACTCAAGCTACCACATGATGACGATGTTCAGGCTACCAAGAGGAAGACCCTGGGCGTGACTCGGAGAGGCGCGTCACGCTCTACTAAGCACCTGAGCACTAATAAAGACATTCTGGAACGATTGAAGCCACTTCATCCGCTTCCTGGGTTGATAATTGAATGGCGCCGCGTCAACTCTGCTCTGACTAAGGTCGTGTTTCCGTTGCAGAAGGAGAAGTGCTGGAATACAAGGCTCAATATGCCAAGGATTCATTCCTTGAGTCAGACGCACACTGCCACGGGGCGAGTCTCGTTTGCAGAGCCGAACTTGCAGAACGTCCCGAAAGATTTTCACATCACTTTACCAACAACAATTGCCGAGAGTCCCCCGCCTGGAGCGTGGGGCGAGAATGCTTCCTCAAAACGAGGCCGCCGAGGAAATCGACGGAGCACGATAAATGCGAGACCTGGGTCGAGTTCGACAGGGGTGGCAGCAAATTATGCAGTGAGCATGAGAAACGCTTTTGTGCCATTTAAAAATGGCGTTCTCTTTGCCGCCGATTATTCGCAGCTAGAATTGAGGTTAATCGCCCATCTTGCAAAAGATGAACGCCTGCGAAGAATTCTCAACGGGGGAGGCGACGTGTTCAGAATGATCGCGGGCGAACTTTATCGAGTACCTGCGGAGTCGATTAAGCAAGACCAACGTCAGCACGCCAAACAAGTTTGTTATGGCATAATTTATGGAATTGGCGCCAAAGCCCTCGGCGAGCAGCTTGGTCTTGCTGAGGAAGAAGCGGCATTATTTATCGACAAGTTCACTTCCCGTTATGTAGGGGTGAAGAGATACCTGAAAGAAACAGTTGAGCAGTGTAAAGTACAAGGTTTTGTCAGGACAGTGACCGGAAGGAAAAGATTCCTTCCGGCTATAAATTCACCAAACCCGCATGCGTACAGCCAGGCAGCGAGACAAGCGGTGAATACCACAGTCCAAGGATCAGCGGCAGACTTAGTGAAAACAGCCATGGTGAACATCGACAAGAAGCTAGCTCTAGAATTTCCAACCTCTGTCGTGACTCACAGGCATTCCTCTCTGGATTTGCATTCAAAGGGAGAAATCCGGGGGAGGCGCCTACTGTGTAGTCTCCCCCCTCCCGTTGGTGGATATTTTGTTTTACAGCTTCACGATGAGCTCATATTTGAGGTTTCGGTAAATGAACTGAGGAAAGTGGCCGAAATTGTTAAAACAGAAATGGAAAACGCCATGAAACTGTCAGTAGTGTTGCCTGTTAAAATGAAGGCTGGTCCTTCATGGGGAAATATGGCAGAATTTGAGTTGTAACCTCGAATTGTAGCTAATTGTTTCTCACTCTAAATTTCTTGTTCCCTCTGGAGGGAATTGTAACGTATACTTTCCCACTTCATTATTTACATACGTTTGCAATAGGGTCCAAGATAGTGAGGAAAGCGAATCGAAAAAAGTTGCGCGAAAACCGCGTGGGAACTGGAGAGAGACGGAGTGGTGGATCCTGGGATGTAAATATTGTTTTCAATGCCTCATTCGGTATACCAACTCTTGGAGCCCTTTCCATTTGTAAGGAAATTTCGGCAAAAAATTTCTGGCAATTGGTACTGGACTTGATAGCGTTTCCGAAAAGAGAAATGTCGGTAAAAACGGAAAAAAAGTAATACCTCGAAAGGCATTACTTTTTTTCCGGAAAATTTCCACCGGGATGAACTGTTCCATTTGAATTCTCCCCGGAATTACCCGGGTTTCCATAGAAATGGTAAGCGCTCTTGGTATAACGTATGTTTGGACAGTTTGCTTCAACAGTTACGTCAATCACTTGGCTTCGCGCGCTCATAGTGCAAGAAACAAATCGAGCATGCGAAACCCTGCTACACCGGCGCACCTTTTGACGTTTTGACATTTGACATTTTGACAAGAAACGGTTTTTCAGCAAGTGGGCGGATTGAGGCATTTGAAAAGATGTTTACAGGCTCTCCACTTCTCTCTTCCCTCCGTTTTTCGCTCTTTCCCTCCTGCACTCCTCGCTCGCTTTTTTCTCTCGTCCACACTGACCAAGAGCCTTGTGAATGACAGGACACGTGAACTCTTGACCCAACACAAGAACATCAGAAACTTACGATAGCTTTATTCCGTCTATTTAATTTTTATATGATTTTCAATCCACGCAATTCAAGATGAAACATTTTTATACATTCTGTTGAGTAGCAGGCTCTTATAACCGTATATTCTACCTTTTGTTGCACGCACTTTTTCTGAAATGGAAATAAAACCTTGCAGCGCATTCAAGGCTTCACTGAAATGAAAAGAAGACGATAAAAAGAAGAAATATCACAAAAATATAGAGCCTTTCTTGCTTCGTTTGTCAAAGTTATGTATACTCCTTTTAGTATATTACATGGCAATAAATTTCAATTGTCAAATCAGCAAGCCACTAAGTGGTATGACTGTGGTCTTAGATTAAATTAGTCACAAATTATTATATTGAGACAGTGCATATGTTTCTCTACTGCTTGCAGTTGCTGTTCTCTGTGAGCTCACAAAAGAGTTCTGAATATTTTCCTTTTTCGATCGAGCGCTTTCCCGACCTCTCCTCCAAACTATAACTTTCAAAGTTCTTCGGACGTCTCGGTTACAGATTGAATAAATGATTGGATTTAAAATTGGAGAGAAACACATGAGACCAAAAGTTATTAAGTCGTATTCGTACCGAGACGATAGGAAAGATTTCCTTGCTATCAAATACGAACCCCTCGGTAACCAACAACAAAGGAAGCAAATTGTAACCCCTAGACAAGATCTGATCGCTTTAGTGAATTTATGTTTTATCCGTCGATTCAGTCTCTTGATCGAACACTTTCTTACTTCTCTCTGGTGATGTTCTTGAATTCTAGCCGCTAGAAATATTCTGACATAAGCGAAGATCACTCCGCCAGTTGCAAGTACCATGCAGGAAAAAAGAAAAAAACTGAATGCTCTGTCAAACTTGGTAAAGGAGATATGCGGCGAGGTCATCCAAATCACGCGAAAGAAATTCAAACAAGGAACAGTCCAAATTAAAAGCAATCGTTTCCAGCTGTTTCTTAACGCCATCTTGGAAGGGTAAGTTAGCGGGTAGATAATAGCTCGATATCTATCGTACGTCAACGCGCAAATACTGAGAAACGACAAAGAAAGGACATAGTCTACAACAGTTGCCAGTAAAAGAATCCATAGCGGCGTAGGTGAGACAACGTAATGAAGCAGTTTCCACGGTATAGCTACAATGCCGACCAAGACATCAGCAATAGCCAAGTTAACAAAATATAAGTTTCCTGTATTCCGTAGTCTTCTTTGTGTCCAAACCAGAATGCAGATTCCGGTGTTTAAGCTCACGATAATTATACTAGCTACGGCGAACAAGACGAAGAAAATGTGCACTTCCCACGAAGGAAGGTCCGGGAAAAAGTCCTTACCATACGGACTCGAGGTTTCGTTCATTTTGTGAACCAAATTTCTATTAGAAAATCCCCTCTACTTTGACGAACCTGCAGTAGTAAAAACTTTCACTAATCAAACCCGCCTCCTCGTGAACTGAATTTGATACGCATTTCCCCGTGAAACTTTCAGAATATAGAAACGCTTTCTTGTTTCCAGAGTTATAAACCTGGCCGGCTAACAACCAGATTGCTGGTGTTTACATTGAAATACGTAAGTGTTTTTCATTTAAACGTGTGGTGCATAAAATTAAGGCAATTTACTCTTTATGCGAACCGCACCTGCTCCATGAAAGAGCGCATTTCAGAGCTTGATAGATTAAACATGCTTTCAACGACACAACCGTAACCATCGATTAAAATTCCTCGCGAAAATTAAAACAAAATTCATTTTAAAAAAGACTTATGAAAGCCCGACTTAAGATTGTCTGCCGGTAGATCTGAATAGGATCAAAGCATTTTACATTACACTTTTTTTTCGGCTACATATAAACGAATACAGTATAGAACAAGATCAATAAATGTGTCGATCAATTCAAAGGTTCTAATTTTACCTAATTAATAATGTTCAGCCAATGTTAGGCGTCATAAGTGAATTAATATGCAAAGAGGTTGATTTTAATTGTTACAGCTGTCGCACTTTTGACCTATGACAGGCTGTTGCGCCTAATTTACAATATTGTACTGAACAAAAACGTTTTCCCGAACACAATTTGAAGTTTACATATTACTAGCACAATCGTATTACTAACGTCATTCATTCTTTTTTGGCGATGAACTCAGTCAACAAAATTTTGTTGTCAGATGCATCTCTCGATGTAAACGTGAAAGTCGTGCGCTTTTGTTTACCATGTTTACAACCTCGTGCCCGGGTTTTCGGCGGAACGAGTTATGATAAGAAAACTTTGTCAAATGATGTCAGAGCAGTCCAATTAATCCAAACAAACAATATTGTATTTTATCCAGTGTTAAGAAGATAAAGAATTTTCACTTAAATCCTCAATCGCTGATCTCTTAAACGTGATGTTTCCTTATTAGCGTTCATGACAGCCGCCGGCTATGCCTATAAATGTCAGTTAGAACTTCATATTGTTGCTAAAGGTTTCGAAAAATCATTTCTATTCATAGAATTTGAATCGTAAAAAAGCCATTATAAAACGATTCTCCGCCTATCAAGAAACCTTAATCAAATGAAAAAGATAATGGAAGTGTTGCCATGTCTCTAACGTGGCCCTTAAAACAGCTGAGTCATTAGTTTTTAGGATTTAGATTGTTTTTGCCTTACTTGCTCGTGACGCGATAACGCTGTTTTCCCGTTTACGTTCTTTTATGATTAATAACCACTTTAAGCCAAAGTTGTGTATCTAACGTTTCCGGGAATTTGATCTTGTTCACTCATTTGTACAGGAACTGGGCATGAATCTTAACACCATTATTTCATATACGAAGAATTTATATGAATTTCAAGATTGTCACAAGTCAATCTGAGTTGTTATTGAAGGAAACATTTTATTCCCCGAATTGAACAGAATTTCATAGTATCCTGCTGAGTTCTTTAAAAACCTCTGAGACTCTGAGACATGAAATGTTTCAGTATTCAATACAGTCCGCGAAAATCTGGAAATTGTTAGTTATTTTCGTAGTGGTGGTTAGTTTATCTTAAAAAGACGACAACTGACAGTCGTTCAGGCTCAAAGGATACCGATTCATTAGTAAGGAACTTTTAAGATCCCGTGACCACCGGCTTGCTATGATCTATATATCGGCTTTGATCAAACATTGGGTCTAACATTGACTCTAATGTGTTCACTGTTTAGCAACACGAGTTATCTAAAATATGCGAATTTTCATTTTAATGTTGGCATGGCATCTGTATTTGTAATTATCTTGGAAAACTGATTCCCATGATCATTCAGGCTATGGAACTAGAAAATTTGTTTTTGTAAGCTTGAAACCTAAAAGTTGCAGCCCAACCCTCTCTATAATGTGGTCCAAGTTTTACACTTACGACTAGACTTTCGAATAAACTCAGTCTAATTTTGATAAATTTTGTCAAACATTTCTAAGAAGCTTTATACATTAACCTTCAGACGTACACGCAAATTCATACCCCCACCGTGGTACAAGGGGGGGGGGGGACAGGGGTTGATGGAACCCCTCCCCAGAGTTTTTGATATGTTGCAGTATTCCGAACCGATTTTGCCTTCAGTAGAAAGCCTTTGATTTTCTTTACAAGATGAGGTATATTTTGTGGGTGGTGGCACTGCTGGAGGCCTGTGACGTCACCAACAATGGTCGCCATCTTGGATTTTACCAAGAATTAGCAATCAGGTTAAAACCAGGAGAAATAGTAATGTTTTTGTGGGTGACATGTGAAATAACACAAAAATAAGCACTTTGCATTATTTCATCCACAAGTGTTACTTTTATTGTTGAAATAAAATGAAAAACCATGCCTTTTTACCTGGAGCCGATTGATAATCGGCTCCTGTTTTTACTAAAAAAAATGGCCTGCCCACCTGCTACTGATGACGTCATATCTCGTAACCATAGTAACTGACCATCACTAAACTTGTCCCAAAATGCGCGCGAGGGATAAAAGAACAGCTACTGAAAACGTCAGATGCTGATGTTTTATCATCTAAGAAAAAAATCAAAAAAACCTCAGCAACCACACTCCCCCCCCCCCCTTGTACGTCCGAATGTTAATATATTGGCTGACAGATGACGTCACTTCTACATATACAAAAGCTGATGTCCGTAGGTATGACGCTGCAAAAACATTGTCATTAGTAGTTAGATGCGTGTTTGTAGCCAATCAAAACTGAGCTAGTGGCATCGATGCGTCTGTTTGTAGAACCTAATGAACTGATTGTTGAAGTGACGGTCAGCGTTAAGCTGGTTTACACTCGCAACTCAACTTCAACTTCAACTTTATTTAAATTTGAAAATATAGCAAAAGATACATTGGAACTGGCCTGCAGTTAGCGAGGCTATTCGAGGCAGGCCAGGCTACATAATTTACAACAAACTAGACAAATACAAAGAAATTAGTCGTTATATAAGTATATACATTTTACATTAAATAGATACGTTCTACTTAAATGCAAGGACAATAATTAAAGTGCAATTTTAAAAATAAAATAAAATGAACATAAAGATCAAGAGAATTACTTTTTCATTTTCACGATGATCGTATCCACATCAATATAGGAGTCTTCAGTTTCGAGGAAATCGAGTAGCATTTCTTTTAGTGATCTTTTAAAAGCTTTTTTCGGTCTTTCTTTAAGAATTTGAGGTATCCCATTCCAAATTTTGACCCCAACACGCGAAAAAGCATTTCGTTTGACATTGAGTCGAGATTCTTTAGTATAAAAATGTTCAGAGGTTGAGGCACGTGTGTTGTAAGTATGAACATTAGAAATTCAAGAGAAGAGTTTCGAAATATTAACCGGAGCAGTGTTTTTATTTACATCATACATAAGACTACAAACGGATTCATAATATAGAGAC
Source organism: Porites rus (assembly GCA_964035705.1). Taxonomy (NCBI): domain Eukaryota; kingdom Metazoa; phylum Cnidaria; class Anthozoa; order Scleractinia; family Poritidae; genus Porites; species Porites rus. Next base: position 50,780,652 of record OZ037992.1, read on the forward strand.
TGTAAAGGTAGAATTTTTGCATAGAGAAAAAAAGGTATTGCGTGGTCGTTTGTTTCAGCAAAATATATTAAACGCAGTGCGCGTTTTTGAAGGACAAGAATTTGGTCAAGGAAAGTTTTACACGCGTTGCCCCAAGAGATAAGACCATAAGTTAGATAAGGTGTAATAAGTGACTGATAAATATTTAAGAGGGTGCAAGTGGGAACAATATGTCTTAATCTCGCAATTAGCCCAATTGTTTTACTTATTTTATTTGCAACAGTGTGAATATGGGTCTTCCAAGATAGATTTTCATCAATTAACAGTCCAAGATATTTAATAAAGTTTTTGCGTTCAAGGGTAACCTTTTTATTGCTTTCATTGTCAAAAATATTGACCTGGGGATCATAGTTGAGTTTTTTTTGGTATGGACGAAAAATTACATAGTTTGACTTTTTAATATTCAGGGAAAGTTTGTTTGAAGTCAGCCAGTTATACAAGTTGTGTAATTCTGCATTTACTGTTAGTTATTTACTGTTGTTAACTCACGCGGCCTTTCCCTGATAACACAATTTGTCTACCCCATCCCCTTAAATCGGCTGCAACATCTCTTTCACTCAGGTTGTCTAAAGATGTGTTCAGGCGATCAAGAAATGCTAAGTATACAAAGATTTCTAAAGCAATGTTGGAGGATCAGTAGGTCTGGCCTGGGCAGAACAGAAGTCTACTAATTTCGGTTGGTTTATTTGTTAAAAACCCCGACAAACCTGGTTGATTCATTCCTTTTTATCCCTTCCACTCAGAGAAGTGGCATAATTAGACGAAAAATTCAAATTTCATTTTGTACAATAATTAAATTGGAAAACAAATAGTACCGTCCTTGTGAATATTGAGTTTAAGGAACCAGGACAGCGAAGGCTAAAGTCGCACTGCTTCAAACTTTATCGCGCTTATTCCATCTCGTTCAATTCGTCAAATGTTTGCAATTTTTCTAGATTGGAATTCTAAAAACCTTAATCAAAGAAAAAGAAAGTCGTTGTCGTGTGTTCACGTCCTCCATAAAACATGAAATTAGAATTAATTAAGGCATTTTCACGTCGTAGTCGTGCAGTGGCTGCAAAGAAATGTTCAAAAAAGCGTGATGCACGAGCATTGTTTTACCAATCTATAACGATTGCTTTTTTGCCGTTCTCGTTCACGTCGTAGTTGCTTCAGCCCTCAAGAGAGGTTTTATTTGAATGGTCACACCGAAAGATCTTGTGCACAGACTCAAAAGTTAGAACCACTATACAAGACTCTATCATTCACCCTGAGAGTGAATTCGAAAGGGTTAAGGATCAATGCTGTTACCTGATGATACAGTGAGAAGGAGAATAGAACAAACCACACAGGAGAATTGCAGATGTTTTTCATGTCAAAAAAATTTATTAAAATTTTTTTGACAGTTATAAATACACGCAAGAATCGATTGCAATACAGAGAGATGGGAATTTATACAAATTTTATACAATAAAAAGTTAATGAACTCCGGGTATTGTCACTTATGGAGTTGTGTCAGGATCACTCGAAGGATTGTACATATTTTGTACGTGTTTGCTGCCAAAGCGCAAGGTATCATGTGATTACAAATTCTCTGTCAAAACGTTCCATGAAATATTTTTTACAGTAATGACTACTTTTGTCTGAACACAGATAACAGTCGTAACGCATGCTCTGTGATAGTACCACAGTACGGTTCCAGTAAAATTATAGTGTTTGTATGGGGTAAAAATACGATCCTAAAATTTGTAGGAAATACTAAATAAAGGTCAATGAAACTTACTCTACAGTTAGCTGTTGTTGCCTTAATGCTCAAACGAATTTTCGCCGTGTCGTGATAATTTGCTCAAATTCACCCTCCATGCTTCCTTTCCTACACAACTTTTTCCACGAAATTCGAACTCCAACGGTAAATAAATAGACTAGGATCGTAAAAAATAGGATAGCAGCAGATATACTAGCCGATAGCTAGCGACGCTATTTTTCGGAGGGAGAGAAGCGACAACCGGAAATGCGTCTGCGCTTCGCAGGCTACAGATATACTAGCTTATACAGGTTCCTCTTACCTCTTTTTGAAGTATTCTGGTTTAAAAAAATATAAAATTTTGCCATCCAATGTACAACTCGATTTAAATCATTCTGTACTACCTTGGTTATCTCCGAGGATATCAGATAGGTAAGTATGTTTTATCTTCTGTAGTTTTGTTAACCAAACAACTAATAAAGTATATTCCCATAAGAAGTTAGTAGCTACCTCGTACCATGCCTTGACTACGCGTTTTTGAGTTTGAAGTATGTTTTTTACTTTTAGTTCTGCGACTGAGGGAATTTCATTTCCTTTAGTTTATTTGTTTCCGTGCCTTTTGCAAAAGTAATCTAGCCTTACATATATTTTGTTAGTTGTTAGTATTACTCAGGACGCAACCACTAATGTTTGAGAAAGTTTTTTCACTCTTTTATATCCAAATTCATGTTGAAATTACACATTTTTTCTTTATAAGAATATATTTGACAAGACTATCGAGGCTGAAATTTGCGAAATTTGAATATTTGAAGAATAAACCTCAGGCTGAGATTTTGAAAAGGATATTATTTTGTGTGTTGAAAATCTGTAAATACAATACAATAATTTTGAATGAGGATATGATCGTCGCAGTGCTAATTACAATTTAAGCAATTGCAAATAACCCGAAAAAAAATTTAGCGATTTCAACGGGATTTGAACCAATGGCCTCTGCGTTAGCGCTGCAGTGCTACCATCTGAGCTATGAAGGCCCATACATTGAGAGTTATGAGAGCAGGCCAGTTTGTTTTTCAACAAATTTTCAAACAAATTTGTTTTTCAACAAATTTGCCGGCTCTCAATGTATGGGTCTTCATAGCTCAAATGGTAGCGCACTGCAGCGATAACGCAGAAGTTCTTACCAATGTTCGCAAGAAAACCGTTAGCCTTTACGAATAAAGGCTCAAATTTGGCCCGCCAAAGTTTTTACCGATTTTTTCAGCACCCGTACCCAGGATTTTTACCCCTGCTCGGACTAACTCGCCGAAGGTCAAAACACGCGGATAAAAATTTGGTTCTTCATGAATGAAATTTGATACGAACAGGTTCTTTACTCTGCAAATTTTATCATAGCCTGTTCCAGGCTCCAAGATAGTGGTAGAAAGTCGTTCAGTAGAAAATAAATGCGAAAAACGCGCCCGGGCTGGGACAGACAGGGCGGCGGATCCTGTACGCATTTTTTTAACGTCCTGTTCCGGTATATCAGCCCCTGATATACCCTCTGATTGGTCAATTGAGACAGTTAACATCATCACCTACTAGCGTGGTCATCAGTTTGTCATCACAAAGGTGGCCAACGCGAATCGCGCGAGTGATCTTGATAAATCCACGTTGTCTTGCGCTTTGGACGAGTGTCTACTGAACTTGGCTCTCGGTAAAGATGTTCTCGCTATTATGCCCTCCGGTTTCGGCAAAAGTTTAATCTTTCAGCTATTCCCACGCTTGGCTAAAGCTGCTCTTACCTTAGAAAACTCTGCGATAATAGTCGTTTCGCCGCTTATATCTATAATTAATGCGAGACCAAGCGGAACAACTGAAAAAGAGGGTCGTGAAGGGGGGTACCAAATCCCAGTTCCCAGCCTAAATTTGGCCCAAATCCCAGTTACAAAATCTAAAATCCCATTACTAATGATTATTTGCAAAATCATGCGCATAATAAATTAAAAGCACTGATTGACGCTATTTGAATACACGTACCTTCACCTGGACTGAAGAAAATCTCTCATTCTGCTGGTGAACACTCTTTCTCTTCCAGCCCTTGTTGACATAACCATATGAAAACCAATTCTATCATCTGCACAATCCTCGTCTGACTCACTGTCTCCGCTTTCACTGCTAGCTGGTAGCTAGACCGCGGGCGCGAAGGCGAAAAATACTGATTTCACGGTCTCTACTGAAGAGTGCAAGGTCTATTGCTACGAAATTTTATTTTTCTATTTCATACATACATACATACATACATACATACTTTATTGACTTTCCCAAGGGGCTTTTCAAAGACAATACATGATCCTATTTACAATTAAGAAATGTTTTAAAATATATATAAAATTACAATTCTTTAAGTAATTGAGTACGTAAACGAGTTTTAAAAACATCAATCGAGTTACACAGTTTAAAGGAATTGTCTAAGGAGTTCCATAAGTTCACAGTTCTATAGAAAAATGTTCTCTGACCGGCAGCTGTTCTAAAAAAGGGAATTTGTAAAAGCTGTGAATTTCTGGTGCTACGTCGGCTAACCTCTGCTCGCTTTATGAATTTTGATGTAAGGTATTCAGGGGCTTGACCGGTCATACATTTAAAAGCCATTGTAGCGTTCCGGTAATAAAGCTGACTAGGAACTGAAAGCCAATTTAGCTCCTTGCGAATTGGTGTAACATGGTCAAATTTACGCGCGCCGCTAACAATGCGGCATGCGAAGTTCTGCACTGCCTGTAACTTGTTGACATTACATTTTGAGGTATTTGACCAAACATTGGAGCAATAAAATAACCTGCTAAAAACTAAGGAATTAATAATCATCAAAAGTGTACGTTTGTCGAAGACATGCTTGACACGGTTTATCATAATATTGGAGCAAAGACCGCGGAAGAAAAGAAATCCCATTCCCATTTTATAATTGTTCATCCCATTCCCAGTGGCTAAATCCCAGTCGCAGTGAGTAAATCCCATTTTCCCAGTCCACAATAAGGCTAATCCCAGTTCTCATTTTACCCCTTCACGACCCTCGAAAAAGCTTGCATTTTCGGCTGCATTTTCGGCATCGGTGAAGAGGGAGAGGAGAACAAGAAGACTGAAAGCGAGAAAAGGAAAGTGCGAAATTGTTTTCGTTAGTCCGGAGTCCTGACTGATCACAAAGTGGTAATAACAAAACAGTCCAAAGACTGTTAAGCTTATTCAGAAGCTATTACCGAGGAAGGAACTATGCGCTCCGGTCAAAAGACTCACACCATCTTTAGAAAAATATTAAGCTGGAGTTTACTGAGTGGGAAGGCATACTGCGGCTAGCCATTGACCACCCAACAGAGGAAAAAACTTACCGCCCCCTTTTATTGGTATAAAACCTGCAGCACTTTGAACGATCGAGTGCCAGATTCGCAGACGCCGTTGTTTCCGGTCGTCGCTTCGGCGGGTGAAACTAGCAACTAGAGCAGAAAAAACCGGACGCTCGCGCTGGATTTCGACACATTCGCACAAGATGTTCGCGTCGCGCGAAATGCTCGAGCGAGAAACTTGAGAATGATTGTACCTAACTGAGGAGTTATCAGTTTTGACAGCCGAATCCAGACGTGACAAAAATGGGCGGAAGAGAGTCGTTAAAGAAATGCTCAACAGACTCTCTCTCTCATTTTTCCTGCCGCCATTTTTCCTGGTTTCAAAAATCGCGCCAAAATTCTGAAAATTACCATTCCAGGAGCTCCTGCCATTCGCAAGTGTGAACAGTATACTATCCGGTAGGGTTTTTCTTTACAGCGTACCGGTATATAAGTGTGTATACATAGCCTTAAAAAGGATCCATCTCATGGTGCACTTTGGTTACGAATATATATTCCACGCTGACCATGCTACACTCTTTAAAAGACTGACAGAGGCTGGAAAACTTCATATTTTTGTCTCGACATTCAGGCCACAATCGCGATCTTGAGAAACTGGATAGCCTTTTTACAGGGGCGGATCCAGAAAATTCAGAAAGGGGTGGCCGGGACACTTTCCAGCCAGCTACATAGATACTCTTTATTTTTCTGAGAATTGTATTAAAATAATAAACATTTCAAACAAAAAGGGGTTTCCGCGGTCCAGTCGGACCTCCCCAAAATCGGTCCTGTTTTCCCAAAATAATATAATATTCTTTGTTATCCCTCCAAAATTTTGTATAAGCATTTTTTTTCAATTTCTCTTGGGCATGAGGCGTTTGTAAGTCCCAAGAGAAATTGAAAAAAATTGTGCTGAAAATTTTGGAAGGGAAATACTGTAAAAAAATACGATCAAAGTCCAACTTCCCGCCTTGCACGTTTAGAAAATAAGCACGCTGGCAACGTTTGTCTAAAAGGACTGTTAATAGAAATCGCTTTGTCATGTCACGTTCAAGAAAGTGAGGGAATACAATGAATAGTTACCAGGAAAAATATGATTTACCATGGCTCTGAATCATGCAAACTATCACGTCACGGAAAGACACGGAAATCGATTGTTTCGCAATGATGTGAACTATCCAAGAGAATCAACAAACACTCCAAAAAATCCCAGTGGAATAATAATAATAATAATAATAAATAATATCCACAATATCGTGATCTTTGAAGGATTAAAAAAAATAGTGAAAACAAGGGGAAAAAAGTTGGAACATGTTCCCAAGATTATGAGTGCCAATGCGTACGTGACAGGAGACAGGACCTGCTACATATGTGACGTCATATCACTTCAACACGAGACCGAGGCAGTATATATTCTCATTTTTATACTCCTTCAAGAAGAGATAGATGGTCAGTTTTCTATGCTTTTTTAGAAAGAAAGTTTCGATATATTTGCAACTATGTTTACCAGAGGTGCTGTTTCAGCCATGTCTCTTTTTCGAGGATCAGAGTCAAGGATGTTCCTTGCTCCTCTGAGAAGTATTTCAGCTTTGAGCAACAGAGCGTCTCTGCTTCGTCCAAGGTTACGTGTTGGGAGTCGATCGCTGAGTAGTCAAGAAGCTACATCAGGTAAAACTATTTTCATTAACTTTCTTTTAAGTTAGTAAAGCCTATTAGTTTTGAGCGATGTTTCTTATCGCTTCAGGCTTACTCGTAAAATTAGCGTGATGATCTGTTTACATTCACCGTAACAAAGTGAAAAGTTCTTCATGTAAGCTGTCGTACATTTGCCAGATAACCATTTGAAAGAGACAGAACATTAATGATCTATGTATAGCAATTATTTTTCTCTTTTACTTCCTCTTGTGTGTCTCATGCCTTCCCACTCACTCCACATGTTGTACAGGCTGATGGTATGTTGAACTCCCCTTCCTGCTTCCCATACCCTGCCCTTCCAACCTTTGTCTTCCAACTTTGGCCCTTTGATGTCTGACAGGAATGTATAACTTAAAGTAGTAGTAATATTTTATTTATCAACCAAATTGTGTACAGTTTCCTCTATTAACTAATGACTTAAGTACACATGCACACAAAAAATGAATGTATCAACAACAGATAAATTTGAACTTTAAAAATTATTCTCAACCAGCTGTGTTTTAGAACTGGTTGCGATTTCCAAAGTCACAAATTAAGATACATATAGCAGGGGCACTCAACGAGAATATAGTTCAAAACCACTTAAACATAGCATTGTTAAACGTATTTTAGTATTTAAACGGTAGAAATAGGCATAATTTTATCCCCTAAAAATTTTTCATCTGTTCGGATTTGCTAGCTGAAAGTCTCGAGATCCAAAAATCATAGGGATCAAAACTAACCTTTTCGAAAATTTCAGCCAGAAAAAAGGCTCCTGAAAATTCTAGGTGAGCTTTTTAGGGTAAAAATCCGTTAAAAATGGGCAATTACACCAATTTGTAGATGTTCGAAAATCCTAGGAGAGGTAGGCAAGCAAGAAATTTTACAAAAAATGCTCCAAAAATTCTAGATCTCAAATCGTCTTCTGAACAGATATTTTCCGAAAATTGACGTTGTGTGCCCCTGATATAGTTACATTTATTTTAAATTCTTTAGTAGAGAACTGTTTTCATCTACCATAGGGGCAGAAGTACAGGCAATGTTCTACAGTGGACTTGATATAGTTTGCTGTATTTTGTTGTAGGATCTCAAGTGCCTACTATGCATAATGTAACAACTGTGGACAGAATCAGCCTCATCGTAACAAGAACTATGAAACCACCAATACCATCTGAAGTTCCGTAAGTCTGATTTAAGTTTACTGGACAGGGCTGTGTTTTAGCAGCAACCAGAGTGCCCTGGTGCCTGACTTTTGCTATGAGTAACTAGGAAATCTCAGTCAGTTTTAAATAATATGCTGGGCACCCTGGATTTCAGGTTCAGAGCATTTGGATCCCTAGAATTTTTCTTAGAGCACAGCCTTGCTGGAATATCAATACCCATATTCTGAATACTGTTCTTGATGCATTTCTTTTGTGAAGATTCTGTTGGAAATGAAAATTATTCTGTAAAACTAATTTTTTACTTTATCAGATGATGCATCATTTTCTTAATAAAGAAATTTGTTCCAGATTATGGGATATTGCATATGATTTTTAATTAAAAGATCAATAACAACAAATCATATCCAATAATTGTGCAAAATCACACCATTGCGTAACATCAGAAGCCCTGGATAGTTAAAAACATGGGAAAGAAACCTTTTGGCAAGGAATTAGATGAACAAAAACAAAATTAATCAGGACGTTACATGTCAATAGAAATCGATCATTGGAAAGCTAATTGACAAGTCAACAGTGCTCAGTATTAATTATTTTGTCAATAATTATTGTCTATTGATTGTTAAATTTTTTGATAAAAGTCGATAGGACAGGTAATCAATTTTGATAGACTTCTGAAACTTTTCAAAGAATATCTGTTGTGGATTTATGCAAACTTTATGCAAATGCTGCATGAGGAGAAGGATTTGGATGTCGGAATTCTTCAAACACAAATGGATGCTACTCGTTTCAAATGGATAAAAAACCATTCAGATAGAGGAGTTCTGGCTCATAGTTGCATCATGGATAATCATGGCAAGATGGTGGGAAATTCAAAGATTTGTTTTGGAATTCAAAGCTAGCTAATTCTTCCTGAATTCATATATTAGCCATGCTGTTCTCTTTGAAAACAGTAACCTACAAGTTCAAAGAATTGATACACTAAATCTGGAGTGCAAAGAAGTCCGTGATCAGTTTTTAGAAAACCTTGATTTCTCCTTACATTTTCTGTGATTTGTCAGTATTAAAATTAGATGAGCATGAACTCCTCTATGAATGTTGCAAATGCTCAACTAGACTGTCAAGAAAGTCCTTCATTCAGTTTAATAATGGTGCAAACTTTTTGAACCGATGTTAATATTTTTCTAATGGATATTGAAACTGGTGCTTCTGATCGTTTTTATCTACCAACAGTTTGCAGAAAAACTTGAACTCCAACACCAATTTTGATAGAAATCAATCATCACACACAATTTTATGATCAACTTTTATCAATTTCAGATATCTGTCGATTGATTAGTATTGAAATTATCAAGATGTAATGTCCTAAATTAATGGGCCTTTGAGTAATGGGCTCCCTCTATTACTTATTTTAACAGCTTATGACTGAAGTCAAGTCTCTTTTATCTTTTTCTTTATACAGAGTGACGACAATGGAACTTGCAAACAGTCGTCGGCGTATAGTTGTCAATGCCACAATGGGATTCCTGTTTCTATTTGGTTCTGTCGCAATTATTCAAGAATACAGTAAGCGTCGCAAGGAGCATACATTGGTGTCACTTCATGACAGAAATGTGCAAAGATATGAAAAACTGAAAGAGGAGGAAGCTGCCACTGAGACTGGAAATGAAAAGTAGCTGAGAAGTGATTTATTACTTTCAAATAATAATTTATTTTTAACCCTAGGTTTTCAGCGAACTACAGAAATGACTGTTTGAAGCCTAGCTTTAATTATTATAAACTATGTATTTTAAAAAGTTTAATAAAATACTACTAGTTTAGTATCACAAAGCATGATCTGATTGGCTAACATACTTGCTATCAATCAGCTCATGGATGGCAAGTAGATCAAGCCAATCAGATGACTGGAAACTGTTCAAATAGCTGTTCTCCCGCTAGCTGTGATTGTTCAAGCTGTTCTTTCTCCCAGCACTTCTTGATTGAAAAGAAGGACAGAACTCTGGTCTGAAATGCTCTGGATAAAAACACAAACACGAAGAAAACTTTGTTCATTGTCAAGTCCAATTCAAACCCTCTGGGAATAAAACGTTTTGTTTCAGGAATTTCCATATCATTTAAATGTGAATGACACATTATAATGCAAATACAATACACAAAGAATCTTATCCTCGGGAGATTTGAATTGGGTACAACACTGAGTTAGCCGAATAGGTCTATTCTAAATGTCTATTGGAAAGAAAATTTTGGTGCATATAATACAGTAAAAATCTGTTTACAAGAACCTTCATTTTTCCAACTTAGCCTAAATAGGTTCTTATAGAAATGGTAATTAGTGGGATTTTAGGCTGCTTAGGTTCTTAAATAGGTTCTTAATTTGACAGGGGCACTAGTGATTAGAACAGATAACTACTACATGGCATATGTGATATGGAATATATTGCTGTATTAAATAATTGTCTAGAATACAGTTTAGATGATAACCATACAGTAAATGTTTCTTTATTTTAACTGACTGAAAGCTAGACTAAATTTTTTTTCTGTATTTTCATCTCTGCCTTCATTTTTGTAAAATAAGAACCTAATAAAATAAGTTCTTATAAAAAGGGGGTTTAAAATGAAAATTAACTTGTAGGTTCTTATACACGGGTTTTTACTGTATTGTATGTGAAAATCGGCTATTTTTTGCTGTTGAATTTCCCACGTCTTTTTTTTGTAAGTTACACCTGCTAGGGGACAGTGGCAGCATTACTGAAGCACATATTTTTTTTTTTATTTAACATGGTAGTGCAATGAAAGTTTAAACTGAACTGCAAACAGCCATTGAACTTTGGTACCATTTTTGTGCACTAAAATCTTCTTTCTGCAGGCTAGAAAAGCACCAAAATTTTTTTCTTCCTTTAGAAAATTAATATGATTCAGTGTGAAGGTCGATACGTTAACCCTTTAAGCCCCAATATATACACATACAAATTTTCGAAACTGATCGCCTACATTTCCTTTAAGAATTAGTTGAGAGAATTTAATAAACGATCAAGGCATTTTGTCTTTGGTGATAATTTTATTAATTCTCATAACTTTATCTCTTGACATTGTATGGACATTGTTGGGAGAAAATTGATGTTGGTCACTGTTGGGACTTAAAGGGTTAAGAGAGCAGAGAGTGCGTTTTAGAGTGTGGTTTGCAGCAACATAAGTTTAAATGTGTCTGTGACTGTGTACAGTCACCCCTTTCCTCAAAAGAAAAAGACAGGAGAGAGAGACCGATTTTTTAAGAGAGGGGACGGCTGTACACGAGCTATGTGTGTTTGGTAATTCAGTTGGGAGATTAAATATTTTAAATCTAACAGTAGTCTGTTAAACCGTGTGGTTTTCATTATAAGCTTTCAGAATGTTACTTTTAGTAAGAGAACAGCCCCTGAAAGTAGAAATGACTGTCGGTTTCTATTTTAATAAGTCATTGCATTTTGTTGGAATCATGTGACGAAACGAGTTTACAAATTGTGTAATTTTATTCAAACTCTCAAGTGAAAGAACTATTTTAAAATAAAGTAGTGTACAACTGAGAACGTTCTCAAAAACCTCCACTACTGACTTTTTCCTGACTGTAGACGGCTGGCTAAACCTTAGAAGGGGTCTTAAACAAACTTAGAAAACTTTTAAGTTTAAAAGGGATAAAAATGATTCACTACATGTACAACCTTGCAAATGAGGCTCTCAGACTATCTGTATGAGTGCCTGCGGACTTCGTTTTCTCCGCGCGTTTTCAATCAAATCGTCGGGCTTTCAACGAAATCGTCGCAAATCAAGAATCGTTTTGCTTGGTAACGACAAAAACCACGACGAAGGAAACGCGAAAATGAAGAAGCAACAAGTTCTATTAAGCACTGTGAAGCACACGTTTTGGAAATGTTTCGCCATCATCGCACGAGTAACGTTGTCAAACTTATAGGAATAGCAATATGATCGTCGCTTTAATCTTTAAAATTCGTCGCGACTTTCATTTTGTCGGAAATACCCATAGAGAGTCTCACAAATCACGTGTTCAGGGACTTGATAATGAAAGGTTGTCCTACAAGTAAAATTCCAACTAATTTAATTTGTCTAAGCAATTCGGCATGGTGCACATCCATCTCGTTTTCTTTTCCTTCGCCTCCTCACACACTCCGTCATGGCATCCTTGATGGTTTGTTCCCCAAGAAGTGTATTGAATTCATTCAGTTTTGTCAGGCGATCAAACGGCTTCTCAGGGTAATGAAAGTTGAACGTACTGTACGCACCCTTTGGATCTTCAAAAACAGGGAAGTCTGCGAATTTTTTCGCTTCAGCAGTCTCGCGAGGAACTCCTGAAAGAAATTGTCAGCTTCATTTCACTCAAAATTGATGTTTAAAACGACAATCTTCGTCGTATTATTATATTCAAGGATAACTGTATCTGAACTGTAAAATGGGGAAAAAAAAGTAACAAATTAAGGTTATGTTCAGACGGTACCGGTGGAATTTTCAACTGGTCGAAAATTCCTTCGCTTAGGTGTTCCGTTCACACGGAACCCCGCAAACCGTACGAATATTTGAACGCCACTCCGTTCAAAAATTTGAACGCGAAAATCCAGGTCAAATATTTGACCTGTACGGTCGAAAATTTTTACGGAAGGTATGAACACTGGCCGGCTTACTTTTTGAACGGTAAAGACGCGGTTGCATGGATGCGTGGTAACTCAGCTGGGAGACGCCATTTTGGATTGCTTAAGTAGCTCTCTGCGCATGGGCAAATGGTAAAACCTCTGACAAAAGTTAAAATTCAACCTGGTTCGACAGTTCCGTGTGAACAGCGAGAAAATATTGAACGGTTCCATGTGAAACTAAGTGTCCGGTCAAATTTTTCGACCGGTCGAAAATCGACCGGTACCGTGTGAACGTAGCCTAAAGCCCGGTGCAAACGGACGCAACATTGTTGGCCAGCAACTCCCAACAATGTTGGGCGTTGTTACGTCCGTTTGCATGTAGCTTAAAGTTTGACCGGTTTCAAACTTTGCGCAACAACTCACAACAGCTTGCAACAACATGAACAGGGTGTGCAAACGGACGCAACATTGTTGGCCAACAACTCCCAACAATGTTGGAAGTTGTTACGTCCGTTTGCACGTAGCTGAAAGTTTGACCGGTTTCAAACTTTGCGCATCAACCCAGGGGCTGATCCATTTTTTTTTTAGGAGGAGGTGCACTCGTCTCTTTCGCAACTTCAACACCAATAAACCACATAGTTTTTTTATTGCAGAATACCAGTTGTATTAGAAAACCACCGCAGGTCATCTCATGGGGGGGGGGGGGGGGGAGTGCGCACCCCCTGCACCCTCCCCCTAGATCCGCCCCTGCAACCCCCTACAACACGCAACAACATGAACAGGGTGTGCAACCGGATGCAACGTGCAACATCAAACAATGTTGGGAGTTGTTGGCCAACAATGTTGCGTCCGTTTGCACCCGTGATATTACACGGGACGATTCGCAACGACGATTTTTAGCGCAACACAGGGTTCAATGTTGGTAGAATGTTGCAGCCACTCGAAACAATGTTGCACGCAATGTTGCAACGCTGTATTACGCTAAAAATCGTCGTTGCGAATTGTCGCGTGTAACATCACCTTACGATTAGCAAAGCAACAGCTTGGCACGTGCAACACGCTTTTTTGTATATTTCGTTTGCCTTTGTAGCACGACTAGGGCGTGAAGAACCTCCAAGTTGAGGTGATGTTACACGGGGACGATTCGCAACGACAATTTTTAGTGTAACATAGCATTACAACACTGTTGCGACATTGTTTTGAATGGTTGCAACATTGTTCCAACATTGCAATGATGTGTTGCGCTTGAAATTGTCGTTACGAATCGTGTGGTGTGATGTCACCTTTACGGCGGACGTGAACACGAGATAACAATTTTCTTTTTTTTTTTTCTGAACTTACGGCCTGTTTACATGGAGGTGGGGGACCCCAGGTAAGTGAGGTAACATGTGGCGGGTCACCCCGCCTAACATGTAAACGTCATCACACTAAAATGAGAGATTATATGGACAATATATGGAAAGGCGGGTTACCTCACCTAAGCGGGTTACCTCATCTACCTGGGGTCCCCCACCTCCATGAAAACAGGCCCTTACCATAGTCTTTAGTATCAACTCCAGAAAAACTCGCCAGTTTTTGACAAATTGAATGAAATGGAATAAGTGTAAAGAAGTTTGAAGCAGTGCGAATTCACTTTTTTAAGTGACGTTTTCGATGCTGTTGCCGTCATGGTTAGCTGAGCTCCCTATTTTCCTCTAAACACGTCCCTTCGTGTAAGACAGCATGGTATTTAGCGTAGTGGAGTTGGACTATGTTGCTGACAATGTACCCACAACAACCGTACCCCTGAACCTATCCTAACTGAACGTGTGCTCTTTTATGTTAACAGAACTTTAAACAAACCTGGACGGCTTTGCTCTTTGAAAGTCTTATTACAGAGCACGAAGTGTACAATGACAGGACAAGTCAGATCCTCGGGATCTTCAAACACGTAAAACTCTTTCATGCCGTGCTTCTTGTATTGTTCGTCAGCGTTGATTGGAGGAAACTTGATCTTGTTTTCCCTTGCCCACTTTTCTGCCAGTAAAAGTTCCTAAACGACGCAACGGGTATTAGACTTATTTCCTACTAAAAAACAAAATAATTTATCCTTAGGGAATATTTACTCTGGCGTCCATGAACTGTAAAAAGACCTGAAAGCCTCGCCGAAATGTATTTTCTTTCAAAAACAAAATCTACCGACTAAGGAGTGTTCGTGAAATTTTTAACATGGAAACAACATATTGTTAAGAAAAGCCGGTCTTAAACTGGAAATCAGTCCATGTTTTTGCGTCTTCACGTGCGTACGAGCAGAGTCAAACAGAGGGTCTGGAGCGAGGCTTGTAAGACGAGCATGTAAGACTCTTATGCTACTCTTAAGCTTCGCTAAACCGACTGAGAAAAAAACCGACTGTTTTGCACTCTAGTCTTAGAAACCCACAATGCATAGAACATATGATCAAATAAGGGCGTTACCTCAAAAGGCATTTCGTCCTCCTTCTTTCTTGCACTGAAGTCAAAAGACAGCAAGAGGTCTACCTTTCGCTGAGGCCTAAGTACCATAGGATACGGAGAGTTGAACGAGAGTCCACTATCACAAACGTAGATGCGTTTTGTCGTAAGACTGTGAGTAAACTGCTCAGCTGCGTCAGTGAAATCGCTGGGTCCTGCATGAAAAAAGAGAGAAATCTTGGGGGATAATCAAGAGAAAGAAAGACAGGGACCGGGTTATGATTGCCTGGCTTTATTCAGCAGGGGGTTAGATGAAACGTCGTATTTGCTTGAAAAATTACCGTTCTCGAATAAGTGCCTTCTCCAAGCAAGCGCCCAGGTTAGGAGCAGAGGTAGAGGCAATTGTTATTTCATTATTGATTTTTATTGAATTTAATATTGTTATGGCTAATATGACAGTTAAGGAAAGGTCATAGAATCAAAAACTAGTTTCATTACGTTCTTATTGTTAGTAAACAAAATAAAATAAAAGACCTAAAAAGACCTCCACGATGCTTTTTAAGTGAATACTGTCTATGTGGCCGAAAAAAACACCTCGCAGTCAAGGAAGTGGTGTACTAAAAGTAATTGGCCTTCTAAAAAATTGACTACTTTTTTAACAAGGGATAAGGCCGGGATTAGGCTTATTTTTAAGGATCTTGGATCCTGAATTATTACTCCAAAAAATAGCCTTGGGTTATACTGAAAAACTAAAAAAATTCTAGTTAGAAATTGGAAAGAAGTGTACTTGCTGGTGAGCTGGTCATAGTTAGTTAACAAACGTAACAGGACGACTCAGAGAGAAGAGAACGGCAAAACGTCGTTTGTGTGTGAAAAACGTGATAGGGCTGTTACTTGACTTAGTTGCGAGTTTTGTCGTGATCTTAACTTAACATCTGTGTTCTTATCTTTTACAAAAAGATGTGTTAAATGAAGGTGAAGTTTGCCAGAAAATGTTTACAAACATATCTATTGTCTTGCTTGTCACAGAAGTTTTGCAAGCTTTTTTCCTGCGCCGTCCTTTTGCCCCTGTTCACTAATAGTTGAGGAGGCGGGCCCATGGCAAGGACCGATATCATTGCCTCTGTCAATATATCCATCGTTCAAAAGAGGAGAGAACTGAAGTAACTGCGTAATGTATAAACTTGAATCATGCCCTGCCGTTTATATGGAGGAGACTTGTCCCGGGTAATGGGGTCACTCGTCTATATACCCCAGCCCCTGGGCGAGCCAACTATTCTTACATTTCTTGAACCGTTCTCCATATAAACTCTTTGACCTCCAGTCAGGCCAACTCGGTCAAGGCGAGACAATCGAGTGTGCGAGCGCTGTTGGCCGGGGCGGGGGGGGGGGGGGGGTATTCCTGGGAATTTGTGGCCCGGAGCCGCCCGGTTCTCCAAATCCTGACCCTATTTCAGACCAAAAACTTGTCATTTCCCAAACCCGTTTTCAGACCTGGGGCCCGTTTCTCGAAAGTCCCGGTAACTTAACGGCCCCGGAATCATATTTTTAAATCAAAGTCTCAAGAAAAGTAGGGTGTGTTCTGACCTCTAATGAAGTCCATTTTGTTTCGTTAGCTAATAACTCTACTGTATAATTTTCAAAACTTTTAAAACTCCTTTCTAAAATGGAAAACAAAACAGCTTAACGGGCCCGGTAATTACCGGGAGCTTCGAGAAACGGGCCCCTGGCCTCTAAAATCCAGACCCATTTTCAGACCTGGCGTAGGCAGAAATTATGTCATCATTACTTAGTTTAGAATGCCAACAAAAATATTTCTAAAAATCCATTTCGAATTCGCATATTACTCTTTCTTTCTTATCCATCTGGAATTGAAACGACAAACACGTTCATGCACTCCCGTCGAAAACCATACCCGAGTTCAGACCAAAACAGGCAAATTCTACACCCCCGTTTCAGACCAAAACGGCGCAAAAACCATACCCTTTAAGGCGGCATATACCTATAAGGCAAATGTAAGAGAGAACCCCTCCCCTCCGGGGGGGTGAACTGTTGACTCGGGCAAAGGGGTCAAAGCTCGCAGAAGTTGACTCGGCTGGGAGAGTGACCCTCTTTCCCGGGACAACTTTTCTTCATATAAGTAAACCAGTCGACCTTGTCAGATATAGAGCAACATGAAGTGGCTGAAACGTTGCTATCAAGCTGAATCAACCAATCATTTCAAACCATTATGAATGTCTCGCAAAGGTCGTACTCAATATTAGTATTAGGCTGATTTAGCAACAGACCGGGAACGTCAGTTGACAACGGGAAACGCGTGCGGAAAGGACTAAACGCGACTTCCGGTGCCCAATTTGCCGCTCTGCCATTTGGTCAATTGGTCAAGCCAGTTGCAGAGCCAGTTGTTTGATTTGCGCACGCCATTGTCAACTGACGTTCCCGTTCTGTTGCTATTTAAATCAGCCTACTACGTACCACTCGAGGGGACTGCCAGCTGCAGGCCACGAAGGAAGTTGTGAACCAGGCCGGCGCGGCCAGAACGTGTCTTGAGAAATGAGTATCTATTCACGATTCCCTTTATTATCTTTTTCTTCAGGCTGGGGTCTTTGGAGTCGTCTGCAATTAGCATTTCCTCTTTTTCTTTGCCATCTGTAGTGTCCTTTTCCTCTTCTTCCTCGTCATCACTGTCCTCCTCCCCCACGGGCTGACTGTCGTCGGGCTGAGTATTATCTGAATTGTTTAAATCTCCTGTAGAGCAGTAGAGAAAGGATCACCGCAAGTTTTGGTTGTTTGTTTTTTTATGAGTAACGTATGGTTTTTGGTGATAGCTATTGACAGGAGCCGGGAGCCTTCATCTCCCATATAAGCCCTTGGAATCAACCCTTTCCAGTGAAAAATTATTTATAGAAATAGCTCTCGCGGAATATTTTTCACGTCTTCTAAGTAATATCCAATGAGAGCAGAGCTGTGATCATACGTCACACGTTGAGTCACAGACGCGCGATTTGAATTGCTGCCAACAATGGCTCCTGCCATTGAACACATTTCAGTGTAAACGGTACAGTCCCAGCTAACAGCTATGATGCACATGGCTTATGTGTGGGGAAAATTCGCGGGTGAAACCGCTGGCAACGGCTGCCTAAATATAAAGCTTAATGTTACAGCTGTGCGTATGGGTAAGGCATAAGCCATACATACTGCGATGTTGAAAGGTCAGCAGTCAGTTGGTTTATTACAAAAGTAAGAGAACATGAACTTACTTAGCCCCTCCTTTATGTTGGCAAGGTTTCCAACAGACTCCTCAGGTGCGTTCTGTTCCTCGTTAAGCATACGCTGAAAAAGTATGGTGAAAGCACTGCCCCAGATACCTGTGATATATGTAAATGAAGGTTTTCTGTTCTCAAGATGGAATATATTAACCACTAACTGCAGTGTTTCATCCGACATCCAGACATACAGAAATGGGTTGAAAAAAAATCCCACAGCCGAATTTTTTAAGACCACCCACTATGCATCTGGATATTTGTTATGAAAATCGATTTTAGTGCTTGATATAGCCTCTCTGTGGAAGGGGTGGGGGACAGGGGTTGGGAGACCGGGAGAATAGGGAGAGGGAGGAGTACGGGAGACCGGAGAGGAAAAGCTAGTAGGTGAGAGTTCTAGCAGTGTGGGAAGCGGGAGAAAGAGGAGGAAATTACCCAACAATGCTTTTTAAAATTAAAAAGGACTAAGGGGAGAATTCGAAGAAAAAAGGGCGGAGCCAGAAATTTAAGGTACGTGAGGTGGAAGGTTCAGACTTCTCCACCACCTCCCCCCCGCCCCTCGTCTGCTCCAATTTCTAAAATGAAGTGCAGAATGTTCTTAGAGGTAAAAGTCTGGGCCTGATGCATTTCAATGGAATTTGCATAGCATTTTTACCATCATTTATGCCCACCGAGATTCTGATGATGCTTTCTATACAGGTATTCAAAACTTCCAAACTCGTTTCCAATTATACTTTAAAAACAATGAGGCTAGCTGGGAACGCTCAGAGGGATGGTCAAGTAGGATTGGTAGGGCCGCTACCGGATTTTGGTCCTGACTTCACCTAATCAATGCCGCAATGTGGCTCGTTGTCATTTACAACGAGAGAAGAACAAAAAAAATTCTGAACCCCGAATCCTGGCCTTCAATGAGGACAATGCCCGGTTCCCAGAAAACCTACCGGGGACCTTCATCAACAACAGCCCTAGTGATAACCTGCGACCTGGTACTCCGAAAAAAATATATGCCTGATTGCAGGTTACCCTATTCAGAACTACCCTTACCTGGACTATCATATTCAACATACCCTTGACAGTTCAGTTACAATGAACCATTGTTTTACCTTGCATATAGTGAAGTGGAGGCTCAGGAAATGGTGTCAGTTTCTTTCCACAGAAAAACTTGCTTCCAAAATCCTCCGTCTTCATAAATGTGCCATATTTTGCCATTCCTATTTCATACGGGCTAAACTCCACCCATTCTAAGGATGAACGGTACCAAATGGTTACTGATGTTTCTCGGTGTGGTTATGTTCTCGGTTCAATAGTGTCCTTGGTTTAAATTTCATTTTTGTTTGATTTAGCCTTATTATTATAGTCTGCTGTACACAAAACCAAAGGAATTAAACCAAGAATAAAAGTGAACCAAAACAGTTATGTTTGATTATAGTGTCCATTTATGTTATTGAAGTGCTCTTACGTTTAGCAGTCTGAATGTTTGTGAAGGAATTGAAAGAAGTCAATCTGTTTCCTTTAAGTGAGGCGGCCGGTATTCAGTGCTCTCGCCACCTGCAGCAGAAATCTATTATCTATAAAACCACATCTCATCTCTGCTGAGAGGAGAGTGATCTACAACATCCAATTAGTCCATCGGATGAAAATATGACTCACAATAATTATCTTACCGCAGAAACTTTGTGCAGACACATCCTTCTTGACGTGCACGCAAGTGTAAAGTGGAAGAGGAACCAGCGCATCTTCAACTTTTTGGCGTTGCTCACTGAGCTTTGGTACATCTTTCCGCTTTAAAAAAGACAAATATGATTGTTTTATCACTACCGTTATCATTGTCAGTGTCGTTATTGCAAGACTTAACGAGTCATTTTAGGAAAACGCGCATCAAAAATGGTTAACGTCACGTTGCCATCAGCGTGCAATTTCCCTAGTTGGACCCACAAGAGCCAGAATCGATGCAAAGAGGGTCCCAAATTGGGTTTTCGGGACTCGGGATTTCCCTCATTTGAAGCTCGGGATTCGGGATTATAAAGCAAAATCGGGGCGAGTTTGGGGATTGAAAGTATGCTTGGGAGGTGGGATGGCACAAATAACCCTCGGGATTACGGGATAACAAGAAATAATGGGTCAGGATACGGGATTGAAGTACCCTATTTGGGATCGGTCCTTCCGCAAACAGCGGAGCCCTGAGGTCACTAGGGCAGAGAGAGAGAGAGAAGATTACCGCAGCTAAAAACGAATTTTCAATATTTTTACCAAAATTGGATTTACAAATGCCCAACTGTGCCTTTTGGCATGTATGGAAGCCAGATTAGGCTCGTTTGATCTCGGCATGGATATTTTGGCAACTTAAACTTTCCTGAAATGCTACCCAACACAAGCAACCAAAATACATACGGAACAAAACTAACCTCCTTCAAAACAGTGTCTCCGATCAGGTAACCAAAGAAATCAGTAAAACTGACAGGCTGACCACGTGCCTTCTTATCCCGGATGACCTGCAGACGTTTGTGCATCCAGGAAGGTGTAAATAAGAGTTTAACCCAATTGTCTTTCACGTTTTTCTTCAAAACATCCCTGACTTCACTGGGATGAGCATTGGGCCAGTTGGGATGAGAGTAAAGCGTCGAGAGATACCTGCAAAAAAATTTTCAGTTTTGTGGACGGCAATTCTCAAAGTTTACTTATATCGCACCTCGGAGACCGTAATTTTTAGGGAGTTATTATAACTCCAAAAATGGAGTAAAAATTTTAGGTACAGGATAACCCCTTTTTTGGGGTTATTTTAACTCCTAATTTAACTCCGAATTTGGGGTCATTTTTTACTCCTGAAAAAGAGTTCTTTTCACTCCCAGTCTGGAGTTAAAATTACTCCGAAATGGGGTTACTTGTACTCCTTACATGGGTTGTTTTTACTCTTTTCGGAGTTAATTTAACTCTGAAAGTGGAGTAAAAATTTTAGGTACAGGATAACTCCTTTTTTTGGGGTTATTTTAACTCCTCAATATCTGGGGTCACTTTTACTCCTGAAAAAGAGTTCTTTAAACTCCTTTTTGGAGTTAAAATAACTCCACGAAAAATAACTCCACTGTAAGGAGTTAAATTAGCCCCACTAGAGGAGTTATTATAACTCCCTGAAAATTACAGTGCAGGCAGCGCAATATTAACGTACTAGCAAAACCTAATAAAATTCATAAGAATAAAGGAAAATCCTTAAGACGCTTTACCCTTAACGAACCAATTCCAAGAGCATTCGAATTCCCTACTCCTGATTGGGCAAGGGAGGGTATTATCCAGGGGCGTTGCTAGAAACTTTCCAGGGAGACGAATAGTTTTCCAAATCCACCCCACCCTGCCTATAATTGTTAACCACGGCGAATGTATTGAATCTTTTTGTTAATCTTTGCATACATACATAAATACATGCATAACCCTTACAAAACGCCAATTTTAGTGTAGCTACAGTACATAGCTAATATCTTGGAAGGAAGAAAAAATAAGATCTCTAAAACTGGTAACTAGAAAAACAAAACAAAACAAAACAAAAATTAGTATAACTAATCAAACGTATTTGTACACGTCGCTAAAAATCAGGAAAAGTACTGTTCCTTAATTCGTGGGGAAGAGTATTCCATTGCTTGGCGGAATAAGTGTACGATGTGGAAATGAAATGAAGCAGGCTCTATACGGTACAACCCGGAATAAAAAGCATGTCTCTAGAAACTAGGCCAGTAACTTGAGAGAGACAGATATTTACCATGCAGAACCAGACAGCCCAGAAACGTAAGTTACACAGTCCAGGACACCCATGTCTTTCAGGGCACAAAACACACCACTGAGAGACACCATGGCACGAAAACCACCACCTGATCCTAGAACAGCGATTGTAGGCACCTGCAAATAATCATCATCATTTATCCTGTGGTTATTAATCTTGTCTTTCTGACGGGGTATTAATCCTGGGTCAAGCGTGTGCTCTGAGAATATGAGTGAAAATATCTTTCGCCAGGTTACTGAATTAGAACCCCGGGGGGGGGGGGGGGCACTTTAGGAATTTCTGGGTGGGGATGTGCGGCTGGGACCCTGGAACCCTTAACCTATACCAGAGCTAGTTCAGCTAAATTTTGCTACCCTATACTAGAGTAAACTCCCCAAATCCCCCCTATCCAAGAGTAGCTGTTTCCCTAGTGGAGGTAAAATCTTCAACCAACTGATCAGTTTCCTGAAAAATGATACCCTATTCTAGACCCAAATGTTCTGATTTAAATACCCTATCCTAGAGTAAACTGTTTGAAAACCATACCCTTCACAGCGGCACATACCTATATAGCCCATATATGGCAGTACCCCCCCGGGATTAGAGCAGGATGAAATTTCTTAAATGGAAAACTTGTGGTCTTCTAATGGCGAAACAAATAACTCCGATCACGTGATTATTGCATGTCCCGTGATCGAAACTTCCAAATGAAGGAATTTAACGAATAGACCTGTTGAGCTTGCACTTTTACTTTTACCAAGATTGGTCATGTGATGTTACTCTAGAGAAAGCTTCTTTCAAATTTAGTGTTATTGCATATGCACGCATAGGTACGCGTAATTTATGAAAAGATAAAGGGCGAATTTGCTTGAGACCTACATTGAGAAAACAAATCATAGAAGCTAGAGAGGTTTTAAGATTGCAGAGTAGAGGGGAAAAACGGCGTGTGTGTAGTAACAGAAATCAAGGCGGAAAAAGAAGAGACATGCTAGACTGCAGTGACCCTAAAATCAGCAATCTTAGCTTGACTCACACACTTGAATTTTATTCATACCTGTTTCAGATTTTTAGGTCCGTTTTTCCCCAGAAGTTTTTTCATGGCCTCAAAAGCAACTTGTTTCCTCTTGTCAAGAAAACTGTTCTCTTCTTCGCATAGATCTTCACTGTGCCGCATTTCAGAAGGCGCAGAACTGACCAAGAACGAAAAAAAATAAGTTAACAAATAATTAAATTGATCCTCAACATGACTAGGGTTACAATTTACGACATTAAAAGATTTTTTCACGGAAAACAAACAAACAAAATAAAAACTAAAACAATGCAAGCTTAAGTGAGATTAATACATTAAGAATTGCACAACCCTCGCCCTTTTGACTTTAAGGACAAGTTTTCTAGGCTCTTATGTTCTTATGTTAAGTTCAGAGTTAGTTATGATAAGCTTCCAGAGCCGTAGCTAGAAATCTTCCAGAGGTACGAAAAGTTTTCCGAATCGACCGTTACCCGTCTCCAAAATTCTTTTTATGCGATCGAAGAGCCTGTCTTGCCACTAGCCGACCTCACGGGAGTAGTGTAGGGGGCACCGGTTTGGCATTTTTTTCTGAGGGAATCTTATTATTTTGCGGACGAATATATTGACGCCGATGATGTCATAGCCTTTTCTCCTAGCCTCCTGAATACAAAGGGGGGTTGGGGAAATCTCATTAAGATAAAGTGATGTGCTATTTTTAGGTGATTTAACCAGTTTGAAATCGTTTTCCCTCCACCGCCACCACCACCACCACAGTTTTGTCGTTTTCCTATCACCACCACCGCCACATTTCCATTGTTATACTTTCACCACTACCACCATATCCACTACATTTCTATTTTTTTTCGTCGCCCCCACAACCACCACCACCACATTTCTTCTGTTTTCCTTCCCACAACTACAACCGCCACGTTTCTATTGTTTTCCCTCCACCAACACCATTTTCATTTAAAGCGGCAGGAAATAAAACTTGCATAATTAAGCTACAGCTCAGTGATTTTGAGTTACAGGCGAGTTAAAGGTTATTCCTTCGAAAACATGAATCAGCTATTGAACAATCAGAGAACTCCAAGCCAGCATTCAAAGACATTCAAGCTGTCAAACCGGTTTAACCACCTAAAAATAGCACATGAGCTTATCTTAATGAGATTCCCTAAACAAAAAGCTTTGACGTCATCAGCGTTAATGTTTTTCTTCGGAAAATTATACGATTCCTTTGCAAAAATTGTCTAGTCGATGCAGCTCATACTGCTCACAAGTTTCACAGCAGAAATTTGTAAAAGCAAGCGGAGCGAGCATTTTAATCCACGAAGCTGCTGAGCAAGCGACCAAATTCACAGCGGGCAAAGTTAGATAGGACGAAGGACTTGTAAAAAAGACCGGTAAAGAGATTGTATTTACGTTGTTTTTTTGTTTGATGAGATAATTATCTCTCTTGGTCTTCAGATCGTGTTCCTAAGGCAGCGGTTGTGGTTTTCGTGCGTGAAAAAATAGGGAAAAACACCGCTTTTTGTTTTAGAAAAATATTTGAAAGAAGTTAAAGGAGAGTCACATGAGTACATGCACCGTTTTCAGCTATTTCCAGTTTACCTCCTGTTCTTTTGCGTTGTTTTCCTATTTTCTTTTTTTTTTTATTTCTCTTCGACACTTTTTCAGGTACGCACATGCGTACTGGCGGGGCAGAGGTAATCTCATACAGTTTCCCCCTGTCGCTTTTTGCTAGAAGCTTTTTTGGCCCCTATGTGCCCACTGTCACTAAGATATCGACGGATCTAAGAGAAAAGGCGGACTGCAAGAAGTCTATTACCAACTCGGCAGGCCAAAATGGTCCGAGTGTTAATTTCAAAGACAATCTTTTTCCTGTTCCAATTCTTAGTTAATGTTACTTTTTCCTAGACTAATTATTTTAAAGATCAATCATGACATAATCTTACTGTGGTTCAAGTTTCATCTCCATGTCCACCTCTGAGCCCTGCAATACAAAAACGTAACGTTTTTAGTAAGTCTTGGATTTTAAAACATTTGCCCCTTCACTCCTGCCCGGATCCCTGCATAAACCAACCCTGGTAACTTTACCGATCACCTCACTGCGTCTCTTTAATCCACAGCAGAGTCTTGATCTGAAAAAATTTCCTTCTGCTCTCGCCAATGCATGCACCAAGTTCCATAAAGATAAATTTACCAATAATCTTTCTTCCGCACCCAACGAAAAAATGAAATAAAGTAAGAATTCAAAATTAATTGTTGAAAACAGGATAAAAGATGTCCTTTTATTCCCGGGGGAGGTGGAAAATAATGGAGCTGGAATTAAAGGAATTAACAAAACACTTACCACCCAAGTCTCTTTCCATTTACCCTATTTTTACTATTTTATTCCTCATTGTCCTGACAAATTTAAATTAAAATCTCTGAGAACTGAAGAGGTAGAAGGAGGTAATCTTATCAGGTCAGCTTTTTTCCAGTTCAGTTGATACCTCCCAGCTAGGAAGGTGTGCAAAACGGTTCTCAGTCCATTTTGACTCTGTTGGGTTCTAATGTTTAACTTTTAACTTTTAATTTCCTTTACAAAAAAATGGATTAGGCCTCCATGCCAAATCCAAATATCTGAGTTTTAGTTGACAGTTAAATGAAGCGGCGTGGTATTATGGTACAGGAACCTCTTTCACGGAAGTTGTCGATATTTCTCACTGTAGGAAGCCTTGAGACATCAACGCCACGTTTTAACGAATGCAGCATGTTGGTCCAGAACTGATAGTTGCGACACAATTGAGCCATTCGATCTTTGTTAGCAGTTTTGGATGTTGTTGGGTTGAGTAACCCGAGATCAAGTCCACTTTTAGCAGCTTTCACACATTCTCTCTTACTTGATTTCGTTTAACCTTGCTTGCCGGAATGTTTTCCCAACCAAAACGAAAATTCTGTCTGATCTCAGGTTAGTAATGGGTTAGTGGCAACCTTTTTGGTCCTGTTCATATGGCCACCATCCAACAAGGTTGGGTGGCGTTGGGCCAACATGTCGAAACCATTGGATATTTGACGTTGGCCCAACATGTCGTAACCACTGAGTAACCTAAGACCTAAGTGGCTCGATGTTGTTGGATCGTGTTTTGACGGGTTTGAGTGAGCACGAATCTTTTTGGTTGTTTAAATTCCCCTGCAGTAGATCAAGCTCCATTCAGCAATGTTGAATGATGTGCAACCAATTTCATGGAACTTTTTCACCCCTTGGTGGGTGGTTCAGTGGGATAATTTTAGATCGCGGTGGGGCTTCAGTTGGTTCTTTTAAAAGGGCTCGATCCAGAAATGTTGGATGTGGTTAGATCAAAATGTTGAATCAGTTGAAAAATGGATAAGCAAATAAAACCCTATCAACATCTGCATCTACACCAAGAAACAGAACGTGTTTTTTTCACCTACCTTTCGGAATGTGAACGTTTTTTTAATTTTATTGTTTTCAGTGAGCTCACTCAGGTCGAACGTCTGGGTGTCCACAACATCGTCGATGACCACGTCTTGATCCATTAAAGTAATCTCTATCAGATTCAGAAAGAGCAGTAAAAGTAAGAGTGAAGATTAGGAAAAAAAAAATTTGGTGGCTTAGGAAACTCAAATCGTTAACAGTATTGTCAGTAGATAGTAGTACCGAATTAATTATCCTTTGTTTTGAAGTGGAATCTCATTAATGTGAAATGGAATATATAAACGCCGATGACTTAAGGGTGGCTTATCCCTTTAAACAGGTTTTTCCAGTTTTTTTCTGAGTCGATGAAGAGGACTAAGAAGAGTATTTAATTGTTGATTTATGTTGTCGAAGGAATAAGTGCTAACTCAACTGTGGCTTAAAATCACTGAGACGTAACGTTATTTTACAAGCTCTCCGGAGCGCTCTGGCGGCGGGGCGGGAAAAAGAAGGAGAGAGCTTGCAACTACCTCTCTGGAATTTGAATTCCACCTCCAACTCCCCTATGGCTCCCCGTCGACTGAGCTGTCAGATTTCCGCCAATCAGCGGGAAGGGGAAACGAGTGCGAATGTAAACAAACATTGAATAACACGAGCCAAGGGTAATGACGTCATTACTTAAGTCATCTCCGCCAATCAGCACTTCGCATTGACTTTTTTCAATGCAGATATTCAAATTCCAGAGACGTAGTTGCAAGCTCTCCTTCAGGCTTTTCACGCCCCGCGGCCAGAGGGCCCCGGAGACCTTGCTCACAGGCTAACAAGTTCTAATTTCTGCCGCTTTTTTTTATTGTCCAACAAATTGTTACAGTCCCAGCTGATTCAACGATTCACTAAGGACGAAAGCAAACTATTGAAGCTCTTTCTACCACGAAAAACAATTTTACATTTCCCGTCCTCCCTGTTTTGCTTCCCACGCATTTTATTCAAGACAAAAACGCTATAATGTCATCGGCGTTAATTTATTACACTTCACGCCAATGAATTCCTTAAAAAATGGACAATTTGGTCCCTTCCGTACCATACAGACGTAATCTCATGTCAAGGACAAAACTTCTTGATAATAGCGATTGGTTTGAGAATGAATTAAAGTGCCGAGAAAAATTTTTTTTGAGGGAAAGGACTCCCCTCTTAGCTAAGGATTTGAAGAAGCCCCCACTTACTCACTTGAGGGTCTCACCGACATTCAAAACCGAACTTAAACATTTTTAAAAACCCTGGCTCTGTTATATTTTAAGACATTTCAAGAGTGCAGCGTGTTCACTAGCGCCGTCCTACGTAAGCTGAACTCTATGCGCATGCCACAAACACCAGACCTGCGATTTTTTCTGATATCGTTTTCAAGTTGGTGCGTTTTTGACCCTTCGCACCAATATCAAACGATATATATGCGTTTCCGTTTTGGTCCACTTGGGGAGCAAGTTCCCTTGATCCATTTGGGGAGCAAGGATGAGCGCTCGCCTCCCACCAATGTGACCCGGGTTCGACTCCCGGCGTCGACGCCATATGTGGGTTGAGTTTGTTGTTGCTTCTCTCCTTTGCTCCGAGAGGTTTTTCTCCGGGTAATCCGGTTTTCCCCTCTCCTCAAAAACCAACACTTCCAAATTCCAATTCGATCTGGAACGCACGGACACGTTTAAACGAGTTCATATGAACTCCTAGGTGCTTCGTGGGTAAACAAGCAATTTTGCAATTTTTTTTATCCACTTTCAACAGCATTTTCAAATCAATGCGTTTTCAATGAAAACGCTCAGCGTAGTATGGACGAACGTCCTAAACGCATCGAAATGTATGCGTTTTCAAACGAAAACGCCTAAGTGTTTACGGGGCCTAAGTAGAATATACAGAAATTCAGCACTCGTGTCTGATATATGCTTAGATCAGAAAGGAAACCAACTTACCTAGAGTATGTTTTACATTAGGATCAAGTATATACTGAAACACTTCATCCCACGTTGGGTTAACATCGTTTTTCTTCGCCTTTGTTCTTCTGAAACCATTAGGTGTAGTTCTGATCCGCAGCTTGACATATGGATCGGGTGTGTCAACTGAAAGCAAGGTGGATGTAAGTTCAGTGAAGATCAAGCAATAGAAAGCCTGGGAGTCATGTTAGAATTTTAATAATTTAAACTTGGGCTCTTACTAAGGGTAAGGTAAGAGAGCTTTTTCTCTCTTTTTTATTTGAAACGCCGTGGTGAAATGAGGGGCCTGGAAAGAGCTAGACACGTAAAAAAACAAATCCTCTAGACAGACCAAGAACATAAACAAAGCCGTATACTTACTCCTATCGCGCCATTTGCCAACCTTGATTTTTCGGCCACAAAGTACTTTGATTTCCAGTGACATTAGTTGACGGTTTGAAGCCTGCAGAATATGATGACAAAATCTATATAAAAATTTCGCCCCTGAATAAAAACTAAAGATGATGTTACAGAGGGTTTGAATTGGAATCTAGAAGAAGCACTTCGATTTCCATCAAAGAAAAGCACGAAAAATCAGTTTTAACATCAGATTTGGTCGAGACAAATATGATGCAACAAAATCGGTGCAAACTAGGAGGGAATCAGGGGCAAAGACGGTAAAAGCCGTATTAACCCGTGTAATAGACTTTCTCAAAGTCGTTCGCATGGTTTTCTGGTCTTGTGTTTGTTCAATCATACTATACATACTGGATAGCTTTTTGTTGCGCCACAAAAAACTTTCCGCCTTATTATAGCAAATCAACGCTTCATGAAACTAAGGCGAGGTTTAAAATTCGCGTGGTTAAGTCACGTTAATTTCTTAAAAAGTTAATTTCAGCGCCGTTAATTAAGTGGAGCGTTAATTTCCGCGACCTTAAATTTCCATAATTTTGCATACACCTTTGACATTCTTGACACCTAAGAAAGGAGGGTATTTTACCAGGGTGGCCGGGAATCCGCCGCAAGTAGCAAAGAAACTGTGAAGAATTCCTCGAAGTGACCAGATTTCTATGCTTGACACCCTTCGTACGTTTAGTGCTGAACAGTGAGCAAAGTCTCCATTTCAAATTATACGTTTAACTTTGTTCTTTGTATGCGTGGCCTTGATTTCCTTCGTTTTATATTGTTATGAGAGTCGTTTTCCACGAAATTCGCGTTAATTTAAGTCGCGTTGATTTCCAATACCTTAATTTCATAGAGCGTTAATTTCCTATAATAAGATACCGTAAAATTCCGAAAATAAGCCCCTTCATGTATATAGGCCCCCCAATCCGGTAACACAAAAAACCCTCCGTTAAATCGCCCCTCCAAATATAAGTCCCCCCGGGACTTGTACTTGGAAAATTGCCCTCAAATACAAAGAAAACAAAGCAAAATGGTAAATTTACTTCCAACTATAAGGCTAGCCCAATCGATTTTGAAACGCAAATTTCATTCCGTAGATAAGCCCCTCCATAAATAAGCCCCTCAAAAAGGGCCTTTGAAAAATATAAGCCCCGGGGCTTATTTTCGGAATTTTACAGTAGTAGTGTGAACAGCAAGGGTCCGGAACCGGCGGGCACAAGTCGTCCAGCGACATTGAGCATCATGCCGGCGCAATTGGCCGAGCGGGTATGGTACACTAAATCCCAGTCCTCACTCCTGAATATTTACTTCCGTTTCAGCGGGATCCAGTCCTTGCTCCTACTTATTTACTTCCGTGAAGGGCCGAATAGGTGTCTCCTTTGGTGTAAGTATGCACCAAAGTGTGGCACAAAACCTATCCGATATATGAGGCTCCACTTTAGAGATCGGCGCGGAGCAGCGTCACTCCGTCACAGAAATTGCTCCTCTAAAACCCCTCTTGTGTGTGCAAGGAAGAACTATTCGGTATGATTTTCGTGGAGGCGCAAACGCCATCCGGTATATTGTGAACAAAGCCTTAACTTTCTAGAGCCATCAGCAACCACAAGGCTAGTTTGCAGTTAGCCCTTAAGGAAGTGCTTTTAATTGCGCATTAAGATAGTGAACAGCGGGATAGCCGGTGAGTGTTGGGGGGTTCCGGCCCCGGGTCTGATGCTATTGTGGGGATGTTCGAGCAACTCAATCGCAAAGCGTTTTACCCCTCTTTATTTTTCTATATCTTCTACAGCTAACAGCTAGCCCCTACTAATCAATATAACTGATGCTCCGTAAAAATTGAAATAGCTTTCAAAATACTAAAATACTAAACTATCTGTTGACAAGTTCCAAAAAGGATAAACTACTGTCCAGGGCTTTCAGAACCGAGGTGTTAATGCTATGTGCTTGCGTAGAATTTTAGCAAAACTGTCATGTGTTAAATTTTATACGCGGACGCTTTATAAATTTAATTCATAACATTGTCACGGTCCATATTTTTTAACCAGAAATTTAAACTGCAGCTTACGTCAGTCGATGTTCGTTCCACTAAAATCTGACACTATCATTTATGATTTAAGGAGGCAAACGGCATATGTCATTGAGGGTTTCTTACTTCCACGATGGTAAAATTGACGACATGTGTGTGGCAGTATTCAACGTCTACTGAAATCTTTGAAAACCCTTGCAACCGGGAAAATTTGGGGGAAACACATAAACTGCAGTAAAATTAAACAACATCTTGACCCAGTGTACATATACATGCTTTTGCAAAAGTGTTTTTTTTTGTCTCTCTTCCACTGTTGCGTAATCTTTGCGTGCGTGTACACGCAGGAAGGGAGAGAGAGGCAGAAAACTCCGCCGCCAGTCCTCTCCCCAGTCTCCTCTCGTTTTATTTATGTGTTCGCGCTTTCGGACTCGACTATCGCGGAGCCTGAAAAATATCAAAAATATTCAAAGGGATATTTTTATCTGCTCTCGATGTAAAAAATAAACATTATTCATTAGCCGTGATGCTCACTAGTTTCTGTTCTTCTTTAAACCCAAACTATTATTGAGGAAATCGATTTGGCTCGGTTATATTATCAACGGTTTTAAGAAGGTTCGAAATTAATGGTTGTTAATAAATGGGAGACTTCAGTAATTCTAGTTTTAAAAAGCTCAAGGTAAAGGAGTATTATTAATTGGGAGTATTGACATCTGCAATGCAAACCAAGTCTCATCGCTTCCAGCCATCGAAAATATGAGCGCTTGACGTGGGAAAGGGGGCGGCGCGGGGTGTGGAGGGGGGGGGGGGGGGGTGGTAGGAAGGGAGAGAGAGCTCCGCCGCCAGTCCTCTCCCCAGACTCCTCTCCTTTTATTTGTGTGTCCGCGCTTTCGGACCCGACTATCTCGGAGCTTGGAACTGACTATGCGGGTGTTCAATTTTGTGGATGGGCAGTTTTTTTAATATTTTACTGTACCTATTTTTTGCGACTGCTCCAGTTTGAATTTTCTCACTGGAACTCTGATTAATTTCCGCTATTGTAAGCAACTGCCTACCAGATTCTTTCGTTTATGAGAGTCAAGATGCAGGCGAACGGAAAATGCTGTAGATTATAGGGTCCTTTCAATCCATTACTATTATGTATATCTTTCTCTGTGGTCGATTGTTCCAGTCACCGAGGGCTGATGCAATTCATGCCAATAAGCACCCCAATTTACATTTCTCATTAATGGCGATGTTTGTGGATTCGTGACCGTGAAGTAGCGTTGACTGTAGGGTTAAATTTGCAAGTAAAATTTTTGCACTATTCCTTGGCGGATCTTCGAATACAAAAAAAAAAAAAGAAGCAAAATCAAAAAAGTTGGGACCCGAAAACTGAACCAGGCTGTGGACTATGCGGGCTAACAATGCATTGCTCCAATTTTAATCGTAATGCCCTCCGGGGACGGTGTCACTTTAAGATATTGTGACTGCAATACATTTCTGGGAGGCTACGACAGCAATCTGTGACACATTGTTCGACATTGTAACTATCAAAAAACAAGGATAAACACGATACTCATAGTATACCATTACCACTGAACTTAGAGACCCAGAGATCACTGAGAGATCGGCACGTCTGGACGAACGCGAAGTGATTGTTTTGAGACGATCGAGCGCTTTTAATAGTGGAATTCAAAGGGATATATTTATCTACTGTCGATGTAAAAATAAACATTCATTAGCCGTGATGCTCACTAGTTTCTGTTCTTCTGTAAACCCAAACTATTACTGAGGAAATCGATTTAGCTCGGTTATATTATCAACGTTTTTAAGAAGGTTCGAAATTAATGGTTATTAACAAATAGGAGACTTAAGTAATTTTAGTTTTAAAAAGCTGAAGTTAAAGTAGTATCATTAATTGGGAGCCTTTTTGACATGCCTATGCAAGCCAAGTCTCATCGCTTGCAGCCGTTGAGCGTTTGTAAACGACTGGAGCCGGAAGCATTATCAATGGGGTTGGAAGCAGTAATAACCCTGGATTTAAAGCTTCACGTCCACATAATTCGAAGGGGCGGAAGTCACGATGGACAAAAATTTAACAGAATTTGCTTTGGAGCGGTGGCATTTGTTTCGCGCCTGGTTGACTTAAAGGCGATCTGACCTGATTTATAATCGTAACAGTGTGTGGTAGTTCTTGCAGCCTTTCGAAAATACTGCACGTACAGGGAAGCCAAGGATGTGATTTTAAAAGACATTTCTAGTGAGCAGGAAGATAGAAGCTAAGAACTGATCACGTCACTTACAAATATGCAAAATGGAAACGTTTTCAGGAACCTAACCGAGTTTAACGGCTGATATTCCCTGGACATTGTAGTCCCCTCTTGAAACAGCAGTGATGCAAAAGGTGTAGATATTTGTTCTCAAGGTACAGTAAGTAATCAATTCTTTGTTGATACACTTGTTTTTAAAACATCAGATATGTCCCATGTTGATTTAATTAAGTCGAAGAGCTTTTTTCTTAGAACACTACTACATACCTGATATAAAGTTCCCATAACGATGGCAAGTTACGAGCAAGTTGTCCCTTGTACGTGGAAAATCACAGATACTGATTCTAGCGCTACAAGAGCCAAGGTTCTCTGCATGCACCCTTTAAAAGGTCAGACGTCCTTTGCGTGATGTATGAGGAGATGTATTTGCATTAAAAATTCCTCTGAATAGGCATATATGATGACAATGAAAGAAAGATGGTTTAAATAAGTGTTGGTAAGTACCGTGACCAAATTAATAGGGCACCCTCTACGACTTCCGACTTCCGAGGTTTGTTTTCAGACTTCCGTTTCCTCACACACTTCAGACTTCAGGCTCCAGCTAGTATCTTCTAGCTAAATACATCGTGCCGTACGCGCAGAAATTGCATTTTGGGGCTTATTCGGATGTCGGAAGTCAGAATTTGAATCGTTTTTTTAAACAGTATTTCATCCGTTTCTGCTTGCAGTTTTAGCTCCTGTGATACAACAGCCGATTTAAATTCTTATTTTCGACTTGCGATTTCAATCTGTTTATAACAATTTATTGATTGATTGCTTAATTGATAACGTGTTGATTATGCTAATTTATGAGCGGCCAACCTCTTATCTTGACGGGGCCTCGTGGGTGGCCGCTTAATCGGGGTTCAACTGTATAAAATGAGTTTTCAGGTTGTAAAGGTGCGAAGATCAGCATACTTTGAACTTCCTCTGTTTGTTGATCTTACGCAAAGAAAAGTGATTCGACTAAATACTATTGGCTGTAAGCTCGTATATGACAACAAGCCTTTCTTTCGTTCTGCCTGTAACTGAATGACTGAAGGTCAGCAATAAAACGACAAGTTCCTGAACGAAGTAAGGATCCACTTGATTTAAAGATCCCGGTTAGTAGCAGGGCACCTCTCGCTCAACCATGAAGCTTAATTCCCCAATAAAATTCCCTGTTACATTACCATATTAGCCAGGGGCGTAGCCAGACTATAAACCTGTAGGTCCAGGCCTACAAATTTTTGGTTTGATCACTCTACCTCTTGTTATAAATTATGCCTTTTGGGGGTGAGCTAACAAGCATAAGAGTTCAAAGTGTTGGTGAGGACCATGCAGGCCTACAACTAGTCGAAAAGCTAGCTAAACCCCTGTTAGCTCCAAAAATCCAACCTGGCGGGGAAAGAGGGGTTTCACGGCGTGCGAGTGTCACGTTTTTGTCGCTTGTACCTGTGCCGTTCCGGTTTAGACTGTATTCACACTGACAACCAAGACAAAAGATGCGGAGCGAAAACTAAGGGAAGAACAGACAGGAAAGCGTTATAAAGTCCCATAAAACGCACTTTTGATGCTTTTAGATGCCGGTTATCACGGGCTCTATTGCATTTTCCTGTCCATACATAAACTGTTTACAGGAGCCATTACGACACCAGAAGGAGGATCATGAGGCGAAGCTCTCGATAATATTTATAGTTTGCTCAAACAAAATATATAATCGTGTAATGCTAAGAGACGAAGGAGACACTTTTTTTGTACATTCTGTACATCTCTTTGCCATTGTTTTGCACGACTACAACGTAAAGGCGATGTTACACGAGACGATTCGCAACGACGATTTTTGGCGCAACACAGCGTCGCAACATTGTTGCGACATTGTTTCGAATGGTTACAACATTGTTCCAGCATTGCAACGCTGTTGCGCTCAAAATCGTTCAGTGCGAGACTGCGAGTCGTCCCGTGTAACATCACCTTAAAACTTCCAGAAACTTACTGGTTACACGTTTTATGGAGGAAATGTCGTGCGTGTTCTTGTTCATTTTTTTTTTCACCGCCTCTGATTTTCACCTTGGTGGCCGCTAGCATTTCTTATTTTCCCACCGCTGCTAGAAAATTTTCATGCTGTTCTTCCAGGAAAAAAATCTCTCCTTTGTCTTTTATCTCTCGCTCTTTTTCTCGTTGAGCTTCGCTGGCCTGTCGCCTACTTTCTCTTTTTCTCTGTCTCTCTCTTTCTCTGTATTCCAAATCTGTGCACATGACAATTACTCTAAGCTTAAGGTGGCTCGACTGGATTTTTTGGGGTTGATACCTCCCAACTTTGAGCATTAACTACATCGGCATGAGTAAAGATATGGAAAAAATGTTACCACAACTGTATTATATAAAGATGAAAAGTTCTTATGATCTGGGTTTTATTGCAATCGGAGTCGCCATGGCAACGTAATGACGCCATTACGTTTTTCATTTATCTTTGTGTTTCTCTGTTCCAGGAGTTTTTTGAAGAAATCGCTTTAGGGAGTATGTACCTGCTATAATTGCCTCCATTATGGCATAGTTTGAACAAATTCTATGAGAGCGTTTTCGAAATATTTTGAAATGTAGTTTTAAGAATAATAAAAACAGTAAAATAACATGCTACCTACACAATTCGCTAATATTTTAAGAAAATGATGAGCTTTGGGAACGAGGCTTCATCTCGTAGTGGTTTGATTCCATTGAAAACTGCATACAAAAAAAGAGGGGAATTGCTTTGGGCGATCGCGAGTAAGAAGAATTTTATTAACTTGCATTCAGCTGCTTTTGATACAGTTTTTGGACGTAATTTGGTCCATGCCTAAAAATTTCGCATTTTTCCAAAAACGGCTCGATAAATTTTTTTATAAATTCGACAATCCTGAGATCAATTGTCAAGAAATATTCCCTGCAAGTTTCAAGAACATTGAAAATAGGGAAGGCTTTTAAATAGGGCCTCAAATATAACCAATTTTCGCCCCAGATTTTGTGTTTACAAGTGAGCGTCCTCATTATTCACTGGCATTGTTTTCAAGTTTCATATGCACGTGCACAACTAGCAAAAGTTATAAATTTGCATCAAAAAGAACTCTCGATTACTTTCCGAAGAAATATCTGGAGTATGCTAATAATTGGCTTGTCTTCACAGACAGAAGTGAGAGCCGAAAAGGTGAACGTCACGGCTCATCGTGTAGGATGGAATAATTAATTATCTTACTCGGGTTATAACATCACAGAACTCTCACAAAGCGTCACTCTGATGTTATAATATATCATTAATCTCTTTACTCGGTAATTAGCGTATCCCGGAGATTTAACCGAGGGTCCTTTTTGATGCAAATTCTATCTTTTTGCTAAATGTGCACGTGTATATGAAACTTGAAAACAATGCCAGTGAATAATGAGGACGCTCACTTGTAAACACAAAATCTGGGGCGAAAATTGGCTATATTTGAGGCCCTATTTAAAAGCCTTCCCTGTTTTCAATGTTCTTAAAACTTGCAGGGAATATTCCTTGACAATTGATCTCAGGATTGTCGAATTTATAAAAAAATTTATCGAGCGGTTTTTGGAAAAATGCGAAATTTTTAGGCATGGACCAAATTACGTCCAAAAACTGTATCAAAAGCAGCTAAATGCAAGTTAATAAAATTCTTCTTACTCGCGATCGCCCAGAGCAATTCCCCTCTTTTTTCGTATACAGTTTTCAATGGAATCAAACCGCTATGAGATGAAGCCTCGTTCCCAAAGCTTATCATTTTCTTAAAATATTAGCGAATTGTGTAGGTAGCATGCTATTTTACTGTTTTTATTATT
The DNA here is from genome assembly GCA_964035705.1 of Porites rus. Taxonomy (NCBI): domain Eukaryota; kingdom Metazoa; phylum Cnidaria; class Anthozoa; order Scleractinia; family Poritidae; genus Porites; species Porites rus. The sequence goes on from OZ037992.1 coordinate 50,817,581, forward strand.
CTTAAAACTACATTTCAAAATATTTCGAAAACGCTCTCATAGAATTTGTTCAAACTATGCCATAATGGAGGCAATTATAGCAGGTACATACTCCTTAAAGCGATTTCTTTAAAAAACTCCTGGAACAGAGAAACACAAAGATAAATGAAAAACGTAATGGCGTCATTACGTTGCCATGGCGACTCCGATTGCAATAAAACCCAGATCACAAGAACTTTTCATCTTTATATAATACAGTTGTGGTAACATTTTTTCTATATCTTTACTCATGCCGACGTAGTTAATGCTCAAAGTTGGGAGGTATCAACCCCAAAAAATCCAGTCGAGCCACCTTAATACTTTAGACAACACGGTTACAGAAACAATTTCCGCTCTCCGCCTTACCCAGGAAAGGTTTGCCACGCCACGAGGGTCTGGGTTGTTTGACGTAACAAGAACCAGATAAGTGAACGTACTGTGAGACGGGACTCAAGCTTTTTCGTCCTTATCCGAAAAGACTAGAAAGTCTATCCATTTGCAGATGTCATTACAAAGGCAGCAACTTCTTCTCGGTTATTTAAAGACCCTGAGTGTTGGTCCGGCCAGGGTCTGAACCCCCGACCTCCCGCTCAGCAGACCGGTAATATGCCATACGAGCTAAGCCACGCGGCGGTAAAGAAGGCAAAGATTTAAAAACAAATCGAGAGAAAATTGTTATTTCTTCCATTTTTAATGCGGGTTGACAAAGAATTATCTCACAGTCGCGATTCCTAACTTGTTAAAATATCAACAAGTAAATAACCTTTCAAGGATTCTTGGGGGAAATCCGACCATTGACTATTCCACACATGAAAGCGACAAAACATCTTTCTAAGCTGCACGAGATTTACAACAATTATGTGGCACCAAACTCTTTCATCCAATCTTCGTATTTCTTAATGTCAGCATCAGAAACAGACTTGGAAACTTTCTTCAGTGCGAGATCGAAGTCTTCCATGTTAACAGGCAAATCAAGTTCCTCTTTTGGCAAGTTCTTGATCTGCTCTGGCGTCAAGCCCCTGATTCGACGCCTCATTGCCATCATAGAGGCGTCCCTACACCGGAAAGGATAAAGAATACAGTAATTAAGCTGTTTATAATTTTTCGTGGGATAGAAATTTCGCTTTTTCACCATCTTCATCTTATTAGGTTTGTCAAACCTGGATCAAACGGTCAACCTGTATTAAGCGGTCAGTAAGCCACTGCCCAAGGGTAACTGCTTCAGTTAATACAGGTTTGACAATATCACCATGAATACGGGGTTGAGCTCAAATCCCCCTTAAATTTGCGCATTTTGCAAATCAACATGGAAAATGGCGCGATAAGCGAGACACCAAAACTCTTGCGCGACATGGAATTCGAATTCACGGATCATTGCTCAAATTGCTTCTTCAACACGAACCTGCAAACATTGGTGATATCAGCACCACTGTAGCCTTCCATCTTTTTCGCGATCTCCTCGAGAACCACATCTTCAGCCATGTTCACACCACGCAAGTTGATCTTTAGCAACTCCAGACGACCTACAGCTACGAAAAAAGAAACAGAAAAAACTGTTTGTAAGTATCATTTCGCGAGTGAAAAGTGTATGCAATGCAATAAAATGAAATGTGCGTGAGAAAGGTATGCCAGCGAAAAGATGAACATGTATTCCTGGGAATAGTTGCATGGCAAAGATTGCAGCATGTCTTCAAAGAAAAGAAAGTTATCTGTAACCTTGAGGTAATTTTCTGATTTTTCTCATGAGGAGTTTAGTACTTTTTTGCATAAATAAATCTTAACTATCTAACTTCCTGGAAAGAAAAAGAGGGGGAGGCCAAGACAGAAAAGGAGGATTTCGTCTTCACGGAGAAAGTAACGACGATCGCAGAAAAAAGACTAATGTATAGTGCTGCTCTAAGAGAGAGGGGAAAAAATTCACACTCAACCGAGTTGTCTTCTACCGAACTTGAAGTTAGTTCCCGCTTTCATGTTTATGTCAAAAAGTACCTGGACTGTTTATTGTCTCCTATTTTGCCGTAAGAGATCAATCGCTTACATTAACAGGCGGCCATCTTGGTTTCAGATGTAGTTGTCATAGAGTATCTACCTAAGGAGAGGGGGAGTGGAACCGAGACGAACCCTTGTTACAGCGAGCGCTTGATCACGGCGATCTTACGGAGAATAAGGAATTGAAGGAACAGGAAAAAAAAAAAGAAATTTAATGCAGGCGAAGGAGATGAGCTGCTTTACGCAGGCTGCATCGTACTTTCCGGAAGAGGTATGTAGACTCTCTTTTCCAGTCTTCTGCGCAGGGCTTCATCCAGATCCCAAGGAAAGTTTGTGGCAGCTAAAACCATAACAAGTTGTGGTCCACCCTCCACTGTACCACCAACACCTAAACAACACAAACAAAAGACACCGAAAACATGTAGTTAATATTGTTCAATGTTGGTAGCATGCGAGCAAACTCCATTTAGGGGAGTCGCAAGAACTCGCAGGCTATATAGTTGGCGCACTTTTCTGATGTTTATTGCACCCCTTGAAATGCACAGTATACACATGTCCAACACCCAACCTTAAACAACGTAAACTAATAGTGAGAGCTTGTTTTCAAAGGCGAAGTCAATTATTGTGGGTTGGTTTAAACAGTAATGTCAAGAAAGTGCAACGGCTAGGCAGCCCCTTCTGAAGTCTTTGTTATATGTCTTTGTTAGCTTTTTTAAACTTCACCGTGGAAAACGTTTAATAGCATTCCTTTTATTTTGAACTGTAATTATTCAGGACCAAAATCTGTAAACAAAACTGAAGATGATTTTGCGCGGTCAGGAAACTCATAACAACAGCTGCAGCGTTGTAGTTTTCAAAACGTTTAACGTTACTGTTTGTTTAACGAACACGCAGCTTATTCCCAGCTGAAGAAAGAGTGCTGAAAAGCACTTTTCTGTAACTTAATAGAGCAGCATAAACTGCTTGCCGACAGAAGAATCGAACGATGCGTTTAATACATGGGTATTCTTTGGCGGCAAAACGTCCAGTCCATGTTTTTTTCTTTTTTAACTATTAACGAACATTTGTGAAAACCATTTTGCTGACAAAGCTCCTTTTAGGAGGTGGTGGTTTGGAATGCCTAACCAGTTTTGCCTACACTCACCATCCATCTGTATAAGTAGCTCAGATTTAACCCTTCTGCTAGCTTCATGTTCACTGTCAGAACCTCTCTTGCTGCAGATAGAGTCGATCTCGTCTATGAAAATTGTACTCGGAGCATAAAATCGAGCCTGTGAAAAAAATTACACCAAAATATCCCATTCTTAACCATATCCCAGCAAGACAACCCATTTACTCCTATCGGCATGGAATGCAATGGCTACAGTAAAAACCTGCGACTAAGAACCTAGTTTTTAAGAACCTGTTAGGCTAAAATTTGCCAGTAAGGCCCCATCTATATTAGAACTTGTTTGGCCTAAAATTTGAAAAAGGTTCTTATTTTCCAAAACCATTTGTTTTTGGAGACAAAGATGCCTTATCACTCCAGCTGTGATTGTAACCACGTACAATGAGGTTTTACCTAAGAAATGAGCTGAATACCACTAAATACTCTTAGCTACAAATGTATGTCTATCTTCAGAAAAGAACCTAAATGGCCTAAATTTGTGCCAAATACCATTTTTTATGTAAGAACCTGTTTAGGCTAACTTGAGAAAATACAGGTTGTTAGTCACAGGTTTTAACTGTACTCCACTGCATCCCATGCCACATTTATCCAGCAGTATATTAATAAACAACAAATATACCAGGATTTTTCCACCTATGTAGAGGCAAAAAAAAAAAAAAATTTCAAAGAGTTTTCCAGCACCATGGTAGGAGATAATATACTACTTCAAATTCCAAGAAGTTTTAATGAATTCCGGGAGAAGTTTGGATACAAGAAAAAAGAACATACTGGTAATGATTAGTATAATAATTAGAAATACAGTACTTGCCATTTCAAACAATAGTCTGACAAGCTTTTCAGACTCTCCACGATATTTAGATGTAAGCGTTGATGATGTGACGTTGAAGAATGTTGTACCGCATTCTGTAGCCACAGCTTTAGCTAACATTGTCTTTCCAGTTCCTGGTGGACCCACCATACATACTCCCTAGAGAGAGTAAAAAATAAGAACAATTTTTGCACAAACAAAGTCAAGGGCCTTCTACACGTACATGGTGATGTTATGTACCTTAATGTTGCTTAATTTAGAAGGCACTTAATTTCAAGGGGTTTTATTTTCACGATTTCAATTGGGCATTAAATTTCATGATCCATGTGCTCTCAACTTCATTTTACCTTTCAAAAAGTCTGAACTTGTAAACATTTCTTAATAAACTGGAACAAGCAGATGATAGCTCTACTCTCTACTCCATATATGAAATCTTTACAAATTTACATTATTTCACAACAGAAAATAGAGTGTTTTCACGTGACGTCACAAAGTTCAAAATTTTCCCGCGAAAACTCCCGCCGCCATGTTGGTGTCCCTTCGCGGCTTATAAAGTCTCTTGGATTTACGGTCATTTACATTATAAAAGATGTCTAAGGAGAAAGATGACGCTCCCCAATTGTCTGAATGTGCAAATACACTTGATCCTCTTGTTAAGAAAAGGTACATGCAGAAAATAGCGTGCATTGGAGTCGATCCTTTTTTAATTTCATGCCAAAAATACTATGCCGAATGTCTTCCTCCCACCGAGTCGATTGA
>OZ037992.1:50827322-50887322 GCA_964035705.1 Porites rus
CTGGACGTGGAGCAGGTTTGGAAGGCCTGGAAAGGGTGGTAAAAAAACATGAAACATTTTGTGATAGGTTAATTATTTCCTTAGTGTGACTGATTGTTCAGTTAAAATGAATTTGCTGAATATGTTGTTGTCAGAAGCTAACTAACTGGCTAGTAATTAGTTCAAGTGTGTTATTTGAGGAAGCAAAATTTGTGCATGTTAGTACAAAATTTCAACATTCCAGTCCCTGTATTACAAAAATGTCTGGTCATTTCAGGACTTAAGAACTGAGAACATCATCTCATGGCATGATCAGTGCAGGACGTGATTTGAGATTCGAGACTTTTTTCTTTGTTCCATGCTATTGGCATAATGATTATCACATCTTTCCTAAGGGAGGGATTGTTTTTACTCCCAAGTATTAAATGTTTTCTAGAAAAAGATGCAAAATGAGAACAACTCTCTTGCCTTTCATTTACCTGTGATCTCTTTCCACTGGTGTGGGTGGAGGCCAAACATCAGGGTCTCTAGTTGGCTCATCCTCATTTGAACGCCGTGGACCACCAAAATGAACAGTGTCTTTCTTGAAGTTGGCAAGAGTTTGATTTATCTCTTTAACTTGGTCATATTCCTTGACAATCGACTGACGCACCTTTAAATGAGGCCAAAAAATTAGTTATGTTTATGGTTACAAAACAGACAACAAAACCTTCCAAGTTGTAGTAGTAGTAGTAGTACAGTTCTGCAAGCCATATTTTTCAACAAAGAAGCTTCGGCTATCCTGTTCATTGCTTTATATGTATTACATCTGATGAAATTTCAGATGACATAACTCAGGAGTGGGCCTCCACTATTTTTAATGTAGGTGACTTTTCTAACACAATAAACAGGCAACCCACCTGATGCCATTCTTGTTTCATGATGGCATCATCTTTAAGTTGTTGGATGTGCTTCTGTATCTGCTGGATGACTCCTTGGTAATACACCAGTGATGTGTCATAATTACCAAGAAGGGCATATTCCCGCGCCATCTTGGCATTTTCACAGATTTCAGCCAGACTCATTTCCTTCACACAAGAATAAAATTTAATGTTACCTTCAAAAGTATCCATGAATTTACAACAGTCAGTACCACCAACCTGTTTTCAATGAACAACTGATTGGTTTTTATTTTGATAAAAAAGTTGTATCATAATTAGCATTATTACTGAGAGGATTGTTCTACCATTGCTACTTGACAATGCCGATCTTCTCTGTTATAGTTTGACAAAGCTGTTTCTTTTACAGATCTTAGATGATGAAGATGTAAAAGAAGCCAGTCTCAGGACTTTTTCCTGAGGGCATCTAATGGCCTGTTTACATGGAGGGAGGAAGATCCTGGAAGGTGGAACAACTTTTTGTTGGGTTCACATGTAGAAATTTTGGTCCGCGTGGTTAACAGTAGAGAAGAAATTAAATATTAAAGTTAACCCACTAAACGACTAGCCGCCATTTTTGTCTGGTTTGTCCCTAGTACTAGGATCTTCCTGCCTCTCATCTAGGAAGATCCTAGCACTAGGACAGGTACAACTTTTTGGATGTAAACAGAATACAGAAAAAAATATGGCACAAGGATGATCCTCCTTATAGGATCTTCCTGGTGCTACGATCTTCCTTCCTCCATGTAAGCAGTCCCTAAGAATAAATATTATATTCTGAAGGGGTCTACGACAGGAAAGAATTTTCTGAATTGGTGCCGCCAAAAACATTTCATCAATTTGGGGGAGGGCTGGTGGTGGTGGTGGATATTAAGAGCAATGGCCCTCAGAATAAAAGTTTAGTAATGGAACCCCAATTTTAATTCTAAACGTCAACCTTGATAACGACAATTATATCTACAGCTGGCAGTGGAGAGAGGAGTGTTTCTGAGACATAAAAACAACATGAAATATAGAGCGGTTTTCACTTGACTGTCGTAAAACCAAAACCAAAGTAAATACACTAGCCAACCAAAGGACGTAGTAAAACCAAAACCAAAACCAAAACCAATCCCAATTCGACAGTCAAGTGAAAACCGCTCTATTTAAAGTGACAAGATTACTAAATCAACTGAATTGAAGATATTTTTCTCCTTGTACCTTCAACCAAAAAACTCCACAACGAAATAAAACATTACTTGTGGCTTAATTAACCAGAAATATACAAACCAAAGTACACATTGGTAGGTTGAGGCAAGAAAAAAAAATTGACAGAAGCACCTGGGGTCGACAATGTGTCAACACATCGAACAATACATTAGCCGAATTCGACCACACGTTCTGCCTAAATGTCCTTCTAATTTTTTCTTTCCACCTTTACATACCTCTGTGTTTTCGACTTACCTAGTTATATATCGAAAAACAAAATTCTCGACGAGAAATAACTGTATTTAATCGAAGTGTCAAGGCATCCGTTGAAAAACTGATTTGAGCATGCTCTTTGGCGCGCTTATTTTGCATTGTATCACGGGATATGTATTGGCTTTGATTCAAACAAACATGGCAGCGGTCACATGAGTAGTACTTTCTGTTTTCCTTACTGGAAAACGACATTATATTGAGTTGACTGCGATTACAGAGATACTGAAACCTCGAGAAAGGTGATCATAGTCGTGAATCTTTAATTCTGAACTTTTTGGAGACAGTTTTAAGTTCAATGTTGTGAAACCACGCGAGCGGAAGTGTGAGAGGGAGTTTCCCTGGAACGTCAGATCTTTCGGACCTACGGTGTAGAAAACTCTAATCGATTGAGCTCCGAAGGAAAAACGCCAGTAACAGTGGACTTTGTTCGTTGATAATCGAAGCTTGCCCCTTGATAGAGGACGGAAAAACAATTTGAAATGGAGGAAGAAGATTTGCAGCCAGATTCACCACCAGGGTTTGTGGAGGAGATCGATAGTTCTGAATTGGAGTATATCGAGGTACGTACTGATACACATAGAGAACTTCCTTTTATGTGGCTTGTTTGTCGCAAATTTGTAAAACTTTTTTAATTTTTAATTGTCTCAATCACGGTTCAGAGACAAATTTTGATAGTTTCACGAAATCAAACATAATTATTAATGTTTTACAGCGTGGCAGCTTACTGGGTTTTCATTCAGGCGAAAGATAAAATCGATACCTTAATTACAGGGCATGTACATCTCATTAAAACACAATACTAGGTGAGATTTCTGTACAGCCTCATATATTTATAATGCATACATGTTTCGCCTCTATTCACTAATTTGGTGAAATAGTTTGAAATTGCTGCATGCATGGTATTGTATGGGGCTGTATGGAAATCTTACCCAATGCTGCCTTTTCTGCCATACATTACTTCTCAATGAAACCCCAAACTTACAGGTGTATGCGCATGCCATACGTCCTTATTCAGGATCTTGCAAGTTATGAATGTAAATGTAGGTGTAGATGCTTTACATAGCCTGAGGAAACAGCTGACATTTAGTGACTTTGCCACTGTTTCCCCACGAAATGACTGAAGAAATTCCATAGTGATGACATGTCTATACTCAGATCTGGGTTGGGCTACTGATTGATTGTACTACGAGAGAAATTTGTTCAACCAATCAGAAGTAGTAGCCAGATCTGGGTCGTGATGCGTCATCAGTATGGAATATCTGATGTCTTTGCTCAGAAGTCATTTCACAGGGAAACCAGTGGTGTGGTCATAAAATGTCAACTGTTTTCTCTGGCATTGTTGTATTCAGTGCAGAAAAAAATCACATCCTGTAAATGGATGGCAGGGTTTTGGGTCATGCCCCCTCCCACCACCTCTCCAGATAAATTTTCTAATACCGCTAGATCAATGCACCTCCTCCTGGCTGGATTTCGAAGGTCAAAGATGCCCAGATTTCCAATAATGTCAATAATTGTTTTGGAGGTGGTTTATAATATTATATTAGAAGAAGAGGGACAATTGAATTCAAAAGCCCTTTTTTGTTTTTATTTTCATCTCATGGCAATAATTTAAGATTTGCAATTTTGCAGTTCCTTTTGACTTAAATGCTGGAAATTGCATTTTGTTAAAATATATGTAAAAAAGTCCAAATTAATGTGCAAAAATCCATGTTTATTTTTGAAAATTGTAGAGGCTTCATTTTGTGGTCCCAGAAACTGTCTGTATTCTTTATGGATCTTGTAGTGCAAACGATGATACATTCTACTTTTTTTGGACGAATGCTCTCCTGCCATCTGGGACAATGAAGCTAACAGAGAGTTGAGGCAAATCGGAAAATAATTTCATGGGACCAGTTGATGCCCCACCTCCCTCAGTTTTTAGTAATATTGCTTTCAAGATGACAGCAGCGATCAACGTACCCCTAAGGTTTCTGTAATAAAAAAAGACACCTGCTCTGCTCCCTATCTATATCTCATTTAGAGGTTTTTTCCACCAAGACCTCCCCATCCTTGACAAATAATTTTCTTTCTTAGGGTTCTTTGTGATACCCAACCCCTTGGAATTTCTATATTACACCACTTGGTCCTCTTTACAGTGTATTTTATTCAAATTTGAGATTCTTGTATAGTCTACCCAGACCTTAGAGAATTCTTGTGATACTGTACCTTTAGGCTGTCAAAATCTGTTCTTTGTCTTGTACATTATTTTTTAGACTGTAGGAAGAGGTGCCTTTGGGGTTGTATCCAAAGCAATGTTTCGAAACAAGTTCATTGTTGCTGTTAAGGCCATTGAAACGGAAGCAGAAAAGAAAGCTTTTATTGTTGAGGTAACTGTCTGATAACTGTAGTCTACTATTTTTCTACCAAGAAATATTTCCCAGCAACCTCAGCCTGCCTTTAGTTTTTTTAAAAAATTGTTTGTCAGTGCTATAGTTTCTTGATACCTTGCAAGGATCTTTTGTTTTTTGGACAAACACCATTGTTTGTGAAGTTAATACATGTGATAAACTGCACTGGTGAATGCTACTGCTGACAAAAATAACGTTCCTACTAAGTGACAAATATCGATTAAAAGTGAAGAAAATCCAAGAGATATTGACATTAATCATTAACTGTATTACTATCATTAGTGTTAACCTCGTGGATTTTCATCACTTTTAAAATTTGTATCTTTGTAGGAAGGTTATTTTTTAAATAAATTATAGAATAATACTATACTTTTTATTACAACTTATGAAAGCTATTATGTCAACAAGCAACAGCAGAGAGATTTTAGCATGTAGACGACAGGTTTTAATTGTATAATTTATCTGGAAAATACTTATCTGGAAAAATCCCCAAAATTTAATGCTCTCTCAAATCTCACTATCACAATAAGAAGGTCTCCAGCACTTTTGTTATAATAATTTATAGCATTTATACTAGTGCTTTGGTTTCCTATAAGAGTTTTTTTATGACTGTATTCAAAAGAGTGTCTGTAGTGATATTAATATTTACAATTATTTACCTAAAGGTGCAGCAGTTGTCTCGTATCAGCCATCCCAGCATTATCAAGCTTTATGGTGCCTGTACAACACAAGATCCTGTAAGTTTTAACCTGTTGAGCGTACATATGGCCTGTTGTTATTCATTTTTATAAAATAACTAAGATAATACAGTACACATGCTCTGATCGGAGGAGAGGCGTGTTTGCATGAGCTAGAGTTTGTAAACACAGTTGTGACTTCAATATGCTTTGCTGTGGGCACGTTTATCACACAAGCACAAATGAAAAAGGTTTTGGGGTGAAAACTTGACAAGTTTAGTTTATTTACCCATTTCCTTGTTTGCTGAAACTTGGAAAATCTTTACAATTACACTGTTTGCTGTGTCAATTTTTTTCACCTAAGCTGACATTTTAAGCAAGGAAAATTTGTATTTCAAAAAGCATATTTTTTTGCAACATGGGAACTGATTATGCGTACAAAACTTCATCTACAACACTTTGCGACTGGTAAAAATATTTCTCCTTTAATCAGTTCCATAAGCAAAGAATTTTTCTTTTTTTTCTCACAAGTTGTTTTAGAAAAGCAATATAAACCTTTTTCCTGGGTTTTCGTAGCCTGACATAAACACTTAAGGGGTTGAAAGAATTCTCGACAGTTATGCAAACCCTCGACTTTGACTCTGGTTTGTCTTGAATTCTCCCAGCCCCTCCCCTGTTTACACCAGTGATGCAAATACAGAAAACATTCCTAGGCTGATAACACTTACCAAGACCTTGATTATTTCAGATTTAACAAAGACTGAATCTAATAATACAATGATAATAAAAATATTATTATTGTTTTAGTTTGTTTCGAAGAAAATAATGTCAAACACAACTTGGGGTGGATAACAGTTAAATTGACATTGCTCTTGGAAATCATGCACTGTATTTGCAAACTACAGATTAGTCAGTTATCTGCAGGTTGCAGTCTTAGGCTCTTAGCCAATGAGAAGATAGTTTGTGTGTGCAATATAATAACAATAATAATAACAATAACAGTGATTTAGCAATTCATTGTTTGTTCAGGTGTGTCTTGTAATGGAGTATGCAGAAGGAGGCTCTCTCTACAACTGTAAGTGTACAGTCACCTGTTAAAGATGTGATAATCAGCATGTCACAAGTGTGAGACAATAAAAATCTGGATCATTATACGTTTCTGGAAAACTGCTTACCTACCCCTCCCTTAAGCCAACATTTTGCCCTAAGTGAGAGGTAAGTGTTAATATTGGCTAAGGGGAGGGGGAGGGGTAGGTGGGCAGTTTCCCAGAAATGAATGATGATCCAAAAATATGGAGTCCTTGACAGGACTTGAAACTATAACCTCCTGAACACTGGGTAGGCTCTCTATACTCTGAGCTGCAGAGAGACTCATGGAAGAGCAAGAGACCAAGTACAGGGCTTGAAAAAAGCTTTTCTTGCTGGGCAAGTAACTTTTAAATCTTACTTGTCCAATGAGCATGGGGTCCAGGCAAGTTGTGATCTTCTTGCAAAATCATTATTTAAGAAAAGTAAGAAGTGGGCCTCGGAAAGCAAAATGTGGGAGCTGAAATTCAATTTTGATTTGAGCCCTGCTAGTTTCAGAATGAACTCTGTAATAAAATGTCCATATTGCACTGTGGTTACTGTACATTTTGCAGTGCATCATTAGAAAAACTTGGCTACTGCATTTGTCAAGGTTTCAATCCATCTCTTATTTGATTACCTGAGTCTGGAATGAGAAAGTACATGTATTCTTTAGAAAAAAGGGTGCAAGAAGCCTTGAATTTTGAATCCAACAACCCTAGACATATTTAAAAAAAGTCATTATCTATTTTACAGTAGTAGGTATCATTTTCATAGAACTGTCCATTGAGATAGAGACTTGACTACATTACTTAAAAGGGACCTTAAGCAATGAGAACGTTGCTGTCCCCAACATCAAGAATGGTAACCAAAAGTTGATATTTTCTCTCTTTCAGTGCTCTGACTTGACAAATTTGTACAACGGGAGTTAAAACAAAGGCTTTTAAGATTCATTGTGGGAGACAAAAGTCTTCCATCAAGCAGGACACTGAACTTCTGGTTGCTATTCATGACTTCCGGGGTGTCCGCGCTTTCTCTGCTTAAGCTCACTGATAGGGATCTTAAGCAACGATGACGATATGACAGATAGGAGAATGGCAACAAGAACAATAGGTTTAGATTAGCAAAACAAACTTTGCTTGTGCATCACACTTTTTTGTACCCTTCTTTGTCCTCACTGCACAACTACGACAAGAAACATAATTTCACGTTTTCTGGAGGACATGATTACAAGACAACGATTTTCTGATTCCTTTCATCAGTCTTGTAGAATTTAACTCCAAAACATTCACCAACATTTGACAAATTGAACAACATGAAATAAGAGCAATGAATATGGAAATTACATGAATTCACTTTTTAAGTGATTTTTCTCCCACATCGTCATAATCGTTGTCTTTGCTTAAACTCCATGATATGAGACAGGTTTGAATCATTTTGACCAAATATTCATTTCAGTTAAAAGTATTCATTCCTCTTCTTGTTATTTCCCTAGTGCTTCATTGGACTCACCCGACAAGGCCTGCACCCCTGTACACATCCTCTCATGTGATGAGCTGGGCTCTGCAGTGTGCTAGAGGAGTAGAATATTTACATGGTATCAAACCCAAAGCAATCATCCACAGAGATCTCAAACCTCCAAAGTAAGTATGAACTGTCTTTAGCCCTCTAAGCCCAGTATCCACATACAAATTCTCCAAACTGATCTTCACACATTTCCTTGAGGTTACTTGATGGGGTTTTTCAGGGTCAATACCTCCCATGTTTGAGCATACTATGTCACCATTTATAAGGATCCTTTAGAACAAATTTTCATCTTAATCAGAACAGTATAACAAAATTCTCAAATCTGATTGGCTATCAACTGTTCCGATTTCAGCACTAGTAGGACAGTGTAATAGGACAGTACGTGCCATGCCTAAGTCATTGGACAGAATGCACTATTGCACACGCATACTTAGATGGCTTTTTTTTTGCTCTGCTAGCAAAAAAACTCGGAATTTCCTTTGTTTTGTTTTAAAAAAGCCTAAAATATCTCAAATTTTGTTATAGTTATGATTAATTGGTAACAGGACTGAGTGTAGTCCTGACAATTCGGTCTGTAATGATACTCGTGATTAAACAAATCGGACTCCCACTATGCGGTGGTCTGATTTTGTCTAGCACTTGTATGATTACAGACCGAATTGGACTCCACTCAGTCCTATTACCATTATTTATCTAATACAGCTGCAGGGGTGATTTTTTCAAATCCTTGTTAATGGCGACGTAGTTTATGCTCAAACTTGTGAGGTATTGATCCTGAAAAACCCCGTCAAGCCACCTTAAAGTATATAAGTTGTATAATGAAGGTATTTGATTAAAGATCAAAGCATTTCTCCTTTGTTGATCATTTTGTTAATTCTCATAACCATTTCTCTTGATGATCTATCAGTATTGTTAGGAGAAAATTGATGTTGGTCACTCTTGGGACTTAAAGGGTTAAACTAACAATATTTTATTATTTACAAAGATCCCAGTTTTTGTGTTCTTTACAAAAATCCAGCTGAATGGATTTTGAATCTACCTGTAAAGCATAAACATAAGGTCAACTCTAAATTTGTGGGGATTTATTATCTGTTTCTTTGGGTACTGGTTCCAGTAATCATGATGATAATGATAGAAATCTATCCCATGATCTTTAGATTTACATTGTAACTTATTCTTGCTTTATTATCTGATCTACAATGAGGCCCTTAAGGTAATTCCAACAAGCATCATACATGTTGTAGCCCAAAAAAAAAGGAGCAGCAGATAAAATGAATGTCTTGTAATTTTGGGTGTCAGCATGAAGGATTGACTTACACATTAATTTGTAATGTGGATCTGAATTGTTCTGAACTCCAGATAGTCAACATGGGTACCCCACCCTACCCTCCCCCCTGATAGCAGGCCACGATAGCAGGCTGTGGATATGTAAGATCCTGGAGTATGTGGCATTTGAAATTGTACTGCCTAATAGTACAAACTGTTCTAAGTACAGTAAAAACTAACTAAGGTGGCCATGCATGCCTCAGTCACAACAAAAAGACTTGTCTTTTACATTGTGGTTAAAATTAGCCCCTCCAGCTTGTCAGAATGGCTATCTTTATCTTTTTTTTTATCTTGCAGTCTGTTGTTGACCAAATGTGGAACTGTAATAAAGATCTGTGACTTTGGAACAGCTTGTGACATGAAAACCTACATGACCAATAACAAAGGCAGTGCAGCGTGGATGGCTCCTGAAGTGTTTGAGGGTAAGTGAGTACTAGTGACTACAAGCTGTTGATAGCACTGACTATTTCTTTATTAATTTTAGTTACTTTTTTTACCTCTTTATGAACTCATCAACAAACATGATTAAGGGAGAGGGGGCTAATAGGCTGGTGGAGACAAGACTAAGTACCCTCACATTGTTGTTATTAATTGTTTATTGAATTTTGCTTACTTTTTACATAGGGAACAACTACACTGAGAAGTGTGATGTCTTCAGGTGAGTACTTTGTAAATGCTGTACAACTCACACTTGTTTTTGGTTTTTGTTTTCCTCTGTGTCTGATCATTGTATAGGCTAATAGAAAAAGAGGGTATTAAAAATCTGGTGTTTAATTTTCAATTTTTGTGATTTTTGAGGCCTTTTTAATATTTATATTCCCTAAAGTGGAAAGAAATTTTTCAACATTGAATCTCAAAAGTTTATTAAATAACACAGGGCTGGCTCTGGCAGCCACTAGCAGCCTGGTTTTGTCACTAAGGACCATTCATGGCCAGTAAGGCAAAAAATATATCCCAGTGGCACACTTTCCTGGGGGGTGGGGGCTGGTGGAGTGAGGGACATGGCCTTGGCCTTGCCCTTGCTGGAGAGTTTAGGAGCTAAGTTCTCTGAAATGTCATTCCTTCATTTTAAGACCTATTTTATGAAAATAAGCCGCTGTTATCCTTAGACAACAATTTAAAATGTTGGATTCCAATAATTTTACTCTGTCAACAATGTTCTCTTTCTAAAATGCGTGACTCTTAAAAAGAAAAGCTGTGTATACTTTAGTATTTTTCCTTATATATTTATTCATTAATTTTCTTTGTGAGAATCAGATCGGATCACAACTTCCTTTTTTTAAAATCTACTTTTATTAATTTTAGTAAACCTTCGAGTTGTTGTAGGGGGTAAGAAGTGTTGCTTCAGGCAGTAAATTTTACCGGTAACTACCTGATAAGGAGAACACTGCAGCCCCTGGTGCCTTTCTTGAGGTTTATTAACTTTGCCAAACAATAAGATAAGTGACACTACAAAAAAAAGTATACATATATTCACAGGAGTACAGTCGGTTACACGCTGGATTTGACAGGCTCAGAGCACTGGGCTCCCTTCAATTAATTTTTTCTTAGAGTACAGCCTTGTAACACATGCTTTTCTTTGAATTCAAATTGAGCAGTTTTGGCATAATATTATGGGAGATGATAACTCGCCGCAAGCCATATGAGGACATGCAGGGATTTAATGCATTCAGAATCATGTGGGCCGTTCATAATGGTATGTTTTTTGTAAAACATAGTGAATATTTGTTTTTTAATTCCTTTTATTATAATAATGACTGTCATTGCTTGTGTGCTAAAGTAAAAGCATGGTCAGAGCTTGGACACTTGATACCTTTTTATCTGTGTTGGACACAGTCGCCTTTGTAACGCACACCGCAGTGTGAGCAAGGGGGTGTTAGGAGGTGAGAAGTGAAAAAGTGTCTCCCCCCCCCCCCCCTCCTCTTTCCTTCCTTCCATCTAACCCTCTGCATCACTAGGGAGAGGTGAGAGATGACTGTCGATCATTCAGCCTTTTAATGCTTGGAATTGTTTTCAAGGTCCCAAAATATTTAATTCCCTTAGCTCTGAAATTCAGAATGCCTCTAGCATTGCTGTGTTCACTTCTAAACTAAAGTCATTTTTCTTGGTATAAGCAAACTTTACTTCTCTTAATCCTTGTGTACTTTTTCGCTTCTTTCGCTTTTTTTTTCTCGTATATTCTTGTATTATTTTTTCTTCCTTTTTCTTTTTCATTTTTGCACTTGTGCGTTCAGCCTTACCTATTTTTGTCGTATTTAATGATTATTTTCTGTGATGTAAAGAAATTATATGTACTTAGTAAAATTGTCTTGCTGATTCCATGAGTATTTTTAGTTATCAATTAGGTAATATATTTTTAAAGGTGGTGCTATTCATAAGCCTTATTGGCTTCCTTGAGCTCCATTGCCTCATCTGTTTTTTTAATTATTGTATGTATATATTCAACTTATATGGCAAAATGATAGTAAAACTGGAAAAAAAACTGAAATAAATCATGACCAAAGATTGGGTGTTTCACGTGTTAGTTAGGTATGGTGTTGTTCGTGAGGGATTCTTCAGCATCTTTTGTATTATAATTATTATTTGATGATCACTCCTTCTGCAACCCAAAGTAACCACTGTCTAATGGTATTTTCAGTTTAATTGGTGGTCAACATTATTTGACTAGGGCAAAAAAGTATACTGAAATTGTGTTAAATTTTCAACAATATTAATTTTCAGGCACCAGACCACCATTGATAGCTGATATTCCAAAGCCAATTGAAGATTTGATGACCAGGTAAAAGTAAAGTTAACAGTGAAAACTCATCAATAAAGTTTGAGATTAAAGATTAAAGTTAACATAATAGTCCAAATAATAATATTGTTTCATTTTCCTCTTTGTAGAATAATTTTGCCTTGTAAAATAATATCTTTATGGGCAATGTTTGCAATCTTTTCGAATTCCTATTTTTAAATAGAGAGCTCATAATTTTGTTCAAATGATGCAACATTACTTACTCCATTTTTATGTATTCATTTTGTTCTTGTAATAGTATCTGAGTGTTTGGCAAAGAAATAGAATACAAATACAAATACAAATAAAAAATACATCTACGCACACTAGTCTATTGTTATGGAGTTGGCATTGCAACACATAAAATTTGCATTAATCGTTTTATGGTAATTTTAAAAGTCCTGTCATGTTTAACAGTTTTGTTGTTGATTTGACCTCCAGTTGTTGGGATAAAGAACCTTCAAAGAGACCTTCCTTCACGAGAATTGTTCATATTCTACAGCACCTGGTTCAGGTAAGTCTCCTGAGTTCCAGGGGGAACTGCCCTAAGAAACTGACATGGATGCTTGTCGGCTTAGGGGTAGAGATTGCAGATTTTGGTCTCAAAAACCAGTGAATCTGCTCAGTCAAACTGCATCTTTTTGACACCACTCTCTGGAATTTTTTTTTCCAATGGATTTTTGATTTCATGTAGATGAATGAACCCGTTTTTTTTTAGTATTCAGTTAAGTATGTGATTGTTTTCAGCCTGTTTATCTCGGTAAAGCCTAAGACAGTCAGTTGATCTCCAAATCTGTTACCCTTTCTCTCCCAATAGAAGCCAAAGAAAAAGATCACAAAAAATTCAATTTTTTTTTCTGTAAAAGTCCCAAAAAATAAATAAAACCATGCAAACGTTCGACAAAAGTAGTTTAATTTGAATGGAAACACCGGAGAATTTTGTCTTTGGATGTAACTGCTACGTGTAGGTTGACAATTTATCTGACTATAACTTTGCCTATGATTGAAAGGGTTAGGAAATGTTATTTTAAGCAGAAAAATATTTTTCTATGCAGGTCTTAATGGCTTCTTGACACTGCTCAGGATAAATAGTGTTTCTATGTTTCCGTTAGCCAAACTGAAAACCGATTAGAAAGTGGTTTTGTTAAACAATGTCTAAACTCGGTTTTTACCACTGGCCTTAGAATTGATGTCCTTCAAAAACTCATGAATGTTCAGTTGGCATATTGTCCAGTTGACTACACAGATTTAGTCATGAGCTAGGACCTTTATACCTGGCCCGGGACGTTCAAACTTTGGATGGCGCTATCCACTGGATAAATCACTATCTAGTGCGTGAAGTATTAGGGAAACCAATTGCGCTGTCCACTGGATAACGATTTTTCCGGTGGATAGCGCTATCCACCTCTTGAACAGCTGGGGCCTGGTGAAATTCATCTAGCTGAAAAGTCAGGGAAGGGATTTGAATTCAGTCTCAGGAGAAATTGAAACGGTGGAATGCTGACTAGTACAATGTATAATCATTTTATATACAGAATACTAATGAACAGGAAGTCTTATGTAAGAGTTATCCTAATTTTTGCACTTCACGGTCGAAAATTTAACCTAGATAAAACACTGCTGTTCGTGTTTTAAACATAACATAAATTACGTTTGCTTAAACAAAAGGGGAAATGAACGCGTGACAAACGAACCCCAAAGAAGGACGTCTGCGGGGAGGCTAGCCATTTGCACGATGGCGTCATTTTACTACTACGATCAGAATCCGTTTCATTTTTCCTTTCATATTTAAATTTGGTAATCCCGGCGAGGTTTAAATAATAAAAGCCATAACTTGCACAAGAAAGCAAAACCCTGAAGGATTCTGGTTTTTGTAGTAAAATGACGCCATCATGCAAATAATCCATTGTTGTGTAGCAGATTCATGGGCTTGAGTTTTCTCTTTTCGACTGCTACTACTTTTTGGTGCATTGGTGAATACAAAAATGACCATTTATTTATACACAGAAATTGCTAGGGGGTATCTTCTAAAGGATGATAAGATTTGAAAATGAGTGGCTTTTTTTCTTACAGTTTTTTCCCGGTTCGGATACCTGCCTGGTATTTCCTGATGGTCCCCCAAGCAGTGAGAGTAGTTCATCCGGCTCTAGCTTGTCTCTTCTGAGTCCTCCATCGTCTCACCACCACGATCCCACAACCGCAACCCATGGTAGTACTCTAAGTGACACTGTGATCAGTGTAAAGAGCCAGGCGTCTAGTGAAAGTGGTGGTGAACACGAAGGTACGTACGAACTTGACGATGAAAGGAAAGAGGAGGATGAAACACCAGTTCCTGAAGAAATCGAAGATGATGAGAAATCTCCCGATCAGGCAGCCTCTACGCAGCCATTATCACCTACTATAACTATCTCAGTGGATAACAAAAGTCCAACCGCACAGTTTTTCAGACAGCCTTCAGACTCGGGTGGATCACCATCATCGCATCCCAAACCGGGAACACTTGCTGGTCTTCGTCCAATCAGCCCTGTTCCTGGACCAATCCCTAGTGTAAACTTTCAACCTATCAAAATCGTGGCTGCATCCTCCAGTCCAAGTCCAAGCCTGATGGCAGCCCCTCCACGTACCTCTGCTGTGAGTCCAGTGCCAGGTTCAGGCCCTAGGATGTCCCTTCACCCTGCCAACCCCGCTCATCCTCTAAGTCCTTCCATCAGCCCTGGCAACCCGGGCAGACATCCGGGCTACCCTGGAGATATCCCACGTGGCACGTTGCCACATGGTCATTATTACCCTTCTGGAGGCCCACTGGTAGGACCTGACAAACAAACTCCGCCTCTTATTTACTCCGAGGCTCGGGGCTCAGGGGGCATGACATCCCCGTACAGATCCCCCAGCCCCCTCCCTCCCAGTCTCAACCAGCATGGTGTACACTCCCCAAATGTAATGTACCCTCCAGTGTCCAACTACAACTTTCCACCGTCTGGTACTGCTGCAATACAGATGCCAACGCCGACTACTGTTCCGTCTGTGCCTAGAAACACTCCTGTCGCTGGCTTTCAAATGCTGCCACGTGAAGATCACGGTCTGGATCTGGAAGAGCTGCGAATAGCCCTTCAGAATGATCTTGATCCTCCAGAGCTTGCCAACAGAGTTCATAACTCCAGTGGACGTTCTACGCCATCACAAGGCTCACATACTGGACATTCCAGTCAGGCTAGTTCAGGAGCAGGCAGCCCTTATCCAGACAGGAAGGTCAGTTGGCCAGCGGCGTCACATGCGCGTCACCCACCCTACCCAATGAACAGATCAGTGTCATCTCCAGAGAGAAAGTACAGCGGAGACAAGGAAAGCCCATTGCCAAGGAGACATAACTTAGGTATCGTATTTTGCACCTACAGTTTAAGCCCCTGTGAGCGTACACCTTCCGGAAGGAAAATGCGTCTGTAGATGGTTTACGGTCATCTCGCCACCAACCATCTCGCCACCCTGAATGAAATCGCCACCACGAAGTCTACTCGCCACGGTATAATAACTCTGCAATAATTGACACTGTTTACCTACCTGAGATTGTTACTTCTTCCTCAAGCCCAATAATATAAGTTTATCGATTTTAATTGACACCTTGTGTATAATTCCGACTTTTTAAAACCTTAACGAGGCTTATTTGCATCCCTCGAGAGGTGCGTTTTAAAATCCAACAGGCTTTCTTATGAAAGTTGGCTAACATTGTCACTTGAAACTTAACTCCTTCAAAAATTTCATTGTAAATTTAAAGTGAAAGAATTCTTTTTAGTCTTGTCCTTTCGATATATATTTCTTGGTGGTGATTTCGTTGGTGGCGAGATGGTTTGGTAACAGGCGAGGAGTTGCTTACGAGGATGATCCTAGTCAGTGGCCACTAGTAGAAACAGGCGGTCCCTTATGGGAGCTTGCACCACCCCAATAAACGTTGAAAATACAACTGTGAAAAATTACTTTCGTTTCATTGATGTATGCTGTAGAATTCGTTGCGAAAACAGACTGTCGTGCTTGTGTAGGCATAGGTAATGGTAAGGGTAAAGGCGCACACGAGCCAAAGGCCCAAACGTCCAGACCTTATACCGGTTTCATTAGCATGAATCATGCCTAGGAGTATTGCTACTCCCCCTTGGACGGGTTGCTAGTCCATCGCATTGTTACCTCCAGCAGTATGTCGCCTGTACCCATTTAGAGAGAGAGATAAAGTGGAGGAAAGTTCCTTGTCTAAGGAGTAAGATGACCAAACAAGACCACCACATCTCCGTGTTTAAGATGCAATCGTCTTCCTCCGATTTTCTTTCAAGACCTTGAGAGTTGGTTTGTTAAAGAATACTGACTAAAATATTTTGCCTCCCTTAATCCTTTTGAATACTAGCATCACTTAGTGTTTAAAACAAACAGTGGTAATCCTGTGTGGTAAAATCTACTTGATACTTAACGTTGTGAAATCTCTTTACTACAGACCAAACGTTGTTCCCCAACATACTCCAAGCATTAGATGCCCATCTACAGGTACGTGGTTCTTGACTTAATAAAATGATTTGTTTTCTTGTAATATGGTTGAAATCGTCGAGTCTGTGCACAGACCTTGTTTTCTTATTCTTTTCGGGGTGGAGGGTGAAGCGCGATGGAGAAAAAGAAAGGATTCCCTACCCCAACCCCTTTGGGCTTGTGGTCAATAACTGCCCCGTCCTTTTTATTTTCACACGTGCGCTCGACGATCTCGAAAGAGAAAATAGAGGGTCTCTGAATAGGCTATTGAAACGACCAGAAACAAATTTTATCAGGAACTCCATACGCTCTAGAGGAGCAATCGCATGGAACACGTTAACGAACAACGAAACAAGGGCCAAAACCTTGAAAGAATTTAAACGCTGTCTTGTAAAATTTGATACCGATAAAATGCATGTCGAACCAATCTTAGCGACTACTAAAAATAGAGATATCGGTTACGAATACCTTTAACAGTTTTAATTTTTAATTGTACATTTTCACGACCTATTTTAAACATTTTTAACAGTTTTTAATTGTTAATCGTATATTTGCTTTTAGTACTTCTTATTTTCATTGTAATTGTTAGTATGCACGACCCCACCAGCAATGCTGATCTTTTTATCGTGCTAAAATAAAGTTCTATCTTTATCTATCTTAAACTACCACTTCATGGGATGAGGACAGTGACGAGTAAGACGTTCTAATGAACTGTAATAGAGTACTAAGTCAAGGGGTCGAGGATTTGATCACTTGAATATATGGAACGTACCAACAGAGAAAAACACTTGGGAAAGTATTTATTTAAAATTAGTCATCAACCTTCCCAGGTTATATATCCCTTTTCTTACTGCGGTCCTCTGCTTCATCTTCGTAGATTTCGTTCTTGGGAAGAAGTACCTCTGCTCCAATACGTGCTTTCCCCCACCGATTAAGCCCCTAATGACCCAATCCCCTCCGCTATGTTTCTCCTCAATAAAGGTGCCCCCCCTCGGCTAAACCATCAAATAAGGCGAAGAAGGGTAAGGAAACCTCCGCCCTCTTTGAACGCGGGTATGGGGTAAAACAAAGGGTTTCAGTGGGGTTAACCGTCAACCGTCACACGGCCTAACATTTACTGAGCTGTCAACCGTCAAAAAAAGGGTTATATTTTACCGTCAACCATCAAAAATGCTAATTACTGTTAATCGTAAAAAAGTTTTAAGGTATCTCAAATTCCACTATTTCAACTGATCTTCACGGACTTTTGTCTCTAAACTGGAAAACTCAGTTCCCCTGTTCTCAAAAATACACTCTATAGACATTAAAGGACCTCACAACTTCCTATGAAAATATTTCAAAATTTTAAAAGTGAATGGCAAATTAAAGACAACCTCCAAGACGCAAAAGTTAAGATTAATTTATTCATTTCAGAAATTAATATTTACTTAAATTCTTGGTCTAAGTTTCTACTCAATAACCGTCAACCGTTTAGAGCTCTAAAATTTAACCGTCAACCGTCAAAGCTACCACCCCACTGATACCCTCAAAAGGGGGCAAAAATGCCAATTTTCACCCCACACCCTTGTGCCCTTCCGTGCCTCTTCCGCTTAACTTAAAGAGAACAGAAACGACTGCTATTCAGTCTACCGAAAACAGTGAGCTTTCTTGCCAGAGACCCTTAAAACCCTAACATCAAAATTTCAGTTCTCACTGTTGCCTTAATACATTTCCTACGGAAGGATTTGGGGGATGATGTTAAAGTATCAATTAAATTAATCTTGTGTGATCATCTCCTTAATTCTCATTACCACTCTGTTTTATAAAGCACTGATATAACAAGGAGAAATTTCATTGTGATCACTCGTAGGATTTAAAGGGTTAATGGAACGTAAAACTGTTTCCTTGGGGCCAGTCATTAAGTACCTATTATTGGAGGAAATGGTAGGGTCCTAGGGCTTCTAACATGTTTTATTACCATTGCAGCCTATCGCACCAAACCCTTCAATTCCAGAGTCACAAGAAATTTATGATGAACATATTAAGGTACTGAAAAAATATCAGTGACAGTTAATTTAACAATTAATGAATGAGGCTGAGTATCTGATGAAGAATTATGGAGATCAAGGAGGGTGTTATACGGCCGAGGCGGATAACACCCTCCGAGATCTCCATAATTCTTCATATGATACGAAGGCCGAATTCAATAATTGTATTCATTCAAAATAATTCCTAGTTTAAAAACAAAGCTAAAACATGCTTACCTCCATCGATGTTAAGTTCACCTTCGATAGTGCACGTTTAGGGTTGTTGAGCTCCGCAAATATTCTCCATATAGCAGATGTCGCCCTTCGAGTTGTGTTCTTGCTGTTCTTCCCATGTTTTTAGCTATAATTTCGCCTAGTTCTTACTCTTGAAACGAGTGAAATGTCCGCCATTTTTCGAGTTGAATTTCGATGTTGTGCGTTTTACCATCCACGAATCAAACCTCTCTGCTACAAATCAGGTATTGCAGGTTGCGAAAAGTTTTTGTAGAAAGTAGAGGCCCTAATAATCCAAACAAATGGTGCAGAAAATTTCGGTAGATCCGGTAAAAGAGGGAAAAAGGTAATACCTCGAAAGGTATCACCTTTTCCCCAAACGTATTCCACTGGGATGAACCGTTCCATTTGAATTCTTCCCGGAATTATCGGATTTTCTGCCATATGGTAAGCGCTCCAGGCCTACCTTTTCAGTCGTTCCGCTGCTCCCGGAAATTTTCCACTAAAACGACCCGAAAAGTCGTGTGTCATTTACATTCCAACCGAATTTTCCGGAAACTTTTTGGAAATGGCAAACAACCTATGAGTAGTCCCCCCCTTCACGGATGATCAATCTCCTTTTCCTGGATAATTACATCTAAATTGTACAGCGCCAATTTTAACCATTTTTTTCAGGCGATATTTACAAAAGTTAACATTGGTTTTAAACATGCGGGATTTCATGAAAAAAGCAATAGGTTTGATAAGCAAAACAACGATTTTTTTACATTTCCTTGCCGTCACTGCACGACTATGGCGTGAAAATGCCTAATTTCACGTTTCGTGGAGAACGTAAACACACGACAATGACTTTCTTTTTCTTTTCCTGCGCTTTGACGCGGTCCTTTAGAATTCAACTCCAGAAAAATTTGCCAACATTTGACGAATTGAACAAGATGGAATAAGCGCGATAAAGTTTGGGACAGCGCGAATTCACTTTTTAAGTGACGTTTTCATAGCCGTCGCCGTCGTAGTTGCTTTAAGCTCCCTAATAAAACACAACAAATGTTAACAACCCTGACAGTATAGTTTATATATTTTTTAAAAATGTCCTTGTATCTATAATTCACACAGCTTGCCAAAGAGTACATACAAGTTCAGACAGAAATGGCGGTGTGGCTTCAAAGAAAGTGAGTCATCTTTTCTAGTTTTTTTCTCCCTTTTATTTATAGAGCACATTTATAGAAGTCAACAATCTTCTCATAAGCCCAACTACTGTTGATCCTACCACACTAGAAACACTTACTTTACTGGAAGACAAAAAAGCAGCGTCAATCGTCTCTAAGACGGACACTAAGGCCCCGAATACAGTTGCCTCTAATCGCTCACCGCCCCACGAAGTGTCCCTCGCGGCATCGTGATCGATGAGGAGCAGCTGTAATCGCAGCTTATGACAGGCATTGTGGTGTTCGCTATCGCTAACGTATATGAGTGCGTTTTCGCTGTAGGCCAAGCCTGTGAGCAAGCTCTCCATTTGGGGGAGTCGCGAGAAGTCACGCGAGAGCCGCACGCAAAAGGAGACGGGAGAGCAGGGCGGATAAAGGTTGGGCGGTGAAACGAGCGCGTCCGAGCAAAAAGGTGTGATGCAGTGGACTGGGACTCTGCTTAGAAATGTCGCTTGTTTTCGACTTCGGTCAGGGCTTGCGATGTTGCGATGTGGTTTGTACATTAGATACTGCCGCTGTCACTGAATTATGGCAGCTTGATTTATTTTCTTGCACTTCTTCCTCGTTCCTTTGTGCTGGTACGCTGTCTCCGAAAGGCAAATGTTGCTATTTTTTGCGGGAGGTTTAGTTGGAGTAGACAAACATCTCTTTCAAAGGGTTTCTTTTATTACTTCCATGACTCTACCACTGAATTATATTTTCGTTCTGCTACTCGCCAATGTCGATGTTATTTCAAAACAAAAACAACTAAGTACTGTCTAAAACACGAAGGAAAATCTCATCTATGTCATCCAAGGCAAAACTAAACGACAGCAGCTCGTGTTTCATTATTTTATAAATGCGTGCAGCTCGCGCAAGGTGAAATTATGCTAATTTCAATCACCATCATCCTTCTTTTTAATTTTGAAAAAAACATCTCATCCGTCTTTCTGTTTGTTCGAAACTTCAAAATTAGTTTCCCCTCAGTTTTTACTGTTTACCTTGTTTAGTTTTAGAGAGAAAAACTGAGAAAAAACCTTACAACTAACCTCAATAAATTTTGTTTACATGCGGTTGCCGGATTTGCAACGCATTGCGCGAATCGCCCTGGCGCGTTGCACCCGAGAAGCAAAGTTTGAAGAAGTACAACGCCACTATATCAATATATATCAATCTAATGTTCTGTTATGTTATATAAAATTTATCCCCCTTTAACATGTGTAAAAATTGAGGTTAAGAAGTGTTAAGCTTTTGCAAACGAAACGGCGAAAGACGATTAGGTGATATTAAGTGGAAGGAGGAGGTATTCAACACTTTCAAATTAAACTCAAATTTTGGCATTATACGACCAACAAGTTTGACTTCTAGACGTACAGACACAAACATATGAAACTGTTTATTGATATTGTTATGAAACGAATTTATCTATTTAACACTGTAGCCTGAAATTACAGAAAGAAAATAGGATTTCCGGTTTGCAAAAAGGAAAATTTCGCCGGCCTTGAAGCGCACCGGAAGTGCTGAAAGAGCGCTCGTGCCAGTCCTACTCCGCATCACACATTAAATGAAGAGCGGAGCGCTCGTTTCACCGCCCAACCTTTATCCGCCCTGCGGGAGAGAGAAGGGCTTCCCCGCTCGCTCCCGCGTTCTCACGCAGCTCGCTTCACTCGCCATATAAGGGAGTTTAAGCAGCGACGTTTTTGAGCGACGCACGTTAACCGGAAGTGAACCTTGACGCTACCAAATTTTCTTTGCTTTTATAGAGACGATTTGCTCAAACGTTTGTTCAAAATCACGGCTCATGCGTCGCTCAAAAACGTTGCTACTTAAACCCCCTATTAAAACATTAGAGCACCTGCTGGCAGGCTACTGTATGCCTGACAATTGCGACTTGTGACTCACATTGACCATACTTACTCAATGTCATTTTAATTTCTTAATTGCACTTCTAGTAGTTATTATTTCTGATTTTGCTGCAGAGTGGATCTTGAAAGAGATTTGGAAGAATATGAAAAGGAGCAGCAAATTAATGCGCAGTATGTAGAGGAGTTTGCAATGCTGACTAGTGAAAAGGTATGTTTAGTTTTAAAGCGTTTTGACCGGCCAGAGAAGATTTAGGCTAGTGACGTCTCTCTTCTGACCGGTCAAAATGTTAAAAATAACACGATGGTAACTTGCACGTACTAGCCTAACAAGCAAAAACATAAAGTAAAAAAAGATGCTTGTTCTCTTGAAACCTTTTGGTATTAAATGGTTGTTTGCCATTTATATGGGCAAACCGGTCGGTTCACGGTTTGGGCAAATGGTAAGCAAAATTCAGGACTAGTAAATTTCGTCCCGGAATCGCGTTTACCATTTGTACAAATCAGTTCCATACACCCAAAAACGGCCGCGAAAGCCTGGAACTGGTATCAAAGAAGGCTTTGAAGAAATGGAACACGAATTTCCGTTTGAAACATTCCGACCGTGGAAACAGGACTACCTTTTCAGACCTTCCGTTGCTCCCGGAAATTTTCCACTGAAACAACCTGACAAGTCGTGTTCCTTTTACTTTCTAACCAGATTTTTGGGAAACTTTTTGTACATGGGGGTAAACAACCAGTGTGTGTGTGTGTGTGTGTTTTTCCTGGTGGCTTGTTATTCGTGTCGGATCAAAATGACCGGCAAACCGAAAGTTTGTCCGGACAAATGGTGGTCATCTTGGCCGCACCGTTGACCGGCCGCTATTTTGAGCTCTAAACATTTCATCCTAACATCGGTTGAAAACTCTGTGTAGATTCTCAGGCAGTGATGATTAAATTAATCAATTGATCTGTCGTTTACTTTCATTTAGGATAACCTTCTGCTGCTTCATAAAAGCTTGAGAACACAGTTGGAAGCTATGAAGCGTCAACAAGGCCGTCCATTGAGCCAGTATCGATCATGACGATTATGAAAGCAGTCAAGTCATTCAGAATTTATAGACTAATGTATTTCCTGTACATTATACATCGTGAACTGTAGACAGTTCTATCATTATATTGTTTTCTTCAGTTGTGAAGAATTTCACAGTCTAGTACTTAGTACCGTAAGTTATTACACAGAGCCGGGTTTCAATGAAATGTTGAAGGTACTTTTGATATTTCTTTGGTTTTGTATCGCCACGCTCTGTGATTGGCTGAAAAATCTAATGCCACTTTCTCAACCAATCAAAAACAAAAATCAGCGTGTGCTTCCAGCTCTGATTGGTTCAATGTTTGCATCATATGCAGACATCTTGGCGTTTTAGTTTTACGGCATTACATTGCGGAAAACCGCTCCACAAATGTCAGCGTTTTGTATCAATCGTTTGCCGTGAAGTATATTAGGTAGCCTAGGCAGCCTAGGCTCCAAGTTTGTAATGGCGAAAAACGCGCGGAGGATTCTTTTCCCGCCACCGCCACCGCGTGTTACGTCAGAGAGCTTAAGCAACGGCGACGGAACGAAACCGTCACTTAAAAAGTGAATTCGAGCTGCGCTTATTCCATCTCGTTTCATTCGTCAAATGTTGGCAAATTTCTCAGGAGTTAAATTTTAAAGGATTGTGTCGAAGTTTAGGAAAATAAAAAGAAAATTGTTGTTTCGTTGTAGTTGTGCAACGAAGGGAAGAAGTGTACAAAAAAACGTGATGCACGTGCAAAGTTGTTATTTTGTCAATCTAAACCTATTGGTTTATTGCCGTTCTCGTTGCCGTCGCCGTCGTTAGTCGTGGCTGAACGTTCTCTCTAAAATATGCACCCCTGTGTTGTCTGAGGTAGCTTCTGCGGTCTGTCTGTTAAGAATCCATAATTAGACAGTATGGTTAAATAATTATTGTAATAAATAAAAAAAAAGTTATAGCTTAGTGGAAAACGGGAAATCCTTGTTATTAAATTGAACACTGATATTTGCATTTGTTTTCATTTGTTTATTTTCTTATGTACATCTGATGAAGTTAATTTATTTGCAGAATACGCATCTCGCCGTCGCATTTGCTCGATGAAAGTTTTTGCTTGTAAGCTTAATAATAAAAGATTCCAGTAGGCAAATGCGATGGTTAAACGCGTACCCACTCAAAGAAAACTCTAAAGCCTTGTGCAAACGGGCGTGACCGACATTGTTCGCCAACAACTCCCAATATTGTTGGATGTTAAGGGTCGTCGCCATATTTTTCCCGCTTAACGTCAACTGCATGTTTAGTTCATAACTCGCCGTCCCCCCTCCCCCCCGAAGGTGTCCATGGTATCAACGCAATTTACTTCTTTTGAAACGTGGTAGAAACGTCCTACTTCGAACTACCTGTTCTCTTGCAAGATCTGCATAATTCCTTTTTCCCGTCGATGCTACAGTACTCAGAGGCAAGAGGTCAAAGCCAGAAACGCTGGCATGGCCGCATGTTGTTAGACTAAAGTGAAAATGATTGCCTCGGTTTTTGTCCGATGAGGCTGTGAATGGATTCTTAAACAAGGACGCTGACGTTGAAAATATGTATTGAAAAAAGATTCCAGTTGTGTTCACAAAGTATCTACAATGTCAGCAAATTAACCATAATTTTTGGTATTGTAAACATTTATTGGTCATTTAGGATAGAGTTTAAAAGATCACAATGTATATTGAACAGCTCACTTCTTTAATTGTTCCTGCTTTCTCTTAATGAATCGAATTTCTCGAGCGCCATTCCAAATTATGAACAAGTATTAATTTTGTCAAAAAATGCTATACCCCCCCCCCCTACCCCTAAACGTCCAGTTGACGTTAAGCGGGGCGAAAGTGTCGACGGCCTCTTACATGTTGCGTCCGTTTGTACACCCGGTTGCATGTTTCCGGGTTTGTTGCGCAAAGTTTGCAAGCGGTCAAACTTCTAGCTACGTGCAAACGGACGCAACAACTCCCAACAATGTTGGGACAACAATGTTGCGTCTGTTTGTACCTGACGGGGCTTAAAGAAAGCCAAGTAGGAATAAGACAGATTAGTTAGGCACACTTATTGGCTTCAAACTAGAAGCTAAGGGGCTGTTTACATGGAGGTAGGAAGATCCTAGACGGCGGAACAACTTTTCGTTGGGTTCACATGCAGAAATTTCGGTCCGTGTGGGTAACAGTAAAGAGTGAATTAAAAATTATAGATTACCCATTGAACGACCAGCCGCTATTTTTGTTCTGTTTTTCCCTAGTACTAGGATCTTCCTAGCAAAGGTAGTTAACATGGTGCTAGGATCTTCCTGGTTCTAGGATCATCTCTCAGCTAGGAAGATCCCAGTCAGTGCCGGATCCAGACCTTGAGATGGGGGGGGGGGGGGGGGGGTCTCCAAAAACTTTTTGTCGGGCCTCAGTCTGGTCTAAAAAAAGGGGGGACCGGGCCCCTACCCTAGATCCGCCACTGCTAGTACTAGGAAGATCCTAGCGCTAGGAATGAGTACATCTTTTTGCATGTAAACTGAATACAGAAAACATATGGTGCTGGGATGATCTGCCTTCTAGGATCTTCCTGGTGCTACGATCTTCCTTCCTCCATGTAAATAGCTACATAAGTATTCGTCATTTGGCGTTGTTTGGGTGCAGTGTACAGACGGCCCTCTCCCCTCAGAAAAAAGTACAGTAAAAAAATCTCTCCAATTTTTTTTGGAAGGGAGGGGGCTTCTGTACACAGGCCAGTCGTGCTGTAAAGTCCACATTTTCTTGTGAAGTTATATAATTCTTCGTGCAAAACTGTTGTGACACGCCGTTAATTAAAGAACACCATGAAGACCATAATCTGGTTGAAAGACTAAGTGCCAAGCTGACTAATTCTTATTCGCGTTTTGTTACTGTTGTTGTCATAAAAAAGATTGTAAATCACTCCAGTATAAATAAATAAATAAAAATTAAAACAACAAAAAAGTTGGCACCGCTAGAAGCCCGCCAAGGTGGCATAGGCCGGTCACCCTTTGTGATATATGTAGTGGGAACAACCTGCTAGCCGAGCCAACTTTTCTCCATATAGACACTTTGGCTCACCCAGCCGGGTCAACTCGATCAAGGGGAGTCAATAGGGACCTTAAGATCCTACGACGCGACGGAAACTAGAACGTCTCGTAAAAAGTACATTTACGTTCTTTTAGTCTTTATGGCGATTATTTCTACTATGTCAAATGTAGGCAAACCCTCCTGAATTTGAATTCCAAGGGACCGTATCCAAGTTCAGAAAGAGAAATAAAATTTCTTCGTTGCTTGTTTACGTTCTCCATAAAACGCGAAATTTGGCATTTTCACGTCGTAGTCGTGCAAAAACCGCAAAGAAATCACGGTACAAAAAAGTGTACTTCACGTGCTAAGTTGTTGTTTTGCTTATTAAAACAATTGGTTTTCTGACGTCCTTGTTGCTGTTCGCGTCGTTGAATTTTAAAGTCCCTAATCAGAGCATGCGCGTGCACTATTGGCTCCCCGCTGTCACTAAAGTTAACTCAGCTGGGAGGGTGACCCTGCTACTCGATCAGGGCAACTTTTCTCCATGTAAACGGGGCCATAGTCTCTCTTCAGGAGATCCATAACACCATATGAAGAATAAATTGTCTCATTAAATGAAAACTTTTTTTTGTAATATGAGAAACAGGCTGTTGTTCACTTTACGATTCGGAGAAACTGCTCACGTCCCCTCCCCTAATCCAACACTTTGCTCCAAGTAAAAACCTAGTGTCAATGTCAGTGCTAGAGTAGCCTGCGAACAAGTTCTCCGGGGCCCACTGGCAGCGGAGCGGGAAAAGAAAGGAGAGTCTGAAACTACGTCTCGAAAAAGTCGATGGGAAATGCTGATTGGCGGAGATGACGTGAGTAATTAATTAGGAATCTCAATGATGGCCCAAACTATAATCATCATAATGAGCACTAGAAATCAGTGACACAGAAAAATTAATACCCGGCTACCTAAGGCCGATCATTTGCTTAATTTCTCGCAAGTTCGCTTCAGCAATGTTTCGTGCTCTCTCAGCCCCAGTACTCAGAACACTGTCAACATAGCTCTCATCCTGTTGAATTGTGCTAACGTTATCTCGCACAAAGCTGAGCTCGGATGCTATTAACTCTGTCAAGTCTGCTTTGAAAGCTTTTTTGCACTTCTCCATGTTTTGATATCTGTCGCAGACTTGTTGATGTGACAAGCCACTAAATTCCGCATAAATGTTTATAAGATTTGACATTTCTGGTCTGTTTTGTGGATCATAACTGATATGTTTTTCAGAGTCTGTTGTTGCTTTTTGTATCTTTGTCTTTATTATATCCGGTGAATCTGACAATTCAATCCTGGACATTTCCTGGGGATCTGATTTACTCATTTTTGTTGTGGCATCTCTAAGGCTCATCACACGTTTAAAGTTACCTGCAAGAAAGAAGCGGAAAATAATGGTACCGTGAGGGAAATTTGCTTCAACCAATCAGAAGCACTACCCATATCTGAGTAGTGACACGTCGTCAGTATGGAATTTCTGCGCTCGTTCCCAAATCGTGGGGAAACAAGTGGTAGCATCACAAAACTTTCAGGCCTGTGTCAAACATCATGCTACCGCTGTTTTAAGCTGGTTCGAGTTCAGCATGACTCTAGCACAACTATAGCACGATTTGGTTTCAGACGTCAAGTTGAACTTAATCGTGTAGCATGGCAAAGCTTGGTTTCACGCGTGTGCTATAGACTGACCACAGCTGTTTTCTCAAGCAAATCATTTCCAGTCAAATACAGGACCTGCGCATTCTCATTAAATAGCTTGTTCACAGATAAACGGCATACATGCTTTACCTAGTATAGCCTTGGGAACAGGAAAAAAGACTCCATATTTGCTGTTAAACAGTCGGCAAAGTTCTCTGGCAAGTTCCAGGTGTTGAAGTTGGTCTTCTCCAATTGGAACATGTGTGGCTCTGAAGAAATTCAAATGGGTAAATAGTTTAATAAATTAATGTCTGTCACAATTCCCACTCAGTTCTACCTGCCAACTTTTTCTGAGTCAGAATCTCCAAAAACGTACCGCCCACTTCCAAAGATTTGTGAACGTTACCCTAAAGATTTTCCGACGACCTTTGAGCACTTCCAAAGCTATTTAAAAGGCAACAATATTAGCATAATGTGATACAGTTAGGACTCAAAGACAACATTAAACGCCTTTTTAGAATATCTGGGGAAATTGAATTTGAATTTTGGTTATAAGGCATGAGAAAGTGCCCTTGATGTGTGAGACCAATGTCTTTAGTCGGCAGGTGCAAGACTCATGCATAATGCATGAAAGTTGGCAGGTATAGATGTTCACTTGACAGATAAAAATGAGAATTATGTCTAACTTTGCAAATTCACAATGATCAAGATTACTTGTAAAGGAGAATGTCGGCTGCCATTAAAACAGGGTATGAATAGAGTCCTAAGCAACTTTGTTCTTTGTTTTCATTTCCTTTTGTCTGAAAAAAGAAAAAGGCAAAATAGGAACACAAATTCAAAAAGATTTGAAAAGGTTTGTTTTCAGATTAAAATCATCACCAATAGATGAGCTTGGGTGCTGGTGTTTACATGTACATGGTTATGCTCTAGCATGAGAAAGGAGGTATCCATGGCGATGCTGCGAGCAGTCCCCACCAGGCACCATCATACTGAATTGCTCAGTGGAATACTCATGCACTAACACTTACCAATCCCCTAACTAAACATGGAGAAGGGTTGGGAGAAACACAGCACTAAAACGGCAAACAAGAAACAAAAACCTATATATAGCAAAAGACACTTTGAGTAGAACTCCAATCAAGCAACTGTGTATACAAGTCACGAGGTGTGCCTGCTCAGGGCATAGGGACCACCCCATGCAAAATTGGAGAAACTGCTGACCAGCATTGGTTCGAGTTTAACTTTGCCTAAATTACATTTTGTCACATTAAATGAGCAATGAAATAATAGCCACACATTACCTTCCACTGGTGCATGCGATTTAAAAAACCTGTGGGAGCCATGCAGCCTAAAATCCAAGCCAACTCTGCATGCTGGGATACCTTTTATACAATGAAACAAAATATAAGGAGAGATGCAGAGCCTGAAGAAAGTCCTATGCGGTCTGTAGCCTGGGACATGTGGACTTTCTTGCTGGGCAAGTAACTTTTAAAGCTCACTTTTCCAATGGTCAAAGGTCCAAGTCATCCTCTGACAAAATCATTAACGAAGATGAATAGGAAGTGGCCCCAGGTTGAAGTTAAATGTGAGAGCTGCTTGCGAAAATGACAAGCTGGAATTCAAGTTTTTTAAGCCCTACATAGATGGTGGGCAATGTGATCTTTAAAGGCTCTGAAACTTATGATTATCCTGCATTGACAGAAGCATCTTTTTTAATGTTTGGGGAAAGAAACTAGGGAGAATTCTGAGATTAATGTATTGAAGCACAGAGAGAATAGAGTGGTATTCTTATTTACTGCTTGAATGATTATTGCCAGAAGCTTGAAAGCAAGCTCTCAGAGATACAGGCAAGGGACTACATTAAGAGAGAGAGAGGAGAAGAATTTGGAAGCCTTTTTCTTGCTCCACCAGCTGAGAATTTGCTTGCACTTTCAGCTGACCTACAACAGCTCTCAGCAGTTACAATGAAAATATGAAAGGTCTGAACCCATGAGTCATTCCTTAAGTAGGTTAAGTATGATTGTTCGGGTGAATGTAGTCCTGTTGTTGACAGTGACGGATGTTTCAACAACCTGTGCTGTAGTCATCCTCAGAGTCAAGGTGAGTTGTATCTCGTCGGTTGATGGTATTAAACTCTGGTTGTTGACCTGATTGGTCAATTAAGTCACAGTGTTATTGGTCACTTGTCAGTTAAGCTGTGATGTTATTGGCTAAAAAGACTCTCAAATGTCATTGGGGTGTTTCGATCCATCTTTTTGTCACAGTTGGACAGTCATTTATTGTGAGTCAAATTGTCGCTTATCAGTCATTCTGTCATTGTCAGTTTTGTTTGAGTCCGTCAATAAGTCTTTTGTATGGTGCTGGTAATTGTTGACTGCAATTCAGTGGCATTTGTTCTAAGTTTGTAAACCAGCTTTCTAAAGTGAGTCATTGATAGTAGTCGGTAGAATATGTTATACATGTTGCAGAGTCCCAGTCGATGTGATGTTTCACTTGTAAATGGTGTTCAGCAATGTGATTGTTGACATCACCATTTCTTGTTACTCATTTGTGTTCAATCAGTCGCGTGCTAAGGTTTCTGCCGGTCTCACAAATGTAAGTAGCCTGGCAGTCGCAGCATTTGGACTTGTGTCCTCCAGTCTGTCTTTGTTCTTGACATTAGTAAGAAGTTGTTGTAAAGTGGTTATCGGTTTGTGTGCAATGTGCATGTTGTAAGGTAATTTGTAGTATATGTACGATAGTTTCAGAGGTACCTCTGATGTACGGTGTAGTCGCTGTCATAACAGGGCCATCTAGTTAATGTGAGACTGAGTGTTGGAATTGGCACTCTGAAATCTCTAATCATATAGGCTTACCTGAGACTGCTGGAAGAGGATGCTTTTTACAGGATCAACTCCACAAGCCAGAAGATAAATTGCCATATTTCTGATACTTTGTCCCAGACTGGCAGGATCTTGAGGGAGTGTAATGGAGTGCAGGTCTACAATGCTATATATCACAGCATCTTTACTTTCCTCCCGAAGTGAAACCCAATTTTTGATTGCTCCTAGGTAGTTCCCAATGTGCATAGTTCCTGTTGGCTGGATTCCAGAAAATATCCTCATACAAGCCTGGGGTCCCTGGAAAGAGAGAACATGTCACAGTAAAACAGACAGGAATATGAGGGTTTATAATGTACATGTCATCGGCTTCCCCCTAAGGAAAGATCCTAGGCCATCCAGGAGGATTATAAATTGAGTGGAGCAAAGTTGACAATTTCCTCTGGGGGTGTGGGAATTCAGCAAGACAAAGTCCCCTGGTTCAGGTGCTTCTCAATTAAAAATCCCTCCGATATCGTCCTTATATATGGCTAGCTATGATAGTTGTGGATAAAATTTAACTGATGCATTTTTAGCTTAGAGAAGCAATATGATATCTTTTCTTAAAAAATCGGTACAATAAAAGAACATCCTTAGAGCGATAGCAGTTGCAACTCTTTTAGTAGTTGTAGCCACCATTCCCTTCTCCACTCTTTATCTGATAAATTTGGCAGCTGGAAAATGCCTATTAGCCTTTTGCGTTCCCGAAACGTTATTGGTTGAGGAAAGCAATGAATCCTCATCCCATACCCGTGGTTGTTGTCCATGATTTTACAAAGTTCTGAATTCCCCCACCCCTTTCCATTGAACATAAGACAATGTTGAGAAATGTCCCATCCCCACGAGGGACAAAGAAACCAATCCATACCCTTGTTTTCCCAACATATTGCCCTAGTTAGCCCAGGGTCCTACCCCAGAGGGAAGCCAATGAACAAACAGAGAAGGGGTAGGTGATTTGCATACTTAAACAACAACTCAAAATGGCTGCAATTTGAAACCGCTCGTTGTTTTTTCTGGCGTTCCATGCATTCTACTGGCTTAAATCGTTAAAATATTTCATAAAGTCAAAGTAATTTACAAGATGATTGATTGCATTTCCTAATAAAGCGGAGAGTAGCACAAAAGCTCAAATTATCGATTTGCTTAAGTTAAATTACCTTTGTATCATAGAAACAATAATCTAACACTTCAGTCTAGAGTCAAAGGAAG
Organism: Porites rus; assembly: GCA_964035705.1. Lineage (NCBI taxonomy): Eukaryota > Metazoa > Cnidaria > Anthozoa > Scleractinia > Poritidae > Porites > Porites rus. Next base: position 50,859,050 of record OZ037992.1, read on the forward strand.
CAATATGCGTCGGCATGCTTTGTGTGCGCGCAAAAAGTCATGGCAACTGTGTATCAAAAAGTCATGGGCAGTGTGGATCAATAGGCACAACTCCATAATGAGGGGGATTTTTTCCAAAATCCCTCAGAAATATTCCAAAGACTAGAGGAGTCGATGCAGCGACCCCCAGAGAAAAACTTATGAAGCTCACCCCCCACTTCTCAGAGACTTTCGTCTGTAGGTGGTGGAGGGAGGTGAAGATGAAATTGGCCCCCAGGTTGGCCAGAGTCAGGCTGGCTTGAGACCCCAGGGAGGTACTCCCATATATAAGCCATGTAGATATGTGCCACCCCAAAGGGTATGGTTTTACTTTAGTGCCATTTAAGTCTGAAAACAGGTATAGATTTTCCTTATTTTGGTCTGGATTCGGGTATGGTTTTCGAGGAAACTACAGTAGTGTATGAATGTATTTGTTGTTTCAATTCCAAATGAATCAGAATGAAAGAGTAATATGGAAATTCGAAACGGATTTTAAGAAGCCTTTTCATTCAAGCTCAAGTCTAAAAATGGTGACTTAGTTTCTATCTATACTTAGGTCTGAAAACGAGTCAGGATTTGGAGAACCGGGCGGCACACCCCCATCAAAAATTCCCGGGAAAACCCCCCAACCCCCGGACTTGAAACCTGGGGGTATTCCCCTATATAAGCTATGTAGGTATGTGCCAGTCTGAAAATGAGCATAGCTTTTGCCTCTTCTGGTCTGGAATCAGGTATGGTTTTCGAGGGAACTACGGGAGTGAATGAACATATTTATCGTTTCAATTCCAAATGAAGAGGAAAGAAAGAGAAATATGCGAATTCTCGAACTGATCTGAAGAATTTTTTTGTTTGCGCTCTAATCTTAGTAATAATGACATAATTTCAGCCTAAACGCTAGGTGTGCAAACGGGTATGGATTTTAGAGGTCTGGTCTGAAAACGGGCGTGGAAATAACATTTTTTGGTCTGAAATCGGGTCAGGATTTGGAGAACCGGGCGGCACACCACCACCAAGAATTCCCAGGAGTACCTCCCAGTTGCTTGAAACTTGTCGTCTGGACCTACAACATACCTGAAAGCTGAAGTGATTTACAGAATACTGTCTTGACAAACATATGAAGAAACGGGCATTTCTTAACTGAAATGCCATTATTTATAAGGGGCCAGAAGTAAAACCGTTTTCACGAACGACTACTTCACGGCCGCCATTTTGGATTTTGTAGGGACTAGGAAAACGGTCGTGACTAGAATGGATACTCCAAAATCAGGTATCCGCTCGGAGACTGGAACTGAATAAAATTATTTTTCGGCAAATCGCTCCGACTCTTTACGACCTTGTTGTGTTGAAACACTAAGTATACAAAGACTGAAGAAGGCTAAGATGAGAATGGTTACTCCAAAATATGGATCAAAGCCTACATAGAGGTTAGTTGTTTTTCACGTTCTTTTTGTAAGAATTTAGTGCAAGGAGCAAACAATGTCTGTTTAATTACAGTACCACTACCGCGACTGCCGTGTATTAAAAGCTTATTCATAGCAAAGTATCTGTTTGGATAGCTCAGAATAAGGTGGATACTTCAGAATAAGAATGGCCAAAATATGGAAGTTTTGGCCATCTGGATTATTATTACTGAACTTCCCAATACAAACATGATTGTTACGTTTACAAAGAGGGTACAAATACAGTTAAGGTCAGTTAACCATCTTTATGGGTTAGTTGATTCCAAGTGTTAACAATAGTAAAAAAAAAAAAAAACATAAGGGACCTGTCATTTATTAGAGGCGGGGGAGGGCTGGTGCAATTGGGGGGAGGGTCATTAAATTTTATGTAGCCAAAAAGGGGAGGATCAGCAAAAATTTAAGCTGGGCTTTGGGGAGGGCCATACCATTTTTAGCAAACATTGCTGTTCACTTAAAATAAAAATAAATCAACAAATAAAATATATTATTTAACAAACAAGTCCCTTGCACAGTAAGCATTTTAAACTTTCATAATGATCAACCTGAACTACCCAACAACCCTACATGTACGTCTTTTTCTTGATTTGGTTTTCAACAGCAACACACTGCGAAACATGTCTTTGCATTGATCAAGTTTCTCATTAAGATATTTCAATTCACTGTTTACTCTTTTTTTAGCTTCATCAAGCCTTGTAATAACAGCTTCATCAAACGATTTAGAATACTCTTCTCCTCGTATAAAATTACCAGTCTTTGAGTGAAACAGGGTGTTAAGGTGAGCTTTAATGCGTCTATCCATATCTAATATGTTCTCTAGTAACTCACTGAGCTTCATAATGTTCGCCCTCAATATTAACTAATCAGCTGGGACAAGAACATAATCGGTCGTGTAAAATTTTCCAGCAGCACCAGGCTTGTTTGTGCTCAATATTGCTTCAATGCATGAGGTGATCTTAGATACCTGTTCCTGAATGTTGTATTGGCGCCTCCCTTCATCACAGGGTAATTTAGTGTGGGGAGGGTCATAACTATTTTGGGCCATACAAGGGGGAGGGTTACATTTTTTTCTGCAGGGAATTGGGGGAGGGCATAAAAAAAATTCACTTGGGAAAAAAGAATTGCACCAGCCCTGCCCCACCTCTAATAAATGACAGGTCCCTAATTTACTTCAGGTCATACCTCTTGTAGCTTGGTGATCACTATTACAAGCGCAGGCAGACATATGCTCAAGTTACAAAAAAAAAAAATGGTCCTGCAGATTGTATTAGTGTAGTGTCTCTGTATAGCTCTGATATAGGACCTGGAGCCTACAGTGGCAGATCGGAACCTTCAGATAAGAAGAGGGGTGGGCCAGGGGGGGGGGGGGGGGTTCTCACCAGACCTTAAGGTGGCAGGAAGGAACCACTCTTTCAGACCTTAAGGTATGGAGGAGCTCAATCTAGAAAAGAATTTTCATGGCACTGTTGTCCTCAATTTGATCTAGAAATATTGAGGGCCGGGGACCTCCCTAGATCTACTGCTGGCCTCTGCCAGCCCGCCCATATTCACTTGCTATCTTTTTACATTTACAAGAAACTCTAGTATCAATTCAAATTATTTATCCTAAATATTATGATTTTTGCAAAATTATTTATAGTTGCTTTTTTGCACTTGTATTTTGTTTTTTTGTTTTTTCAAATCCTAGGAGCCTTATTGTCACCAAAACTCTCTGCCTTCCATACCCTATTCCACACTGAACTTTCTGACAACAGTCCTCAGCCAAGTGGTACCATCATGGTGTTGAAAAGTGTGGAAATAGATCCTGTTGATCCTGGGATGAATTATTTTTCTTTTTCTTCCCCCTTCCTCCACTCAAGGGAGGAGGGGGGGAAGGTGTTTTCCTTCCCCTCCCTGTTACCTATTACCTATTTCCTTGATTGCCTTCTGAGCTCCTGATGAGACAAGACCTTCAGCATTAAGCTGGTTATGGGCTATTTTTTTGTTTTTCACTCAGTATGGTGAGCTTATCATAAATTTAAAATGGAATAAAAATGATCATGCAGGTATATGTTGCAGTTAATATTTTTATTTCAGGTAATTTTTGTTTTTCCTTTGTTTCAAAATCATTAGCATACATTACCATACCCAAAAACAATGGAAAAATAAAAATTAACTGAGATAAAAAATTAACTACAACGTATATCCATGTTGCAGCTGTAACAGGAGGAGGAGTTGGAGGTCCGGAGGGTGTTGCAGTCAAATGCTTGTGAGGAACAAAGAAACCAGTTGGAGAAAGAAATGAAGAAAATTGGAGAAGGCTTCAAGAGAAATAGCAAATAAAATGAAAAAAAAAAAAAGAAAAAAGAAAACAGGAAAAAAAAATTTTCATTGAGGCCAAGCAGTTGGCTGCTCAGTTGCATGTCTGGGTAGCTTGACCATTTGGTTAATAAAATTCTCAAAACCACAAACAAACCACTCTAAGAATTTGATAAAATGTGTACAAAAAATTGTTTATTACTTTTATAAAAATAAAGTTGTTTGTTTACAATTCTACAACCATTTTTTCATTTCTTCCTTTTCCCACAATTCTTTCCTCTGTTTTACTTTCCTCTTACTCTTTCTCCACTTCCACAATGTACTTTTATGTACCCTCTATACCTGGGGTGGAAAGTCACCTGAAAATTTGAAATTAGCCATGCATTAAATAAAGCTTCCATTATAATCATTCTTTCAGGAAATAAAGCTGCTACTTTGGCGGTAATTCTAAAAAGCACTGTGTTCCACGATACAGTGCTTTGATTCAGCAAAGAAGCCTTGACCCTTTTGTTTTAAAAGTTAAAGATTTTCTTTTGGTAGCAGAGAAAGGCCCCCAGTTCAGTGCATTACAAATAATTATCACCTACAAAGTTATCTATCATCTAAATTAAAAAGGAACAACCAAATCATTTCCTTGTGGTACCTGCCTAATATCAAAATGAATAACTAAAATACTGATAAATAAATAATAATTATTGAAGTAGGGTATATCCATGCCGTTTTAGCTTAACAAAACAAAAACACAAGGTAAGTCATTCTCATTTCTATTTTTGTCAAAAAATGGAATTTAGGACGTATTTTGTTTATTGTCATACATTCTCTTATAAATTCAAAGTCCAACAAACTCCTTCAGAGTTTGGGCTACCTGTGGATGGGGCAACATTTCATGACAGGATGGACAATAAAGGGGCTGCATTTTCAACACCTTCAATGTGACTGGAAATTACAAAGGTTCACACAGCAGATTCAGGAATACAAAATGACTAACTTGGAATCACATAGTTTACATTTGCCAAAAGTAGCTAACATTGGGCCTTTTGGTCATAGAAAAGACTGTAAAAGGATTTGGGTTCTGGTTGGCTAATTGTGCCAGATACCCAGCGCACCAAAAGGTTGACCCGAGTATCCCACAGGTTGTGAGGGTCACTTTGGTTTTTATAATCTCATAAAGTACCCATTCTTCTCACACTAAACTAAACAGCAACTTACCACTTAAAAGTGAAAAAAAAAATCAACCATAATATATAAGAAAACAGAAATAGTTTATGTTGAACCATAAATTCAACAACTGTCTGCTATCCCTGGGGGGGGAGGGGGGTACTCCCTTATATGGCCTCCATGGGGATGTGCCGCTGGACAGGGTATGGTTTTTGTCCTCTCTGTGCTGAACAGGGTATATAGTTTGGCACAAGTCTGTCCTAAACAGGGTATACAATTTCCTGCAAGTCTGTCCTAAACAGTGTGCATGATTTGTGCGAGTCTGTTCTAATTATAAACAGGGTGTTTCATGCATGATCGATTTCGTCTTAGTGCAAATGTTTGCAGATATTTAGTACGTCATCACCCAAAGCATTTACTGGAATAAATATAAATGTTATTGTTCTTGGCACCCGTGTCTAAATAAGATAAGTACAAGTTGACAGGTGTGCTTGATAACCTTGTCCCCATCTGAGGGAGTTGTTCTATCTCGGTACTAAAGTTGAGGGTGTTACCCTAAACAGGGTATGGGTTTCAAACCCTCAGCGGCTCACCTACACCCAAATATTGGTCGAGTACCCCTCCCAACCCCCCACCCCTACACCGGGCTGCTATCCTATAAGCAAGCTTCGAATTAACTGAGCCATAATTACACAATGGTTGACTGTATTTGTACCCTCTTTGTAAACGTAACAATCATGTTTGTATTGGGAAGTTCAGTAATAATAATCCAGATGGCCAAAACTTCCATATTTTGGCCATTCTTATTCTGAAGTATCCACCTTATTCTGAGCTATCCAAACAGATACTTTGCTATGAATAAGCTTTTAATACACGGCAGTCGCGGTAGTGGTACTGTAATTAAACAGACATTGTTTGCTCCTTGCACTAAATTCTTACAAAAAGAACGTGAAAAACAACTAACCTCTATGTAGGCTTTGATCCATATTTTGGAGTAACCATTCTCATCTTAGCCTTCTTCAGTCTTTGTATACTTAGTGTTTCAACACAACAAGGTCGTAAAGAGTCGGAGCGATTTGCCGAAAAATAATTTTATTCAGTTCCAGTCTCCGAGCGGATACCTGATTTTGGAGTATCCATTCTAGTCACGACCCTAGGAAAACTGGGCACTAAAAAAATGAATGGACCCCAGTCTTCCATCTCCTTGGGAATCCAAATAAATTTTTGGTGATGACGTCTGCTACGTCATATGGCGTAGGAAGGGAAACTGCTGGTCATCTGATTTTGGCTCACTGATGACATCATTTTTACCGATTTGGGAGATGAAAACATTGTAGGAACGGACATTTTGAAATTTATTGCTAGCAGAAGTAAGCAACTTGCAAAGGTATTTCAACAGCTGTAGGGGACCTTAAGGATTTCTTATCAACATGACGAGTCAGATGGAAAGTATCCTTTGCATCTAAAAGTGTCTTCTCTTCATCATTTTCAAAGTTTAAGCTTGTGTCTGATGTTAGTCTTTTAGCTAGCTATGAAGCAACTTGTCTTGCATGCAAGTCCTTTTTAAGTTAAAAGCCTAAATTGTCGGCTTGATCTTCCTTGTAAGATCATGTCCTTAGTTACTACTTGTTTTGTGTTTGTTGCTTGTGCTGTTTTTTTGTTTGTAGAAATGCATAAAGCTCGAATGAATGGAGTGCGTTTAATAAGAGGGTCACTCTTGTTAGTAGCACTGATCTGATCTGGGCAATGTGCTGATGGTTGTTAGTTATAATAATTTTTGAAAATTACGCTGTATCATTTTGATGAGTCCACCCTATGTTCACCACTTTTGCAACTACATACCGGTATGCTTTTTTAAAATTTAATTTGATAATTGTTAATATTTTATGTACATGTAATGTTGAGCATGATCTATCTGCTGCAGTGAATAATTTCCTTGACTAGTTGTTCTACTTCGTTTAGAACACCTTTTTAATTTAAAGGTAGGTTCTTATCAGGTCCATAAGCAGTTGCCAGTCGTTTTGATACAAAGTTGTTTCAATACAAGTTAATTCCTTCAAAGTGTAAATAGTTTCACATACTTGGCTTAAAGAACAAAGAATATTTACCCAAAATGTTTTTCTAGTTTATTGCAAACTTAACTTGAAGTGATCAAAATTTTTATGCAGTTTCACTGCTTGAGTTCATATCGAAACGACTTGTATAGAAATGACTTTGTATGGAGACGACCTGTTTCCCCATAAGCAGGGCTGTTACTTAGTGCCAGGTACCAAACATTTCCCCCGACTTCTATGAACATGATCTCTGGCTACTTTCATGAGAAACAAAAGGAATATAAGACCAAAAAGAGATCCTGCCTACTTAAGTTTTGTGTGTCTTGTTGACCAAAATAAGCATAAGTGATGTCAAAAATCTGAGTACAAAATAAAATCAACTTGGGTACGAATTGACTTGAGGATGAAATGAGCATATCTGAAATTCAGACTGAGGACATACTTACCCCCAACCCCCTTAGAGGGTCTCACTTATGGAATGGGCTGTCAGTAAGATTTCAAGTTGCTGGGTATAGGCAGTTGTTAACTTAACCTACAAACATTACAACAGCAGAATTTTTGTATTCTATGTCTAGTGCCTGTTTTGTGGCTTACATGTAAAGAACAAAACTTATTACATTCATAGTGCACTACTTCTCCTTGTGGCTTAAAGAATAAGGTGTATCACATGTCAAAGGCGCTTTATTGTATTCAGGCTGTTATTTTTGTGGGTATGAATCGACTTGAAATGGGTACAGATTGACCGAAGTGTGGGTACAAATTGGCTGGGTGTGAATTGACTTGGGTAGGAAACAACCGGTTTTGGTTGCCTCTATGGTCATCCTAAGACCTATGGAATGAGTTTAACATATGTGTTACAGGTCAAATCTGAGCTGACCTTATCTAATTTCTCCTTGAAAATAAGGAGATTTAATTAAAAAAAGAACTAAGATACATGTAAAATAGACTTGATTTTTAAGCAAATTCTTGTTTTCATTTAATTACTATAAGAAAATTAATGTAACTATAAGTGGAGAATTATTAGTGAGAAGAATAGACATGTCCATGTTAATGGTCAAAAGGGTGATGTAACTGCTTTCCCTTTGAAATAAGTTTGCAGCTAAGGATTTAGAAAGAAAGTCAAAGAAGTGTGAAAAGGAAGAAAAAGCAGAGAAACTGAAGTTAAAGAAGGTAACTAATTTGTGTGTGTGAATTAATTTTGTAAATGATTTTTGATGGAAAAAAGTTAAAATTTTGCTCAATCTGCATTCTTGATTCTTTCAAGGCTATCCAAAAAGGAAATGTAGATGGAGCTAGAATACATGCTGAAAATTCCATTAGACAAAAGAATCAGGTAAGCAGATCAATATTTGACAATTATTGTTATTGGTGGATTATTATTCAGACTAATGATGAGAATAAAGAGAATCATTAACTGTCTACTTGAATACATAGAAGCTTGGTAGTATAAAAAGATAAACATTTGGTTCTTGAACTTTGATGTGAAAGTAATAATGTGCACTTAAAAGGTGGCAATATATTTATTTACTTCTTTATTTGTTTATTTTGTTTCCTGTCATACAGATTTTGCTATTGAGTTAAATATTTAAAACATATTATTTTATTTCATGGTAGGCCTTGAACTTTATGCGACTAAGCTCAAGAATTGATGCCACAGCATCACGAGTGCAGACAGCTGTTACAATGAAACAGGTTAAAAAAAAAAAAGATTAAGGAGTCAATGCAGCAGAACTAATAAACCCAAACTGCTTTTTTTCTGCTTTGCTTGGCACTGGTGTGCAAGTTCTATTAAGTATTGGCATCAGAAAAGGTTTTTCAGGGCTGTCACTAAGATTTCAAGTTTTTGGGTGGTAGGTACAACAAGCATAGGAGAATCAAACAGCATGAGATTTCTTTAGTTTGGTTCTATTTTTCTTCCACCCACCTAGCCTGGGATTCATTGGTTCATTTTATTTCACACTATTTAAGTAAAAGTTCACAGATTTAAGTTACAGATTGCCTTGAATAGTTAATGTTAAATAAGATAAAACAGAGTCATGAGTAAAAAATTGAATGTGTGTGATGGCCAAAGTAGCACTTGCTTTCGGGCCACCACCTACTTTAGAATAAACAAAAACACATTGGTCTTAATAAACAGGGAATCAAAAAGCCTAAGACAAGCATAATATTATTTGGAACTAAATGACGGCCCTCGGATTTTAGGAATTGCAAAATACCAAGTGTAAAGTTTGTGTGTACATAAATGCTTATTTACAGTACATAATCATTAGTAACAGTCTTAACTTTTTTCTATATGACTGTGTAACATTAGGTGACTGGGTCAATGGCTGGAGTTGTAAAGTCAATGGATTCAGCTATGAGGTCCATGAACTTAGAAAAGGTAGGTTTTCGTTTTCCCCCTCTTTACAGACCTTCTGTTGTTGTTCTCGTAAGAGATCATGGAGTATTTTTTAAGATACAGGGCCCCTATGGAGACCAGCCTTAGAGCTGATTGGGCTACCCTGTGTAAATGAAGTTTTACTTTACTTAACTTTACTGTAGTGTACATGTGGAAATAATAAACATGGGGGAATTTATTTACTGTTATCAATAGTGGGTGAGGGTGGTAAATGAGAAAATAGTTGGTATGTGGAAATTTTTTTTCTCATGCTTTGCACTTGTTCTCACGTGCTCCACTCTCACTTTAATATGTACACAGTTTAAGTTTAAATTTAATGATGCTTTTTACCAGTGTACAAAGATATACTAGAACTAATAAAAACAATCATCATCATAAAAACTTTATAATAAAAGTACAGTAAGTAAAGGAAAGCAATGGGGGAAACTGAATTCCCAGAAAAACTGCTCCAAAACTAAAAGATAATACAATAATAATTATTATTAAAAATAGAGTATTTAATATAATTATAACTGTAGATTATGTAAGGAAAAAGAAGCTAGAGGTTAGGAACTACTTAAACAATTAAGAAAAAAAAGAAAATCAAAATATAGTAAGAAATAATGAAATAATTAGTATGTGTAATCAAATGGTGACGAGTGAAATTAGGGAATAATTTCATCCGCGTTCTGTCCAAATCCTTAGGATTTGGGAAAAACGCAAGTGAAATTATTCCCTAATTTCACGAGTATACCATTTGATTACCTATTAATATCATGGGTGACGAATTACGTTAGCAATCTTGGATTTTTGACATGTTTATCCTGGATCGTATCAATCAAGAACTCCTGCACTCTCTCGAACGTTTAGCGCTTAAATTTGGCTTAAGTTCAGAGTTTTTCCACAAAATACCTTTTAGAATCCTTCTTGATGTGCTCTTTCGTGTGTTCAGGTTTTCTAAAGCGTCTTTTTGTGCCCTGACATCTTCATTCATGACATTTTAAAACTTTGTCGCCATCTTGACACTGAGACATACGGAAGGTTGCCATGGCAGTTTTGTAATTTCACATGTGAAATTACAAATTAACGCTGAAATTTCGCGCCAAAATTAAGGAGTAATTCGTCACCTCTGATATTACAAGGATAATTAATTAATTGAGTGTTGAAAGAGTTTAAACTGGAGGCTGACATAGCAGAGTTAGGTACAGAGTTCCAGTCATTAATGTAACAGTTAAAAAAATGAAAATTTAAAATAGTTTGTCCTTGCTGCTCTAGGCCTGATTTTAAAGTCATGGTTCTATGCACACTTGCCAAATATGACTCTTCGATCCCCCTCCAAAAGAAAAAAAAAAATCTGCACAAACAATCTATTTTTGTCATTATTCCAAACACTGTCTTCCTTTTAAGCTAGAAATCATGTTAACCTTCACGGTTTTTTTAATGATTTTTTTCGTCAGATTTCTGCTTTGATGGACAAGTTTGAGCAGCAGTTTGAACATCTTGACGTTCAATCAAGCTACATGGAACAGGCCATGAGTGACACTACAACACTCACAGTGCCACAGGTGGGGCAACAATAATTGTTTGTTGTTTAATTGTTTCAACATGTTTTGTTTACCAGAATACTGCCTGGGTACCAGCCAATGATATTACTCAAACCATATTTTGAATATTTTTCCTTTGTGTATGGTTCATATAAGAAATTATGCATAGCCTAGTTTTGTGTAGCCATACACACATGAACTAACATAATATTATTATGCATAACGTATGCAGCACAGTTTCTAGACTAAAAAAATTATCAAGACGTGTTGCAGCAGTAATTTAAGAGTGGGTCCTAATTACTGACTGACAATATATTCAAGAATGTAAAACAACCCTCCAAGTTACGACCATTTTAGTCGCCATGGCGCCTAAAATTTTGGAACTGGCGACTTGATTTGGAGAATAGTCGCCAAGCTGGCGACCGTGAAGAATAGGTTCGGCGTATAGAATAGGTGTGGCGTATAGAAACAGAAATGGTAATCACCTCTACTGAAATATGAAGAACATTTATTCCAGCTGATTTGAATACTATTACTTTTCCATTGAAAAACATGCTAAATTGAAAACTTAAAAAAATCTCAGAGCTAAGCGTTTTGAAAATGAACATCAATGAAACTTGACTTGCATTCGTTCGCCTAATAGCATTCAGTCTGTTGCCTTGCACGTGACATTTTAACTTTTGACATGTGACAAATGGCACGCAATCGCAGCGCCTTGCTTGTCGACAGTGACGATTTCTTTGATATCTTAGGAATGCTTGTCTAGCCAAGTTCGGTGGTTTTTTAACTGGACTACATATTATAAATATTTTTGAATCAATACTGAAACAATCTAATAACATGAAGAGGAAAAGGTAAATTGGTGCAAATTCAACGCAGAACATTATGTGATAACCGTAACATGTGAACCGTGCTGCGAGTTGAATCGCGGTTTTGTAAACAAAAGCGATAATTGTAAGCGAAACTAAACATCGCAAAACCGACAGCTTATGGTTGTTGCAAAAAATGTTTTTTTTAACACCTGTAGCGATGATAAAGGAAAGAGAAAATTTATTATTTCGTAGGCGGCATTTTTGTTTGGATTCCTTTCAACTGATTGGGAAAAAAAATTTTTCCCACTACAACTCGTTGCGAAATTTTCACGTGTGGGATGTTATCTCTGTAAAGCAATGAAAAGTTGCACAAGAAATGCGAAACAAATATCAGAAAAAAAATAGGTCGCCTATCAAGTTGCGACTGGGAAATTTTGAAAACATTAACAGAGGATGTGTTAAGTTCTGCTCTCATATACCAACTGGGGATTATATAGAAGGATTGAAGGCCCTAAAGACAAATGGAAATGGTAATTGTCTTTACAATTCCGTTTCAGTATTGATTCAAGGAGATGAATCTGCAACCCTTATTCTCAGACTATCAGTAACTAATGCCTTGCACAATAAACGAGTAATTTATATGACAGTGCTGCATTTTAAGTTAAACTTGCTAACTGCTTTTGTTAATAACAATTTTGATATATTAAGTCATTAATATAATTTGGCGCCTAAAAATTTCCCCTGGCGACTAAACCCAAAGAGCTGATCGCCAAATGGCCACTGAACAAAAATTTTAACTTTGAGGGTTGTAAAAAGTTGATTCTTTCAAGTAGGTTCCATAAGCTTATGCAATTCGAGAAAACATACTTTAACAAATGTTCCTTTTCCAAGCTAGATTCATGAGTATGTGTAACTAGAGGATCTCCAGCCTAGTCTTGTGCATCATCAAGTCTTACATTATTTTACACGTAGACAAGATGCTTTCCCTCTTAAGTCTTTCTTTAGCCATTATGCAAGTATTATTACAATATGTTCTAGTAATTTTATCCTGCATTCAATGGCAAGCAAATCTTTACCATACTTCATTCATACATGCCATATATATTAACATTATTTAACAAGTGCTATGGGAACATTGCACCAGGTCCCAAATACATTGTACAATAATATTGTGTAATGTAGAGTTCCATCAAGGGGGTATTAGCAATATTTATGTACGTATGCCTGTATCTAGCGATGTGGATCCCTTGAACTGTAAATGCATTGCTTACCAAAATCCTCTGATTGTACATCAAGTCCTTGGCCTGTGGACGTTCTGCATGTGAAATTATGTCACTTACCAGGAAACTGATATTCAGGATCAGTCGTAATCAAGTGCTGATTTGTATTTTAGGGACAAGTGGATAATCTTATGCAACAAGTAGCAGATGAAGCAGGGTAGGTAACTAGTAGGAGCTATCATTAACTATCATTAATGTTTTTGTTGTGTAGCTAACCTTAGGCTGTTATATATTTTAGACTACTTTCAGTCCATCTTAATTCTCCAAAGGTCTGTTGTATTTTCTATACCAGCAAGCCCTTTTGCAAAAAAAAAGAGGTTAAATGAGAAGAGGTTATGGTGTGCTTTTCCTTATCTTGTTGTAGTGCTTCTTATCTCTTTTTTTTTCTGAGTTTTTTTTAGTAGGATCAATAAATTTTTCAAGAGAGAAACAGTTTGATCTATTCTAGAGATACTGACTTTTTCCAGCCTTAATACTGGTAGCTGTGAAAATCCCAAGTTTTGTGTCTGGGTAGCAATATATCAAGCCCCAGTTTTTCAAATGGTGAATAGCGCTATCCACTGGATAAATCTCTATCCAATAGATAATGCAATTGATTTTGAAAAAACATTATATGCTGAATAATGTTTTACCTGGTGGATAGCACCGTCCAGCATTCGAACAACCTGGGCAAGAACAGATTAAAGACTACAAGCAACTTGGAAACCCATTTTGACTTTTTTGTCATTATTTTTTTCTCTTTCAGGCTGGAATTAAATATGGAGCTCCCTGCTGGACAACAGCAACCAATTGGAACAGCTTCTGCAGCTTCTGCAGAGCAGGTATTAAATTATTTTAATGGTTGATACACTTAGAAGAAGCTTAATCAGTAAGAGTGGTAATAACCCATCTCTCGTTGATCCCCATCACTGGGCTCCCCATCACTGGGTACATGTACAATTTTACCTCTTTGTTTGCACCTCAAAAATGCTGTGCTAATTATAAATCTGTCCAGAATCTGATGAGAAGCTCTGATTGGTTAAGGCAATACTCTGTCAGCTATATTTACAAATGACCACCCTGCCAGCAGAACTTCTGTTTGGCTCATTCAATTTTGGTGTACTCGAGAACGACTCTGCATGAACATCAAGTAAGGTCTTTGTTGAGCATGCATGGCATGTTTCTAGGATATAGTTTTGAATCCAGGTCTAATAACGATGTGCTTGCTATAGTGAGTTTGGTTATGACCATTGGTCTATCGATTAACAGATGGACTCGGACTCGAAAAAAACATTTTGACGATAGAAAATAAGATTGACTTGGCCAGAAGTTTTGGCAGTGGCAACTTCAAAAGTTTGACATGATTCAGCCAAAACCTCCTTTTCTCCTCCTCACTCAAGAAGACAAAAGGAGACTCTGCTCCGCGCAGGGTGATGAATGAAGGACAAACCATCAAAACATAAAAGGCACCAAATTTACCAGAAAGGGTCATTTTGTGGGAATAATGATTATATTAATTTTTTGCTCAGTCTACAAGAAGTTTTTCAGTTTTACTCGCACCAAATTTGCAGTTGGACTTAACAATTAATTCAACTTAATTAAATTAACAGAAACTCCAACATATTTTACCTTCCATTTTGAAATTAGATTTCTTAAAGCTGACCAAAGATAAATATGTTCACTTGTACATGAAGCAGAAATACATTAAGTTGAAAAAAGATTGTTAATGAGGTTTGTTTTTATTTTTAGGATGAGCTGTCACAGAGGCTTGCAAAACTACGACAAGCTTAAGATGATAAACAAGTCTCTAAACTACAATAACCTGTTATTTTTAAAATTCCTTTCATTCAGCGTTAATTATAACTGACATTTACATGAAGACTAGCCGTAATGCATCACGGTGTTCAAGTGAAGAATAGGGTGGAAGTTTAGTAGAGAAGAGAAAAAGGGCTCTTTACATCTTTTTGTACCCTCCGGTCCCACTCTCTGAACACTTTGAACAGCCTACATAAAGCCAAATTGCTCTAGCATGCGTAGCTGGTGGTTTTGTTTGGGAGTGCCATTGGGGGAGCACAAGTGAGCTGCGAAGCTTTGCCAGTTGCTTGCAAGTACTTTGGGCACATTTTTATGCCCTTGTGCTGCTCATTTGCAAGCTTGCCAAACAAACCGAAGTTACGCTAGCTAAAACTGTTAAAAAAAAACTCTTTGAAGTGATTCTGGTCTTTTGTTATACACAGTTGAGCCTCTGCACAATGGCCACCATCAGGGGTCAGAGAGAAAAGTATTTTGTAAAGAGGTTAAAACAATAGTCAATGTATCTGTCAGGACAAAAAGGGGCATTGTCACGAGGTGTCCATTGTAGCGAGGGAGCTGATTGTAGTATGTCGGCTGACTTTAGTGAAGCCTTTTTTTTTTTGCTGTAGTAAAAACAGAAGTAATAATCGAAGGAGTCTCCATTTTAAAGCCCTTTTAGTCACTTTTTATAAAATGCGAGATTCTCCTTTCAGTTTGCTTTGCTTATGCTCATGAACCAAAGGGAGAATTTTACATTAGATCAGGAGCCACTTAATGCCTTTGAATATTAATTGTAATATTACCTTCATGTCAATTTAGTTTAAAATAGCAGAACTGCTCCTCCATTGTTTAAAGGTTCCTTTTGGAGTGCATCAGGAGAAAGTCATTTGTAAGATCATACAATAACAATATCAAGATGCCTAAAAAACTATAATCAACGTTAATTTTCATGTTTTGCACTGTAAAATAGTGTAATTTTGTCACTGAAAGAAGATAAGTTGTCTATGAAAGGTTTTATATAGAGAGAAAACCGTTTGAATAAAAACCCATAAAACAGCCATAAATCGGCCCGTGGACCACACAGAAGAGACGTAACACACATTTTAAGTAAGGTGAGCTGTTTTTTATTGAAATCCTTTCATTTTCGTAGGTTACAGAAACGATAGGTTTTTTCCCATACAAATCCTTATATTTTGAATGTTACGCAACAATGCCGATGCTCGCCGATGCTCATATTTCGAGCTTGGGCTACGTGTGCGCCCCCCTCCCCCCTTTTCTAAGGGTCTGGGGGCCGCCCCCCTCCCCCTCAAGGTCTGGATCCGGCACTGTATTAGAGCGGTTTTCATTTGAGTGTCGAAAAGTAATTGGTTTTGCACTTTCTACACGATGCGATTGGCTTAAAAGATTCGCGCCACCTTTTCATCAAATCAGAAGTAAAACCAAAGCCAATTGTGACGCGCTCGCATGCATTTTCCCGCGCTTTGCGTCAGCCACATGTAATTACTTCGAGTTTTGATTGGTTCAATGTATTGTCTGTGTCCTATGTGATTGGCCAGAGTAATTACTTTGGTTTTGGTTTTACGACACTCAAACGAAAACCACTCTATTCCAGCAGTACTTAGCTTTTTGCAATGAGATGATAAATAGCCTACATGCACGATGATCCATCACGTTTTTGCTGCTCCGCGGAAATGATGAGCTAGGCGGTTAGGTTGTATTACCGTGTGGACCCAACGTTTCTCTTTGGACGATTTGAGGTGACCTTATACTCAAACATGCATCCCGTGTAAAATATCCCATGAATAAATTTGGTTGCTCAAGTCTTTATCGAAGACCCTCATCTATCGAAATATTTTCAATTGACTGAGGAGCCCAGATCTCACTAGCATAATCATAGTCAGGTGAGATCTGACAAATATAAGGTATAACAGTGTTTTGGTGTCATTGTGAATAGAGGATGTTAGCATCGACAACGAGTACGAGTTCTAGAACGAGATCAGCGATTTTGCGTACTGGGCATCCGTTCTGCGCATCTCCACGTTTTCAAGTCGTCCTGTCAAGTTGCACTACGACGAGTTCTCACCAAAAACTCGAAGTGGGTAGAACGACTGGGAAGAGCTGATTTTCAAGGGTAAATTCCGATCGTTTAATGCAGTTTCTTTTCGTTTCTGGCCTCTCTTTATCATCTTGAACATTCCCTATATTATGTTTTATGCAAAATACTGCTTTTGAAGTCGAGGAAAAGCAACCGAACACGATATTTGCTACACAGTTCTATAAACTCGAACTCGGTGTCATCGCTAACATAGAAAGCTGCGAAAACGACTTCGAGTACGAGTACGGCTTGAAGTCGTTCTCGTATTCGTACTCGTTGTTGATGCTAACATCCTCTAATATTGCTGCAGGTATGTCTTCGAAGCCGAACTTAAAGGGTGTTGTAGAACAGTAGAAATAACATTTTATCGCTACTCCCCGAGGGCACAGTACGGTTCAGCCTCAGTATACGTGTATTAGCGAAAACGAGGTTAATTTCGTCAAATATATCGCCGAAGCCAGTAAACGCTTGGTTAACAGATTCATGGAACTCTTCAGTTCAAAACAGATCTCGCTGTTGGCCGCAATTTTGCTTCCCCAGGTCACAAAACAAACTCAGTACTGGTATATGAAAGTCAACGCATACAAGCAAAGTTACGTTAAGTCTTTATTGTTTCTTCTCCACATACGGCCTCTCCCCAGGCCTTTCCAGTTAATATTTCGGTAACACTACACTTGCTCCAACCACGTGACCCAAAACGTTTCGTCCGCGCAGAACAATGAGGCCCACTGTATCACGCAGGTGTTTCTAATTATAGCAATGTTCCAATTTTGACATGTAAATTGCTAGTACTTGTGAAAAACTCAACATTTCTATATTTGCTGTTAATTATTAATTTTACAATAACAAATCAGCGGCTTGCTTATTCTCATTAGGGGATAACTTCATTTGTTACTAAGCGCTACACGTCAGAAAATACATTAAATTTTTATGTCCCCATCAGCTTTGCAGTTTAAAGTTAAAACTTTTAAATTCAAGTTTGTGTACGGTTAACCGAATTGGTGGCGGCATAAGATGAACAGTTATGCCAACAATAACACCGTTGGATTTTGAAAAAGAAATTCGCGAGTTTCGTGGACAACTACAAGCGCTTAAATTGCCTCCAATAAACCAGTCGAATGGGTTTGAAAACTTCTTCAAAAGAGAAGATAAATTACACAAAAACCTGAAACTTCTTGACATAACAACGACTTCAAAGAGACGCGAGTTATCAAGGCAAAAAATTAAGAAAAAGGCTAAAAACGTCGAGGCGGAATTTTCTTCCAAGGTGAAAAAAGTCAAGAAGACAGAGAAGAGAGAGAAAGCACCGTCAGTGCGAAGAATTTCAGGTGAAATTACAAAGTCATTCTCCGTTATTTCAAGTCCCAGTGGTTCAAGGTACACTCTTATTCAAAGACAATCATCAGCAGGGAGTGTTGGGAGCCATGGGCAAGAAACACATGATGCATATGATGGAAGTGGAAATGAAATGAAGTTCCATTCACCATAAAATCATAAAGAAGGGATATTTCAACGAGGAATGAAAAAGGCATCAATTCTATTCAACTCCAGTAGTCACGGGATGTAAAAGAAAATAGCGAATTTTGTCGCCGCTTGACTAAGCTTGTATTTGATAAATTCTCCTGAATTCTTATTTTAAATCTTGTCTTGTTATCTCCAACAGTGCAAGCAATGTAAGGCAGTGTTAAATTACCGTATTTCCTCGAATAATAGCCGGGGGCGATTATTACTTTTTTAGCACTGACAAAAAGGGGCCGGGGTGATTATTCGAGGGAAGGCGATTATTCAACGATTATTCATTGCTCACTGGAAGTCGTAGCCTTTATCACTTTGAAACATAAAAATGATTACATATGAGCTTTTTAAGTGTTCCAAATTTGGTTCCTTGATTAATTTTCAATGTCACTATAATATTCTCGTCGTCAGCTTGAATTGTCACTGATCAGTTTTGCTGGATCAGACTCTACTTTGACTTCGAAGGGAGTGGATAAAAGAAAAAGAAGAAGGCAAGAGGGGCGGGGGGGGGGGCGATTATTCCAGGGAGGCGATTATTTTAAATATTTTCGTCTAAATTCTAAATTATTAAGGGGGATATCATTCGAGGGAGGCGATTAATGGAAGGACGGCTATTTTTTGAGGAAATAAGGTATGTACTTTTTCACTGAGTGGGAGGGCCGGAATCAGTAAATAAGCATATATATGATCATTGTGTTATTTTTCTGACAGAGCGATTACGCCTTTATGGCAGCATTTGCCTCGTTTCGCGAGTACTTTTCTAGCGGGGCCGTACGCGTTTTTCCGGGGCCCTTTGACTTGACGCGTACGGCCCTCGGGACTCTTTTTTCATATGGTTTTCCAACGAAGCCGTGCGCGGGGCCGTACGGGTCATATGATAATTTGTGATGAATCAGGTGACATTATATTTATCAGTTGTTAATCTATCCTAACTTAACTTACGGGTTTCCACCCTGGGGCCAGTCTCTGAAGACGCATCGTAATAAAATTTTGATTGTTTAAAAAAGGGCATTCGTGTGATACATTTTGCTGATAGACGCGAATGATTCTGACTGTATCCACTCCGTGTGCTTGGTACCACATTTTATGAGGGTCACTGAGCCTCCTTTTGCGTTTATCCTGAAAACAAACCCTTAATTTTTTCTACTGGTTTTTCGTTGTGGGGTCCTATGGCAAGGAGGGGTGGATTTATCAATCGTGGGGACATCACTTTATCTCGGGGTTGGCTTTATCACAAGTGCCAGAAGCAGGCAGACATGTCAGACATCCGTCCCCAGGCACCCACCTCCACCGGGAGCGGATGCACGGCAGTTGTTACATGTAGCTTACAGGGGCTGGGTCACGTCTGTCCAGTTTATTTCTATATTGCCAATTAAGAGTCCTTTTGATCTATTGAACTTAACACTGAGGATGACTTATATCCCGAGCCAGGACTCGAGCCAGGACTTCGAGCCAGGACTTCGGGCCAGGACTTTGAGTTAGGACTCGAGCCAGGACTGGACGCAGGACTCGACAATTTATCGCTTTCCCTCCATTTTCATGTTCTGCAAGTCCCATGAGGGTTAGGGTAGAGTTAGAGTTAGGGTTAAGTTAAGGTTAGGGTTAGGGCTAGGTTAGGGTGAGGTTACGAGTTAGGTTATGAGTCCCTTTTGTTGCTTTTTGTTTTACTTTTGTTTATTAATTATTTTTATTTATTTTTCGTTCACAGAAAGATTAGAAAAGTCCTAAATGGAGTCTTGGCTCGAGTCCAGGCTCGAAGTTCTGGCTCGAATCCTGTCTTTGATGTTAGTTTATCTCCTTAACAATACCAAAAATTGGCGATTTTTTGTGTTTTGCGGGAACTAAATTTACGATTAGGACAGATTGGTTTTTCTTGTTATGATTAATTTTTGCGATTTTCAGAAAGTACCTAGTACCCAGCATTGATAATTTTTTCGTTTTTATTCCTGTACGTGCAATACAAATACATATTTTTCAAACAACACTACGATGTGCGTACCCAATGTAAAACAAGTATTTCATTGTATACCGATTTGTTTCTGAACGAATTGAGAAAGAGACAAGTTGTAATTTCTTAGTACTGTATTTTTTAGCAGCGAATTTAATTAGAGAATAGTGCATTCACTCTGGAGTAAATTTTCGCAAGAAAAATGTTTGCGGAAATTTTTATCTGCGGGAACTTGTTTTTTGCGGATCGCTGGGAAACCGCAAAAATTAGAACCCGCAAAATTTCGCGCCACACGGTATATCAAACCTTACGAAACAACTTTTCAAAATCCACAATCTACTTCAAATTGTCCATTTGTGCCTTTTTTGTATTTGACTTGTTATTTAGACTTTTCTGAAAGGTTTGAGCGCTTACACTCTCTTTTTTGAATAATAATAATATATTTCAGGCTGAAATTTGCGAAATTTTGAGAATATGATCATAATTGTATTTTTTTTAACTTAACGGTAAAATCAATTCTTTTTTCTTTACTGCAAAACTAGCCACCAAAACGAAAAACGTGCATTAGTTGTAATTTATACCCCCTCCCCCCTCCAATACATGCTAAAACGGAAAACTCAGGAGTTAAGATTTAAGATTCAGAATACAAGGATATTTTCGGCCGAAAATCGGCATATTCAGAATATTTTGCATGGGCCAGAAAAACAACATTCTTATTAAAAGAAAAGAGTGTATCTTTTTTTTCACCAAATTTAGTGGCAGTTCATTCTGTTTGAATTTTGATAAATTTCGTAACACAGCTGTTTAAAGTTATTTTTTATCCTAATCTTTCGTTTATTTTTACGTAGTTTTGGTGGAAACGTGTTGTTGAATGTTGGCCCAACTGCAGGCGGATACTAGCACGAGCGGTATCATAATAACCTTGCCTGATATCCCTGTGAACAAGCTGCCATCCAAGTGGGCTTGGATTCTTAAGCTCGAGAAGGTTTTGTGAATAATAGTTCGACGGTAATTTTGGCAAAACCATCGCGTAGAATAGCTTTTGTTCAACTCTAACATGCACTTAGCAGCGAAGCATTCCATACAGTGAAAGAACTGGTTCATTGTGGCATGAATATGATAATAGTTAATTAAAGTGGAATGTAGGTTGAACGTAGTCCTGAATAGGACTGTTGTCGTTGACAGTGACTGACGTTTCGACAAAACCTGTGCGGTAGTCATCTTCAGAGTCAAAGTGAGTTCTATCACGTCAGTTGATGGTATTATACTCTGGTTATTGATCTGATTGGTCAATTACGTGGCGATGTTATTGGTCGTCTGTCATCAGTTAAGCCGCGATGTTATTGGTTATGAAGACTCGTAGTCATTCAGTAACTGGTGGGTTTCGATCCATCTATTGTCACAATTAAACAGTCGTCTATTGTTAGTCAAATTGTCAGTCAAATTGTCAGTTCACAAATGATACAACTCACTTTGACTCTAAAGATGACTACCGCACGGGTTGTCGAAACGTCAGTCACTGTCAACAACAACAGTCCTATTCAGGACTACGTTCACCCGGACGATCAAACTCAACCTACTTTTGAAATGACTCCCGGGCTCAAACCTTTCACAGTGTTAAAGTGGAATGGTTGGGAAACCCTTTGTTATAGGTTTTTGTTAGCTTTTTTGGACCTGACCGTGCACAACGTTCAATAGCATTCCTATCATTTTGAAGTTATTGACCAATAGAAACATTGCCGCATTAATTTATTCAGTTATGATTTGTGAACAGAAAACAAAGGGTTGTGCACGGTCAGGGAGCTTCCAACATAAAAACTACAGCACCATTGTTTTCATCTTTGATTTTTGCCGGGTTTCCTAACCAGTCTCCTCTACTAACTATGATACGATGACCTTTTCTAGTTTTCTCATGATGCCGTTTGTTACAGCTTGGTTGCTGTTGCTCCAGCTGACCGCATAACCCGCAACAACAATTGCCCTCGTGATAGTTCAAATCCAGTTTTTTCCTTTTTTTTGTCTTCTTGTACGGAGATCTAAATTACTTGAGACTAACCACCGAGCCACTGTATGGGTACGTGCAGATGTCGATTTTGTCGCGCGTTTTCCATCAATCGTCGATTTTTCAGGCGAAATGGTCGCATATCCAAAAATTTTTTTTGTGTGGTCACGTTACTAGCGAGCTTAGCGTAACCACAATGACGACGAAAACGAGAAAATAAGCAAAACAAAAACTCTGAAAGTGCAGCACATTTGCGATCGTCGACACTTCGACTTTTTCCGTAATACCCGTACAGAGGCTTAACCACTTGAATACACAGTTCCCGCGCGCGTCCCTGTGAAAAAATGCACTAATTCGAGGCTTGGTTATGAATTTGTGCAACCAATCCTCAACCTCGTATTATTGTGTGTGCTGACTGGAACGGGACGCGTTGATTGTTTGCAACTGTTGTAACAACAGCGTAAAGTGTAGTCTAGTGTAGCTATCAGAGAGATGAAACACTACGTTTACACAAACAACAGAGGTGGACCTCGTGGTCAAATTTCCTTTCATTTTTCACGTGCTCATTTGTTAGTTGTTTATTGGTTTTTTAATAAAATGATTCTTTTTAATATTCAGATACTGCATTCTGATTGATTGTCTGAACGGGTCATTTGCACAATGACAACATTATACAACCACGGCCACAACCCTTTAGGGTTTTGCTTTCTTGGGCAAATTAGGACTTTCGTTATTTAAACCTCGCTGGGATTACCAAATGTAAATATGAAAGGGAAGACGAAAAGGATTCTGGTTGAACTGGTAAAGTGACGCCATAGTGCAAATGGCTTATTTTCTCATTCTGAGTCCGAATAGCAGATGGTTCCTCGTTTGTTTGAACAAAAAGAAACGAAACTTTGTGGAATTTCTTATTAAAAAATTTCTTTGGGAGGGTTTACTCTCCTCGACTCACGACTGGAAACTCGGCTAATATACCGTTATCTTTCTAATAAACCTGGGGGAGGCGGGGGGGGGGGCGCTTAATTTGTCCAGCCAGTGTCTCTTGTTTAATGCACGACATAAGAAATTGAAAGGTACCCAGTTATATTTTAAACCTATTCAGAGATACTACTAGTATTCATTCTTATAACTCTCGGTCTTCCCCATCAAATAACTTCTATATTAAGAAATCTAGGCTAGATATCCAAAAGAGAGATTTTTCAAGAGTAAGAGGTAAAGTTTGGAATGAGATACCAGCGTCATTAATAGAGCAGCTGCTCCCAAAAAACGCTTCAAAACGAAACTCCACTCTTTCCTTGTTGATATCGTGAAACATGATGACTATATTGTTATTTCCCAAATTAACTCTGCTCTGAAAACGTAAATAAAACTTTTAAAACGTACTTATTCAAACGTACTTAATGAAACTGAATTTGTAATGTATCTCCACTTATGTAAACTGCCAAAAATTTTTTAAGTAATTAAGTCTCCTTTTTTAATTTTAGTAAATATTCTGATTGTAATGTTTTAGTGTGACTGTTCCGCCCAGATTTGCAACTGCTATTTGCGGACCAGTCTCATTTACATTTACCATTTCTTAACTGTCACTCAATTCTGAGCATTTTAGACCGCTCTAAAAAAAAGTGACTGAAATAGCGCTTATGAGTGCAGAGTTATAAAAGTGTTAATAAATGTTTGAAATTGCATTTTTTAAAGCAGCCAGTGAGTTGGACAATTCTATTTTCCTTGGCAGTTTATTCCATTCTATAATTGTCCTTGGGTAGAAAAATTACTTGTAGTAATCCGTAATGGCTATCGGCAATGCGTGAGAGTACTCTAAGGAGCGAGTTGAGAACGAATGGCCAGCGGATTGTAGTTTGGCATTTTCGCGAGAGATTAGCCTGTATCGCATTTTACACAGCATAGATAGGCGTGCTGTGGTTGTTTGTGCTGAGTTGTATATTTGCTAATATTTCTTCAAATAAAGTTGGCTAAGTTGAAGTTGAAGGAGGCCGGGAGTAAGGGAATTATTGGAGACGGGGAGACGCTTATGAGCGCAGAGGAATAAAAGTGTTAATAAATGTTTGAAATTGCATTTTTAAAAGCAGCCAGTGAGTTGGACAATTCTATTTTCCTTGGCAGTTTATTCCATATGTGATTGTCCTTGGGTAGAAGGAATACTTGTAGTAATCCCCAATGGTTGTCGGCAGTGCGTGAGAGTACTCTAAGGAGCGAGTTGAGTACGAATGGCCAGCGGATTGTAGTTTGGCATCGATTAGCCTGTATCGCATTTTACACAGCGTAGATAGGCGTGCTGTGATTCTTTGTACTGAGTTGTATATTTGCAAATATTTCTTTAAATTAAGTTGGCTAAGTTGAGTAACGTGTATTAAAAACTGGAGAGGACCAACCCTTAATAGTTCATTTTATTTCATAAACAGTATTACTGAATAGTCAGTGAACAATATTGGGTGAAAACCATAATGATTCTTTACTTGTAATGTAAAATGAGTTTTGCAAGAAAACTAGAGCTACCGTACCCACTACGCTGAAACTGACAATCTGCTTGAAAACAAAACTAAAATGGAGATTCTTTTCCAGTCGTACACTGCGTATTCACGATACATCGCTCGAACGATATGATTGGCTTACATCAGAGGAGGCCCTGGCCGTCGTGCAAAGTCACCCTCCCTCACCCCCTCTTCCCGCCACTCCCCCACACCTGCCGCGTGAAAAGAAAATGAGACTCCGGGAACGAGAATGCTGCACGTCCATTGAAGCATGAGAGGATGGGGACAAGAGATACCCTGGGAACGAGGTTGATTTAGAGCATAATGACTATGATGTCATGTGCTTAGATAAGATGCAGCATGAGAAACTACTATTTTACATCAGTTTGAGTTTCTGTTTCTGGGTCAGGAGCCGATTCTGTTTTGTGTTCGTTGTTTAGGGTTTTGTATTTCCGTTTGGAGATTTATCTTTCTGTTTCGGGTTTTGGGTTTTCGATTTTGCTTGTATGCTTTTTTTTTAGGGTTTTGCACGTCTATTTCCGGGTTTTGAGTGTTTGTTTTGTATTACGGGCATCAAGGAAAACTTTCAGGTTTTTTAAAATTGCATGATTCTATTTTGTATTTTGTGATTCTAGTTCTTGTGTTTCCGTTTTGGGATCTATGCTTCTGTTTTGGGTTTGGTTTTCCTTTTTGGGTTTTGTGGTATGTATTTTCCTTATCGGCCACCATATATTTGACCACCGTTTGTCTGTAAATCTATCCACTAGAGGAAACTTAACTCGGTTAAGCATTTCTTGACAATTCAGCCAGATAGGAAAAAGGCTCAATTATCTCAGAATTTAAGCAGGTAT
The DNA here is from genome assembly GCA_964035705.1 of Porites rus. NCBI lineage: Eukaryota > Metazoa > Cnidaria > Anthozoa > Scleractinia > Poritidae > Porites > Porites rus. The sequence goes on from OZ037992.1 coordinate 50,884,721, forward strand.
CTCGTATGTCATATGTGCTTTATTTTTTGCTTCTCTTGTTTAATTTAAAAGTAACTTGTGATTTAGACCAGTTTACGACAGTCAATCATAGTATATGTTACTATGTTTTGTTTAGGGTCCCGACGCGAATTCTGTTTTAGTCCATGGTGAAGGCGAATGTGATGGACTAATGTCCATACAATAGAGAAAAGGTGAGGAAAGAGGGTGCTTTGATACGTACTCTGCTCGTCACTTTTTTTGCCTTATCACTTATTATATAAATGATGTCTTTTTATAATTTTAAATGCGTTTTCGTTGTTATACCTCTGACAAGATGATGGGTAGCTTGGATCTTTAACAGAGCTTGCATGTTAAGGTTTAAAAGTTTGCTTGCATCACCTTTTCTTGTAAAATGCCTCTTACACAGTAGATATTAGAATTGTTAATATTTTGTGCAAGTGATTTCGTTGATTATCTTTACACATTTTTAATACACGTAAAATTGTCATTCTTTCAGGAAGAGATAGATACAGGCAAATTATACATCTCATTCAGAGGTACATTTGCCCAATTGCAAGGTTCCAGATCCTTAATACGGTTTCCATTAGTCTTCTTTCATCTAGAACTGGATGGTAAGTGTTTAATGATCAAACCTTTTTTTTTAAAAGAAGTGGTTTTAGTCGTTTTATGCTGAACGTGACTGAGTAGTTATGTAAGTAACATGGCATTTCTCCTTCCAGTGAGGGAGTGTCCTAGCACTGTGTAGATTCTTAAGTCAGGAAATCAAGGCATAAGGCCCTATTATTGTTCGGTTTAAATCACATGGCAAGAAAACAGCTGTACAAACCTAAGAAACATCTAAAGTCAGTGACTTTAATTCAGTATTCTCATACTACAAACGTGGTATATATCAATGAAAATTTTACATATTCAAGGCGCAAGTTGTTTGCTAAAGTTAGAAAATTAAGAATGATAATCATTGGCAAAGTGCCTGGACTTTGGACGGCAAGATATTTATTGAGAAGTTCACAGGAAGAACAGCCAAAAATAATACATACCGAAGGAGATCTTAACAGAATTAGCTAATTTTGCCTCTTTCTTTCTTCGTTTTTATCGCCTCGGTTACTATACCCCGATGCTAATTTGCTCCCCAAAATAAGAATCACCTCTCTTCAATTACAATATCATTTAAAGTGTCCACTTTCTTCACCTTACACCTTGCTACCTTTTTCAGTCTAAAATTTACATTCTCATATTTAATTAGCGTAGAGAATGGTAGGAGAGCGTCGCTTTTTCTCTAAAGGCGATTGAATGATGTTTTGCATCTTTGCATTAACCTTCCTATACAACAAACTGTTCTACAGCTTAATTTATGTGCATTTGTTACAAGTGCTAAAATTTTTTGTCAAAGTATTTCGCTTTTTATGTTTTGTTTTTTATTTTGCTATTGCTGTTCACCTTTATGCATTGTAATTTGCATGCGCCAAGGAGGGAATAAAAACATTGAGGAGGGAAAATAATAAAATTGTAGAGGAGGAGGGAAATAAAAATGAAAAGGGAGAGGGGTAAGTACAACATTCTGCACAGTCTAAAAAAAAAAAAAAAAAAGAGAAGATGGCTTGCCTTCTTTGACTATTTCAATAGAATCTTCGATCTAATCTTTTTGCAATTATTTTAATAAAGGGTCATTAAGTTGATTTCTTGTGTCTTAAGAAACGTGTCTGGTTTTATTGCGAGAATCAATTTATTAATCGCGTGTTTCAATTGATCCTTGTTAAGTTGTTCATTGGGCTTGTTACCTCGCGTGCATAATTAACTGACTAACGGCGCGTGAAACGCTGATACTTCAATAGTTTTTAAAAAGAAGAAAACGGTTTTGCAATAGTCTTGCTAGGTAATCGCTTCTCTCATTCCTACGTTTTTCATAGACGTTCTAGACTACGAGTAGTCCCCCATTTTTCCCCAAGGATAGTAAAGCGAGCGATACGCGAGCGCGCTTGAAAATCACCCCACGCGAGAAAAGGCGACACGTGCAGTGATTTTCACGCGCGCTCGCGTTTTCCTCGCTCTACTATCCCTGAGGAAAAATGGGGGAGTACTCGTAGTCTATAGACGTTCAAACCGGGCTAAAGTTACTTACCGGACAAGTCTAGGCAAGCCTATTGTGCCTACTGTAGTAGGGAGACGCTCATTAGTAAACCTTTACCGAATTAATATCAATGATTTACCTTGACCTACCTCGACCTAACTCGACACTAACTCGACACTAAACAGGGGTAAAATGCTGAAGCATAACTACTTACACAGTGTGGAACACATCATAGTAAACCCGAAAATGAATGCATAAAGATACCAGAAATACATGGACCTGCCTTAGGGCTGTTTCGCTGAATATAAGGGGCCTCAATAAATCAACGGAGGAACCTCCTCCGGTGGCTCCATCTGAATAGATTTGATATAATTTTTTTACAAGAAACCTATGGCGATCCTAGCTTAGAGGATGTGTGGCGGGTAGAATGGGGTGGTAAAATCCTGCACGCGGTTTCAAACACAGTAAGGGCGTAATGATATTTTTTAAGCCTTCCCTAAACGTTGATTTTCTGGAAATCACTGTGGACAAAAA